>OX387416.1:6079125-6679125 GCA_947563765.1 Anarsia innoxiella
TTTACCTTATATACTTCGTCACCTTATATACTTCGTCACCTTATATACTTCTTCACCTTATATACTTCGTCACCTTATATACTTCTTCACCTTATATACTTCGTCACCTTATATACTTCTTCACCTTATATACTTCTTTACCTTATATACTTCGTCTCCTTATATACTTCGTCTCCTTATATACTTCTTTACCTTATATACTTCGTCACCTTATATACTTCTTCACCTTATATACTTCTTCACCTTATATACTTCGTCACCTTATATACTTCTTCACCTTATATACTTCGTCACCTTATATACTTCGTCACCTTATATACTTCTTCACCTTATATACTTCTTCACCTTATATACTTCGTCACCTTATATTCTTCGTCGCCTAATATACTTCGTCACCTTATATACTTCGCCACCTTATATACTTCGACACCTCATATACTTCGTCGCCTTATATACTTCGTCGCCTTATATACCTCGTCACCTTACGTACTTCGTCTCCTTATATACTTCGTCGCCTTATATACTTCGTCACCTTATATACTTCGTCACCTTATATACGTCGTCGCCTTATATACTGCGTCATCTTATATACGTCGTCGCCTTATATACTTCGTCGCCTTATATACATCGTCACCTTATGTACGTCGTCACCTTATGTACGTCTTCACCTTATATACTTCGTATTTTTTCCCAAATTTTCCAAACGCCTAAAAATTGTTCCCAAATCCTTAAAAAACCGGTCAAGTGTGAGTCAGACTCGCGCAGGAAGGGTTCCGTACCATTCGCTATTAATATCAAGCAAAAAAGGCAAAAAAGCACGTTTTTTGTATGGGAGATTATTATTATTCGGTTTTTAGTATTTTAGCGGCAACAGGACATCATCTGTGAAAATATATACTTCGTCATCTATATATATAAAAATGAAACCCGTTTTCCGTTGTCACGACATCACGCCTGAACGGCTGGACCGATTTCGCTAATTCTTTTTTTAAATGTTCATTGAAGTCCAAGGATGGTTCTTACGGTGAGAAAAAATCGAATAATTGCCGGGAAAGCCCTAAAACAGACCTTTTCTTTTTCCCATACAAATGTTTTCTTACTAAAATGTAGAGTCAATTTGAACTTTATTCCTACACAATAAAGTTCATTCTAAGGCGGGACGAAGTTCGCCGGGACAGCTAGTCTTATATACTTCTTCATCTTATGTACTATCTACACTCACCTTAAAACAAAAAACACTACATAGTGACACGAATAGAGACCCATTATTAACGCAACAACTAACATTACAAGTCCCAACTTAATTCTTAACGACAAATAGTGCGAGAGGAATGCGCCGTGGAAAATTTAAAGGAATTCGCTGCGATATAAAAATAGTACGAGAGCCGAACAGGCAAAGCCTTTTCTTATTGTCCTGGCTACGGTAGAAATTGTCTATTAGGACTTGATCGTCAAATTGGTTCGAAGGAATTTGATACAGGATGTTTGAAACACTTTTTTTTTGTAGTTAAGCTCTTTGTAAGTTGAGAATTTATCTGTAGAGTAGGGATTTATAGATAAAGGGTGTAGCTGTAATAAGTAGAGTTATTTTATTACCAGACTGCGCTAGAAGGAGGGTTATGTTTTTCGAGAGCAGGTACCTATCTATAGTATCTATGTATGTACAATTCTTTGGCACGCTCTACAGCCTAAACGGCTTCATGGATTTTAGCTTGAGAGGTGTCGTTAGATTTGTATTTACTGTGAGAGTGACACTGGGTACATCAAAGTAAAAAAATGTGTCTTTTTAATAAAAAGGTTAGGTTAGGTTAGGTTAGGTTATTTTATTCATAAAACTTGATTTTTAAAATCTATAAGATTAATCATACTAATAATAATTTATTATAAATATAATGTTAGTGCTAATGGATGGATAATTGTGAGAATGTTTGTTACTTTTCACGTAAAAACTAATGAACAGATTTCGATGAAACATTGCAATATTGTAGCTTGAACATCAGAATAATTTAAAGGATCTTTGGAACTCTTTTACGCAAAAACTACTGAATAGAGTTTGATGAAATTTGGCAATATTATAGTATGGACATCAGAATAACAAAGAGATCAAATCAGAAAACAATTATTATTTAATTATTATTTGACACATTGGGTCGCAACGCAATCAGTGTAAACCATTGTTTAATAGCAGAATACCAAATGTGTCAAAAATACCATTGACACTCTGCCGACACACAACTGAAGGTATTTTAAATATTTGGTTAATCAAAAATCATTAATACAGAGTGTTCAATAAAATAAAAAATAAAATTTTTTAAAGTAGCAAATACCTAGGTATAGTAAAAATGTCATTGACACTCTGCCGACACACAACGGAAGCTATTTTAAATATTTGGTTATTCAAAATCATTAATACAGGGTGTAAAATAAAAAATATTAATTTTTTTTTCAAGGCAAATATTTTAATCACGCTTATATCCTTATTTCCTCGTAGTCGTAACCCAAAACCTAGCTAATTTGTATCCTCATCCAATCCGGTCTTAAACACAAAATTTTCGGAGTTAATATCGTTTTTAATTAACCGAAGATGCTTGCAATTCGTTTTGGGATTTTCAAATTAATTATGTCTGCGGAGGCCGCTTGGCAAGCGTTGTTTGAAATCAGACTTGGCAACGATTTTACTATTATTTAATTCTGGATTCATGGGGGGGATTTAAGGGAGGGTATTGCAACGTATTTTTGAGTCAAGACTATAGGTTAAAGAAAAAAAAAAAGATTTTGTGACAGTTTTTTGGACGTGCACAAGAATTTGTAATTTTTTTTAAATTATTTTTTTATTTTTTTTATTATTATGGTTAAGTAGTAATATAATAATTAATTATTGTGATATATTTCTTCATTAAAACATAAAAATGAAAATTTTAGTTATGCCATATTATATATAATTTTAGTTTTAGTGACATTACTGGCCATTTTTTGTTTTTCGCCTTTTTATTTACATTTTAAACATATCAATAAACTAGATAAATCTCATCTTTATTGTATCGGAAAATAAAAATTGTAAATACGTATATATGTGTAATATACTTTGCAATTTTATTGTGATTTTTTCGTTTTCAGGAAAAAAAAATTTCTACTTTAAAAAAAAAATCTAGCACTTTTTCTTAGCTCCCCGCAAACCCCTCCCGTATATCCCCACTCCCAACTCGTGAGGAGAGAGCTATCCCGTGTTAGCCCCGTTCTGTAAATTTACTGCCACGCACACCAATCCCCTTTACACTTCTATACTTTATATTTACACCCTGTATATTCTATCTGTTGGATTACTGAAGGAAGAACTTTTGGGTAAAAAATATGCTGTTTTGGTTATACCCTGTATATAGATAAAGTGCTCATTTAATTTAGTGTTCAAATGCTCATAGTTTAACAACGTTTCATTTAAAAAGTATTTTTTTTTTTCAATCAATACTTACAGATTTTTTTTAAATTCAAATTATTCCAAAAGTATGATGCAAATTCAGTCAGTTTGTCACGTCCCACTGCTGGGCAAAGGCCTTGCTGTCCTTCCATTTCTACACTGCTCCGGGATTTGCCAAAAGCATTTGCCAAAACCGGAAATAATTTTTCAATTCACATTTTTAGGAAAAGCTGTTCTATATTGTTAATTAGGTCTTAGATCAGATCTTAGACTAGGTTATAGACTCGTCTTCTTCGTCTTAGACTAGGTCTTATGCTGTCTACACACCAAGCCGTCGGCTTTTTTGACAGCTGCCATTCGTATGACGTAAAGCCGCCGGCCTAGCCCGGCAGAACTGAAAAATTATACCATTATAGTAGACTAGAAGTTCAGAAATCGATCGTCGTCGTTTTGTATACCTAGTACTTTTCATAAACGTTCGGTAAAAAACCGCAAATGCGTGAAGGCCCTTAAACAAACAAAAGAATAGAAAAGTTGTAAATTGAACCAAGTCATTGTGGCATGAAAAGCCAAAATTGTGTGAATCCATACTCAATATATTTTCAAATGGAGTGACAAACGGACATACGGGTTTGCGAAGCAACTTATACTTCTGTAGGGTGGCTATGAGTGTTTGAAAAACTGGGACAAGTTGGGAATTTTAGAATTTTTTTTTCATGTGTAAAAATTGTAATGTTTGCAAGTTGTAATTTCAATTATTCTCAGTTACGATTACGAAATAAGCTATGAAATTAAGTATTTAGTATGCAACAGTATCATATTTCGTTAATAGACGGTTGTTATAATGGAATGCATAAGATTTTTTTTACTTTTTTGAAACTTACTTTTTTTCATACATTCTCTTTTGCGTTGGGATAGGCAGAGACTACTTTTCTTGCTCCTTTTTTTATTAAAAAATAAAAGAGTTCAATCATTTATTTAAAATTGGCAGAATCCACAATAAGTAGACACTATTAAAAAAAACTGCAAAACCTTTTCTACAACTTATCCCGCAAACCCACTAAATCAAAGACACCTTACTCTTAGGCAAACTAGACAGTCGAGATGGAAAAATAACGTAGTTTAAAATGTAGACTCTAGATTTGTCGGTCTTTGTGTGGAGTTTCAGGGCAAAGTGGGCAAATGGGCAAAGTGCGCCAACAATCTCTAGAGTGGGCAAAATGGGGAGAGTTGGGGGTCTGTTTAGGTTTTTATAGGTATGTAAAGGAACTTTTTGTCGTGTAAAATTTTTTTTTTTTTTGATGCAATACATTACAAATATATTTTTATTTCACAAATAAGACGATAAAAGCAAATATCACAATATTATGTACAGACAAAAAAATAGCAACAGGCAGCCTTTTTGCTAAGTAGCAATGTCTTCCAGACAAACCTGGAGTAAACACGGATATCTGCGGTTTAACAGCAACCGCGATAGAAGGATACCCCGATTAAGAGGTGACTGATGAATGTGGATGAAGCGAAAGAAGTGTGTTCGGATCGTAGCAAGTGGAGGGAAGTGGTGTCTACCTTGATAGGAGAGAGGCGTGACAGATATGTTTGTATGAAAAAATATATTTTCATTGAATTTTTTCGAATCCAAAATTATTTTGCTTACTTCAAGAAATTTTCTTACTTAAGCATTTCCGTTTCCTTAAACTAAACCAATCTGTTATTCTTCGGATAAAACTAACGCTACCCGACTATTCATATTGTTCTGACAAAATGTATAGTTTATAGTCCTATTGGGACCTGACTGAAATATCCTACCAAAAACAGTCAAGTCCTTTCACTGCCCTACATTTTCTACCAAAACGCGAGACTTCCCGATCTTTCCTAGCTACAAATCCTCATCAAACGTTTAAAGTCTCGCATTTTCGTACATTTTGTACTGAAATTTGGGACTTAAAGCCCAATAATAGACAAATCCTTCCCAAGAGTGTTTGCCAAGTCCCACGTTTTGTATAGAAATTGTATGGGTGTGTGAGACTTTAGGTTGTAAAAGTTATAGTATTTGGACAATAAATTTGTTCTAATCTACGTGATGGATGGAATAGGTACCTAGGGAGCTGTAAATATGAATCACCCTGTATATGTAATTGTGAAGGATTTCCGGCCTATACTAGTTTTTTGGCCTGGTTTTGTCCGTAACAATAATTATTAGTTTATAGGTTGAGCGCAAGTTTATCGAGTACGCATTTATCGTCATATCTGGGAAAAATTAAATATCTCAAAATTATAAAGTGTATTTAAGTATAACAAAATTATAATAAGTTTATTTATGCTGCAATAGAAATTGGAAAGCTTTATTAATATCTGTTAAGTGGTTTTTTTTTGCTTTAAAATTAGATTACGAGATATTTTTTCTGGATTTTATAAGAAATGTGTTTGAATGGTGGGTTCTGCCTACCTCGATGGAAGAGGGACGTGACATTATATGTATGTATGTAATTTTATAAGATTTTTCTTGAAAGCAAAAGACGGTTTATTGCTTAAATTAATCTACTTATCTTACCTAGCCATCGCTGTCCCACAGCTGGGCAAAGGCCCTCCTCTTCTTCCATGATTCCCTCCTATCCTAAAGTAATATTAATTTAAAAATACACAAAACGTATAATCATTGTATACAGTCAAACACAAATTAACCTTTACATCATCACACCAAAATAGTCCTTAAACCTTAGAAATTTTTCATTTATTACCTTACTTTTCCTGGATATTGCGGGGTCAAATTTTTATTTATGGATAGCTCTTTTGAAATATTAATTTTATTAGGTATATGTTTTTGTTTATGCCTGAGATTTGTAAAACTTAAATTGAAAAGAGCAACCCTACAGAGTTTCTTGCTAGGTTCTTCTCTGGGGAAAACTGCACTCTTGCGAATCTAGCATTAACTTTAAAAAATGACCCGTCCTAAGTGTTGTCAAAACCTACAGGACTAAATGATCATTTCATTTCATTTCATTTCAAATAAAGCACACGAGTTTGTAATATTATGTAATTTTCTTTAGTAAAACATTAAAACAGTAAACATCTTTGACGACTCAACCGTATTACATTCATTTCAAACTTCATACAGCTTTACTACACTAACTGGATCCCCCGGCTTTGCCTGCAAATTGAAGTCGAATTGCAAAGCTAGAGCTAGTGTTTAAAGTTTGCAAACTCGATATCCTTCTCGAGTAATTGAAGAAGCTATTATTATACTAGGTTTTTTTAAGTAATAGGTATTAAACACGAGTCGTTATGCATTTAATCCGACTGCGCCAGAAGGAGGGTTATGTTTTTCGAGATTATGTATGTTTGTATGTATAATTCTTTGGCACGCTCTACTCTACAGCCTAAACGACTTGATGGATTTTAGTTTGAGAGGTGTCGTTAGATTTGTATTTACTGTGAGAGTGACACTGGGTATAATAAAATGATAAAAAAAAAAATAAACGCTGTCGGGTTTTTTTTTAATAAAAAGGTTAGGTTATTCGTTCACAATCTCGTTTAAATGTACTCTTGACTTAGCCTTGATGAATGTGGATGAAATGAAAGAAGTGTGTTTGGATCGTAGCAAGTGGAGGGAAGTGGTCTCTGCCTACTTCGATGGAAAAGAGGAGTGACAGATATGTATGTATTTTTTTGTTTTAATTTTAGGACCATGGTATACAAAATTCAAACTGTAATAATAGAAATACATCAAGTACATATTTGATATTGTATGTATTTTTTTGGGTATGACTATAGATAAATAATAAGCTTTACTTGACATTGGCCGAATCCACAAAATGGTCATTTCCATTAAAAAAAAAGGATTTATACATACAAACATACATTCAAACAATCATTTCAACATACATACTTAACAATAAAGCCTTTGCTATGAATAGAACAACTTATTTCATATGACTTAAGAAGTTTTGTATAAGTACTTAGAAATTTTCATAATGTTTATGAGGTTAGCAGTAATTAATTAAGTTTGTAAGTGTTTTACAATTTAATAAGAGAAAAAGAAAGAACAATAGCCAAGTCAAGGGCATCAAATGCGACTTCATAAAAAATCATGACATCTACCAATATTACCAAGTTTCATCAAGATCTGTTAGGTGGTTCTTGCGAGTTACAAACATCCATCGACTCAAACATTGACATTAGAAGGATTGTTGCTACTGTAAAGTTTAGCATGCTGCTAGTATAGCAGAACATAATATGAACTTTTTTAATCTTACCATCATTACCTGTACTATGTTTATTCAAATAAACACTTTGACTTAAAGAAAGGAAACTATGAAGTACTTAATCTGTGAAAAGTACGCGATCGATTGGTAAGTACCTACTTAAATCATTAAAAAGAGCGTCGCTCTTGTCGGTGTAGTCCTCGCCACTCTGCTCTATTCTCTGCCGTCTGTTTAAGCACCTGATACAACTTGTATGATACCTCTCTTATCTGATCTATGAACATTTTGACTTTAAAACTAAGTAGCATATTATAATACCAATACGTGTGTAGAAAAAAGTAAGCCAAGAGGCCAAGTCAAGAGTACCCTAATCCGACGCGAATGTATGAGGCGACTGATGAGTGTGGATGAAGTGAAAGAGGTGTGTTTGGATCGCAGCAAGTGGAAGGAAGTGGTATCTGCCTACCCTAATAGGAGAGAGGCGTGACGGATATGTATGTACTATATGTATGTTACAATAACAACTGTGTTTATCTTTTTTTTTAATTGACAACTGCGTATGTTTATTCTGCTAATATCAAGTGAAGCTAATCTTATTGTAATAATAATTTGTAGTATCCTTCTAATATTATAAATGTCAATGTTTTGTTACACTTTCAATTTGAAACTACTGAACAGGTTTTGATGAAATTTTCCAATATTGTAGTTTTTACAAAAGAAAAAAAAAATTTCAAAAATTTTTTTTTTCGAAAATTTCATATTTTTTCTTACGAATAAAATATAGGCCATACAATTTTAATATGTCGTAATTCGATTAATGTTTTAAGTGTTTTTTTTTAGTTTCTTGATTTATTCACTATCACCTTTCTTATCCTATCTTTACTTTTTTTTATCTTTTTTAGTCAAGTAGTAAAACAAAACCCATACACTTATTTAAATACATTTTAAAATAATTTCCTCCCAGCAAACAAAGAGCTTAAAACAGATAGAGTAGTAACACCACAAATTTAGTCGGAAGTAGGAATTGGCGGTGTAATCGTATGATTTCAATTTGCCGACTCAGCGAAGACAAAGCGTGGAGAAATTGCCACTTTTCGAGTTGCTCCACTATTCAAACTTTGATATAAGTGCCTGTAGGGTGAGTATAAGTTTGGTTTAAAATGGGGACAATGAGAGATACTTAAGAAATATTTGTAATTCAAAAGATAAGATGGTTTTTAAACTTGCATTATAGTTTTGATGATAAGTTTAATTCATACGAAAGAATTTTTAATAAATTAAATAATAAAGTGCGATGTTATTTAGTCTTTGACTTAATTTTTATTATTTCATTATTAAAGCTAGTCTGTCCCTTAGTTACAAACAAAAATCAGGCTGTGGATTCGCATCAGTAACAAAAAAAAATGATAAAGTTTATATCGTAGCTTCATTATTTATTTTTTGTCAAGCTGTGAAATACTTAATAGATAGAGGGTTATTTTAATAACTATTTTTTAACACAATACAAAAGACCTCGCGGCAGACCACGGAAAAGGTGGCGAGATGAACTGGACACCTTTACGAACGACTGGACAAAGGCGGCTCAGGATAGAGAATCATTGAGAAGGAGGAGAGAGGCTTTTGCCCAGCAGTGGAACAACAACGGCTAGATAAGATAAGATAAGATAAGAACACCATACACGACAAACAATATTTAATTGTAAACTTATCAAAAACAGTAAAGTTTTTTGTAGAATGGAGAGTAAAATTCCCACAGACAACAGAGTTTGCAATACGAAACTTAAAAAAATATCCCAAAATAGCCAGAAATCATAGCCACCCTACCCAAATGGTAGAGCCAGTGGAACTATTGAAATATATCGGTGCATTTGTATGCGTTCGATCTATTGCAAAGATGCACTATGCATGCACTATTCAATGCAACGTGTTACTTAAAATACGCAAGACTTGACAATTTGTAAATAGGCATGATGACAAAAAAAAAATGTTAAGTCCATCACATTGATTATTTTAAAATATTCGACACGTATTTTTTCTTTTTTCTCTTAAACTAAAAATGACAAAGATACACTGGGTTAAAGTTGCTCGTGACGTCACGCTTACGTACGATTTTTACGTAGGAGTGACGTCAAAACCCCCCACTCCGTAACTTTGATGCTCTGTTTCTTTGTATTTATTTATGTATTTGATCAGGTAAAAATTGTGTTTCAAATATTTTTTAATAGCCTAAAAAACGAACTAATTATTTTTTGAATCTTTGAATGTAGTCATCATCCCTATTATCATTGCAGTGTAAAAACTTATACTATAGTTAGTTTTTCATAAGTCCTTAGACCTGTTTAAAAGTTGGTGGAATGTGGGTATTAAAATAAAAAACGAAGAAATAAAAACATAAATAAATAATAGAAAAAAATAAAAAGCAACAAAAAATTAAATAAATAAGAGGCAGAATGAAAAATGACAGAAAGTTGATGTAAATTTTTTTTCTTCGGAAAAAAAACGTTGGAAACCCAAAAAAATAATTATAAAAAGATGATCACCCTAAGGTTGCCTGGAAGATATTGCTACCTAGCAATAAGGCCGCCTGTTGCTTCTTATATTCTTGTTTGTGTCTGTATCTTATATCTTTGTGTGCAATAAAGAATATTTGTATTGTACTTATTGTATTGTATTGATCACATGTATTTTGTACTAAATGTTTGACAAATTTTAAAAACAATACCTAAGTACTAAATATACCTAAATGTTACCACCTTATACTTAAGTTTTAATTAATTGTATAATACTTTATTTTAATTTACTAATAGTTTTAAGATAAAGTTTTTTAAGTAACTGGCAACTACTTGCCCTCTTGTTTGCTGTGCCCTTGCAGGGCGTCACATGTACATACGACTCTGTAACACCTTACCCAACCTGTGACTTGCAATAAACAAATTCTAATTCTAATTCAAAGTTGTAATTCTGTAGACAAACCTTAACAAATAAATAAATACTTAAATAAAAACACAAAATTGCGTATTTCTAATAACACGTTGTATCAATTTAAATACACTGTATGAAGGTGTAAATAACTTTATATAACTGCATTTGTGAATTGCATTGTTGCAGTTGCAGTGCATGACGTCATAATTATACAGGATGTTAATTTAATTGATATTTGTAGCTTAGTGGTGTATAGGCTGTTATTTATGTTAAATTTAGATCTTGTTTGGGTTGTATTAATTTTGGATAGATTTTTTAAAATTTAAGTACTTTATTTTGAATGAGGGATGGCAAGTGAGATAAAAAATAAAAATCTTAAACAAATTGAAGTACATAACGGAAATGAAAAAATGCTTTTTTTAAACTATAGTTTTTTTTTTTTTTTGATTTATTATAGTGTGTCACTCTCACTGTAAATACAAATCTAACGACACTTCTCAAGTTAAAATTAATCAAGCTGTTTAGGCTGTAGAGCATGCCAAAGAATTATACATACAAACATACATACTCTCGAAAAACATAACCCTCCTTCTGGCGCAGTCGGGTAAAAAAAAACAATTCCAAAATAACATCTAAGACCTCTTTATACCAAAATACAATTAAATGCTTATTAGCAGACTGTTGTAGCGTAAAACCGTGTAGCTACCTACGTCTGGGGGCTGTTGTAGACAAAAACACGATACCTGTCGGAGTTCCCGCTCTGAAACTTTTGAGAATTTACGCGTGGAGCTGTTCTCGGCGATTTTACACTTAGGATCTTAATAACTGGAAGAGGTTTATATAAATTAACAAATTGTTACTAATGCAGTAAATTTCATTTACTTCACTTAATTTAATTGGTTTTTTCATTAATTTCACTCAATTCAAGTCACTTATTTTTCTCATTTCGTTAATTTTATCCATTTCGTTTATTTCCTTCATCTTATTCAATATTTTCGTTTTTCATTTATTCCATTTATTCTTTTGTTTTGTTCACTTCATTCGTTTCTTTCTTTTCAATTATTTTTTCTTTCGTTCACTTCGATTATTTCATTCTATTCACTCATTTTGATCATTTCATTCCGACTAAAACCAAAAACATTTAAAATTTGAATCCTTATGCGCCTTCCAGTTCCTCTAACCCAAAAACTTCCAAAGGAGCTGTACTAATTTACGAAAACTAAGTTTAGAATACCGTCGTACCTAGCGAAGTGCATTATTAAATCGCTTTGAAATAACTTAAAATACTTGGAAATGGATTAATTTATTGCGTTAATTAACTACTTTGTGATGCTTTTGGGTTTTATAGGCTTAAGTTTAGAGTTCGATTTTTAATGATATTTTCCATTTTTTTACCCGATTGCGTGAGAAAGAGGGTTATGTTTTTCGAAAGTATTTATAATTCCTTGGCATGCCTCATATTAGATTTGTATTTACTGTGAGAGTGATACTGGGTACATCAAAAAATATATACCCAAGACAAACAAAATAGGTAGTTTAAAAAACTTAAACACGCTTTAGCTCGTACTAAACATGCTCTATCATCAAATCAGTTTAAAAGTACCATAGTGACATCAAAAATTGTTTAATGAATTTTGCCTATTTTTGAATAAAACACTTTTCATTCATTTTCATTCATTCATATATTATTGTATTGTCATCAGAACTCAGAGCGTGTGCAAAGTTTCATCCTATTCGAAGACCGGGAAGTAGGTCAAATTAAGATTCCTAGATTTGTTTACATACATAGGTAGTTGCATTGCAAGTAAAGCTTATTATAAAGTGTTTAAAAAAAACGTTTTTTAAACACATCTGAATTATTTTAAAATAAAAAGGTTAGCATTATTATAGGGGTGCCGTGTCCAAGCGACAAAACCCCTTTTCGTTTATAATAGAATTAAAAAATGTTAGGCTATTTACTACATTACTGTAGTAGTAGGTACCTATCTGCAAACTTAGTAATTTACAATCTTACGCAGAACAGAGATAAGTTATTAAAGCAAACGTAATAGATATCCTAGGGAACTTTGACGGAGATTGATTGATGAGGAGCCGGTAATTACCGGTTTAAACTGCACCCAACCGGTTTAAGCCGGTTAAATCTCGACCGGGTCTCGTTTTAGAATTTTGGAAAATATTAGACAAGAATTAAGATGCATGTACTTTTTGAAATTGTTTTTTTACCGACTTCAAAAAAGGAGGTTTCTCAATTCGATCGCATATTGTTTTTTTTTGTTTTGCATATTAAAAGTTACACATTGTAATACTTTTTTTTGTTTTTTTTTTTTATTTTTACAGCCAATTTTTTTTTATCGAAGAAAGTGTGTTTGGATCTCAGCAAGTGGAGGGAAGTGGTCTCTGCCTACCCTGATAGGAGAGAGGCGTGACAGATATGTATGTATGTAGGTAACTATGTATTTTTTTTACCGATAACATTGGCTGGACGACTTCTTGGATGTCTGGGCAGAGGCGGTTCAGGATAGGGAATCATGGAAGAAGAGGAAAGTGGCCTTTGCCCAGCAGTGGGACAGCGATGGCTAGATAAGATCGCCGCCTTAGAGCCAAAACCAACTATCTCGGTCCAAAAATGCGATATTTTTTTCCGAGATATCACGTTTTGAAAGTTTGACAAAGAAAAAAAGTATTTAATATTTGCAAAGTAATGGCAAATAAAGTCAAAAACTATACTTTAGTCATTTAACTCTGAAATGGTCACATGAATTGTACTTATAATATCACCAGTTTTTCAAAATAAATGAAAACAAATTTTAAGTCTGTGTTTTAGCTGGTTTTACCTCTCTAATCCAAAAACAACTTCTCTGCGAAAGTATTAGTCCTATGTGCATGAAATATTGCAGTATGTTTTGTTTTACTATAAAAATTAAATTTTGCTTATAAAATTGATTATTTAAGCGTTAAAAATGATATATTTTTTAAAAAACTTAAAAAATAGTTGGTTTTTCCTCTGTATTTCTTTAGAACTAAGGTGTAGGAATTGAAAGGTAAAAAGTACTACGGTTAAAATTATCTATTTATCGTTAAAATTAACGCATTTAATAATCTACTAGCCATGCAATACAATCCCATAAACCCCTACTTGCCGTACAGTCTGACAAAAAGTCAAGTAGTAACTGTTTATTGCTCCATTTTGATAATCAAAATCACTACGACCTGTACTGCATTTATATGGGGCAGGTAAGAAGAAGAACTACTAATTTCTGGTTTGTTACTTTTAAAATCACAGACTTTCTGTAGGCGGGTTTTAGTTTTTAGAACTTATTTTTACGTCATGCCTTTTAGCTATATCAGTGATAGGTTCTGCCTTTCATAAAGATACGTAGAAGGTACAAATAAAACATCTCAAACTACATATTCGTATTAAGAAGATGCCTACTTTTTGTAGGCATCTTATTATTCCTTATCCATAGTATTGTAATAAGTTTTGGATGTCTTGGGCTATGTTAAGCGTTAGGCATTTCTCTATGACATCTTATCCGTAGATCGTAGAAGAACAAAAGTCGGCGATATAGCCAGAAGATTAGTAAGCGGAAGTGGCAATGGGTTGGTCACAAACGGGAAGATCGGGTGACCGATGGGGAAAAAAATTCTGGGGTGGAGACCACGCACTACTAAGCGCAGCATCAGATAGTCATTTACCAGATGGACCGGATAGACCTAGTGATAGCGGGGTCTTGTTTTCACGTTGGAGAGTCCTATGGTCAGCATGAGATGATGATATGAACTTTTTTTGTTTTCTTGCAGGGACTGGGCCACCCAAAACCCCCCTTTTCACTGTATGCATTGTCCATAGTATGAGTGGGATTAAAGTGTCTCTTTTTTTCTGCAGGCGAGAGGCTGCGCCTAAACCGCCCTACACAGAGTCCAACTAAGTTGTTTCCATAGTAGAAGTTGTTTGTATGTATAAGTAGAGTCAGCAACTTAATTTTTGGTCGACCGATTTCAAAATTATTTTACAGAATTAGGGTATATTAGTATTTTTTCAATACGTGTGTTTTTCGTTTTTCCATAGCCTCAATTATTCATTTAAATTGATCAAATGACATGAACTGTAGAAGATTATCTATGTACATATTTCATTTGATAAGAATTGTCCATGATTGGCTTTTAAATTGTAGATGCGTAGTCATTACTTTGAATTTAATTGGTTCTACCACTAACTTGTTTGAAAACCGAAAAATATTTTAGTGTGAAAATACGGTGGAAATACCAACTAAATCTTTATAGTACTTGCTTACATTGATAAATATTCTCTGCTTCCCTAACAAATTTAAGATAAAAAAGTACTAACTATAAATATTATTTATTTCCGATAGAAATTAGTCTGTTAACTATGATATCGTCTTGGAAGTAGAAACTACTAAACACAAATTTTACTTTTTACTTCTTTATTGGAAATATTTCACATGCTTTATTTCGAATTATTTGTTTTTGGTTCTTTACGTTGTATCATTTTTAAGAAATAATAGGTTTTCGCATTCTATAACTCGACAACGGTTAATCCTACAACATATTCGGTTTTACCACTATGTAGAGCGTATAATTTCAAGTCGAATGGTATAAAAAAGTCAAAAAGTGAAAAAAATTGCAGATAGTTGGTTTTGGCTCTAAGGCGGCGAGATAAGATAATTTTTATTATTTATTTATGGATAGCTCTTTTGAAATATTAATTTTATTATATGTTTCTGTGTTTATGCCTGAGATTTGTAAAACTTAAATTAAAAAAAAGAGCAACCCTACAGAGTTTCTTGCTAGGTTCTTCTCTGGGGAAAACTGCACTCTTGCGAATTAGCAATAAATTTAAAAAATTACCCGTCCTAAGTGTTGTCAAAACCTAAAGGATTAAATGATTTTTCATTTTCATTTTTTTTTTTCATTTTAATATAATATTATGCTATGCTAGTTTCCTTAATAAAAAAGCTTTTTTTATATTTCCAACAATAGAAAACTAAATTTAGCAAAAATCTTCAAGAACAACTGCCTTTTACAAAACTTTTACTTCTAATAAAAACCATACTTACTTCACAAACTTAACTTTACAGCTCTGAAACAAACAACTTCATACATTTTGTACTGGAAATCCTTTGAATTATGCGAAAATGTATTGTTGTTAACTTGTCCCTTGACTTTTAAAGGGGTAAGATGTAACTGACATTATTTAGCAATAAAACAGCTTAAGTCACAGTTTAGATTTAAGAAATTTGATCTTTATCGTCTTATGAATAAAACCAAATTTCGGTTGAGTAAAAACTGAAGTTAGAAAAAACGTATGTGCGCAAAAATAGCCAAATAAACTTTACACTTATTTTGAAGCTCATAAAGTTGAAAATCTATATTTTTACGTAAAAATTCTCGAGTTAACACCAACAATGTAGTTTGTAAGTGACAATATTACTTTTGTGCTTGATTTTTGTTTTTAAACTAGTTCAAACCGGATAGTTTTACTTTTAACCGGTTCCTTTTGCTTTATATTTTACTTTAGGAGTGAAGTTTTGGTATAGAGCTAAGGATAGATGGATGAATTGTTGGATAGATGGACGGATGGATGGATGAATAGATGGATAGATGGATAGATGGATGGCTTAATGATTGGATAGTTGGATGGATACATAGATGGATAGATGAATAAACGTATAGATGGATGGATGAATGAATGGAGGAACAGACGGATGGATGAACGAATAGACCAACAGAAAGACGAAAGGGCTAATGCATAGATGGCTGCTTGTAACCCAAAACTACTAAACAGATTTTAATGAAACTTAACATTATTGTAGCTTACACATCATAATAACTCATACCTAAGCTATATTTATTCCAGACACTTGTAAGTTTTTCAAAATATAACAAATGCGAACAAAGTCGTGGACGTTCGCTAGTGAGCTTGTGGTTGTTATCAGCCCATATATGTCCCCACCGAGGGGCACGAGCTTACTCTCATACAGAGAGTGATTAGGCCGTAATCCACCACGCTGCCCAAGTGCGGGTTGGCGGATTTCACATATACCTTCGAATTTCTTCTTTGCTGTATGTAGGTTTCCTCACGATGTTTTGTTTGTTTTTCTAGTGAGCTTATTAAGAAACTATTTTTGAAGTTTCCACAGCTTTGACAATTCCATAAAGAAACCAAAAATAAAATTCTCGGAAATAAATATCACTTATTTACCCTTATCACGGGTAAAGCTCTTATTTCCCCTATTTTCTTTTATTTCTCCCTGTTTCTTAAAACGCTACTAGATACTAACATCCGGTGCACATAAATACTGCCTTCCTTCCTTGTCTAGGTTGTACAGGTACGGATTTAGGGTAAGAAATGGGGGGGTCATATTGACCCACGCTTAATAACTTAGTTAATTGGGGCCCCACCTTACTAAAATCTCCTTTCAGGACTTGGGTCCTAGATTAAAAAAAAAACTCTTTAACATCAACCAAACAATCAAAAAAAAAAACAAAAAAGAAAACCAACGAAAAAACCCTTTTTTTTTTGGTCAGTGGTTTTTTCATGTTAAGTATCTTATTTAATTTTTGGTGAGGCAATAAGTAGGAAGAACTTTTTATAGACAATTTCAAACTTGAAAAAACCAAACCAAATTTTAAATTCTGTTATTTTTTATTTAAACTGCTATATTTTGAACAAATCGGGGACTTGCTCAAGAAAGGCCAAATCAAGAGTACCCTAAACCAACGGGCATGCATGAGGCGACTGATGAGTGTGGATGAAGCGAAGATGGTGTGTTTGGATCGTAGCAAGTGGAAGAAAGTGGTCTCTGCCTACCCCAATGGGAGAGAGGTGTGATGGATATGTATGTATGTATTTGTGTAAGAAATAATATCGATCATGTCAGTTGAGATTTTTTTATGCTTTCTCTCTTGTTTGTTTTTTGCCAACAAAAGAACTAGATAATTTTCAACTAGTTTCTTAACCCTAACTACTTCCCTGTAATTTAACAAGCAAAAAAACTAGACCAGAATCGGTTCAGTAGTTAAAGCAAGAATAAATACAAGTTATTGTTACGATAGAAAGGAAATCCCAATTGCCATTAGTATGGGTTCCCATGTCAAAACAATGGTTTGAGACAATGGGGAGTGTGGGCTTGTATTCCTGTAGTAAAGATTTTTAGCCGACTGCGTCAGAAGGAGGGTTATGTTTTACGAGAGAATGTATGTATGTTTGTTTGTATGTATCTATTTGACAGTGTTAAAAATAAAGTGTTAATTACTGTAATCAGTATGTCATATAAGTTTAAAAATGGTAATTCACTATCGAAAATTGAAAATAATTATTAAATTGTGTAAAAATCCGTAAATAAAAACGCATATTTTCGAACGTTTGTCACGTGACACAAAACGATCCTGATTTTTCTGTAAACTTGCTTACGTCACTGGCCTGTAAACTTGTATGGGGTGACATGTATCTAGCTAGAGTAGTTACAGGCAAGTGACGTCACCAACGCCATATTGTCAAATTAGCATTTTGCGTGCTAATTAAATATTGAAGTTTTAATTTAATATTTTTCAGCAAATATGTACCAGAATTAAAAAATACAACTTTTACTGGGTTCTTTAAACTCTACTGAATAGTATAAAATTGATTTAAAAACCAGTCGAATAGTCTATTGTTTGGCACGCTCTACAGCCTAAACGGCTTGATGGATTAGCTCGAAAGGTTTCGTTAGATTCGTATTTACAGTGAGAGTGACACTGGGTGACTGGGAAATTAAAAATTTCGTTTTTAAACGCAATCGGGTTTTTTAGGTTACAGTTTCCTAGCTTTTACTACATCACAGCCTTAAAACCTGCGAAATGCGCCATAGAAAACAATAGATCGGTCAATTCACAAAGTTCCCAGCTTCACCACGCTCCGTAGGTTGCTACTGGGAAAGTGAGAATACCAGTAATTATCCAAAATTACTGGTTTAATTACTAAGTACAGTTTTACTTGGGTGATAAGTTTCTTGTGTGATGGATACAAAAAATTGGTTAACTATGTCGAAACATGACTATGAATAGAGAAATTATTATTGTACTAGAGGCTGCCCGCGACTTCGTCCGCAGTTATCGTTATAACTTAGAAGACTTATATTAAAATTTTTAGCCTATATTATGTGGGTATTATTCTGATAAGCAAGCTAAAAATATTGTAAAGTTTCATTAAAATCTGTTCCGTAATTTTTGTGTAAAAGAGTAACAAACTTCCAATCTGCCATCCATTTAAAAACATTAACATTTATAATTTTAGTAGTAAAGCAACTTATTCCTTCGTCCTACTGTACACTAAATTTGATCTATGTTGTATACAATTTTGATTTTAGTAATTTAAGATTTTGATTGATGAAATGTTACTGTTTTAATTGTTATAATTTATTTTTGATATAACCTTTAGTCAGTTAGTTGCTCAATATAGAGAGAAGGGAGTAGATACAGAAAGTATTCCAAGTCTGCTAATTTTTTACAATAATCTCAGTTGTGTGTCGGCAGAGTGTCAATGTCATTTTTTGACACATTTGGTCGCAATCAGTGTAAAGGTCACAGCACACATATCAACTAGGAAAGGGAACGTCACCGTATCGCCTTTCACCTCGCCGTCAAGCAGGCGTCAACCTAACGTATGCATGTACCCGAAGCGTATCAGCAGCTCCTGTATGTCAACTCGGCTACGGCTAGGCGACACCGCCCTTACGGCTCGCTGACCTGGTTGGCACCAAATCAGTTTGAATCCTTTTCATCGTTATTTTGTGTTTTTATCTAACCTCAAAATTCAATAAAACTCACGCGCAACACGAAAGGAAGTTGCCTTGCGAATGGCGGGCGGTGGCACGTTCGGTAGGCAAGTCGCGGGACGGACAGGGGCGAGGGTGGACGAAGAGCCGTGAGCTCGCGTACGGAGAGACGTAAGCGCGGGAACGACGAGCCGTAAGCACGGGAACTGCAAGTTGACCACGCGCCGCATCGCGGTTCGGAGCCTGTTCCGATGCGAGGCTATTACGTTACGATGCCGATTAGTGTGCGTTGGAGTAGGGAGTTTCATACAATGAATACTGAACGGCTCGAGGCGATACGGTGTCGATCCCTTTCCGAGTTGATATGTGTGCTGTGACCTTAAGCCGTTCTTTAGCAGAATACCACCAAATGTGTCAAAAAATGCCATTGACACTGCCAACACACAACTGAGGCTATTTTAAAAATGTACGTATAAGTATGCAAAATTAAAATTCATCCCCCAAGGTTGTTTGTAAGCAATCTACAATATTTCGTAAGATTATATCTAGAAAGCGAATTACTTACTTTGTGTTTTTGAACGGCTTCCAAATCTGACGTGGGGCGAGGAGAATGGCGTTTATGTAAAAATAAGTGTTTAATCTAGCGGTTGCGGTTTGAGTTATTATAATAATTTAAACTGAAATTATAATAATCTAAATAGGTCTTCGCAAGTGGCAAGTTGTCATGACGACGTATTGTTTTCCCTCCTGACGGGCCACGTCCCGGATGTGTGTAGTACTTTAACACTCCATAGGTACCGTACCTATATCGGATCCATACCTCTCCCTCCCTCTCAAGGTCCTGTAACATTTTTTTAAATCTAATCTAATTTAGCTATTTGTGTCATACTGCTTGGCAAAGGCCTCTCTCCTCATCCGCCATGACTTTCTGTTTCGAGCTTCCTCCGCCCAGCTACTTAAGAAGGTATCCAGCTTTTTTTTAACCCCGCCAATTTCCTACCCCCTTAAAAGACAAATGCATCTAGTGTATCAGAGCTTCTCTCCCCTTCTGTAACGCTCTACATTCCAAGATCTACTAACTTGTGTATACTGTAACTCTAGTATAGACTGTAAAGTTACATACTTACATATCTGTCACGTTTAGAATAGAATAGAATAGAATATAATAGAAAATATTTTATTCAGCTAGCTAGTTATTTTTTTAAAAGCTGTAATACCAATCAAAACAGATTATGTAGTACATTAAAAGACTAAACACTAGATGGTCTCGATCGATACTGAAAGGGCCATCCAGCTCAGTATACTGCTGCGACTCCAGGCCACAGCAACCGATTTTCAGCTGGAACCTTAGCAAACTAAAAATAATAAAAGGAAAAGGTGAAAAGTTGTTTCAGACTTTGTGCAAATGCAAGTTGACGCAACTTCTGTGCTATAGGGGTATGCAGAGATTATTTGTCTACAATGGATACGCTTGCTTGTAATGGTATCTACACACCAAACCGCCGGTTTTTTGACGACTGCCATTCGTATGACGTAAAGCCGCCGGCCTAGCCCGGTGGCATGCCGGCGGCTTTGGTGTGTAGATAGCATTAGGGTTAAAAAAAATATTGTTTGAAGTCATTAAAATTTTTGATATCTTTTTTTTCTTAGACTTCTATTTAACGATTTTTTTAAATGGCTTTTTCTTTAAATTATTTTTATTATTATTTATATGTTTTAATTTTTTTTTTTGAACTAGGTACCATTGTGGATTTTGCTAATGTCAAGTGAAGATTGGTCTATTATTACCTAAATACATAGTTTATTAGTATACCTACAAATACCCAGATTTAACAACCATTTCTATACATCACAATAATGTTTGTCTCTAATGGGAATCCATTCCACGACCTACAGCATGGCAAACCGGGTCACTACCAAATCATTAGACGTTGAAAGACGTCCTTGCCTCATAAAATCACAAACATTCACACATCCATCCATAAGCACAAACATTTACATTTATGAATACTAGAGATTGCCCGTAACTTCGAACGCATTTCTCATAATATCTTGTCTAAAAAAAACATGCTATCTTAAAATTACATTGCCTACGTGTTAAACTGATGTATAAGCTACAATATTGCCAAGTTTCATCAAAATATGTTCAGTAGTTTTTGCGTGAAAGAGTAACAAACATCCTTACAAACATTGATTTATAATATGGGCCTGTTTCACATCTACTGATAAAATTTATCTGACAGATATTTTATACCTCTCTCTATCTAAAACGTCATGTTTTATGAAATAGACATAGGTTTATCTGGCAGTTACATTTAAATGGTGTAACAAGCATTAAGTCTATAGTAGGGTTACCACACTTTAATTATTTCTCAAGTTAAATCTAAATAGTGCAGGATTTAGCTGTTTACTGAATTTTGGTATAGCAACCGAATTTAGGTTAGTTTAAGAGTTTGTGACGTCATTATCATGTAAGAAGTACCTATGTTTGGATCGTAGCAAATGGAGGGAGTGGTCTTTGCCTACCTCGATAGGAGTGAGGTCAAAGTCCAAGTCAAGTCAAAAATATATTTATTTCATAGGCACAAAATATGCTCTTCAAACCGTTACCACAGATTACCTAATAGTTACCTACTACGTAACAGATACTTCACTCAGAAGAAAATATCCAATACCTACTGCTTTAACAGTGCGCAATAGCCCAACTGTCACGTCAGATACCACTGCATGCTAAAATATGCCTAAATACTCAAGCGTATAGTTGTGATTGCTCTGCACCGCGCGATCCCGTAAAAATCGCGGGGCTGCCTCTTCGATAAAATTAAATTAACAAAACGTTTTGTGACTATGTTTTTGAGAACTATGAATATGTTCAGACTTATATGGGGCAGTTTAAAATTCTATCGTTTTTAATATATTTATGTTTAACATGTTTTTATTTTAAATTTTTAATGTTTTCTTATCTTTCTAAATTCTCGGTTATTATTATTTTTCTTATTAAAAAAACTCAATTATTAAAAATTATAAAACATTCAATACAAACAAAAAAACGAATGGAACTATCAAAATTTGAACAACGTGCGAGCGCTTCGCTTTGACAACCGCGCCTCGCTTGGTCCGCAAGCGGCCCGCTGAGCGGTAGGTATTTATAGCGCGCAAGTACATAGAGTGACGGAGGCCTGCCGTTACATTCTTATACGTATAGGTAATTTTTTTAAAGCTAGCGCTAGATTCGCAAGGTACACTAATTTGAAAGAGACAGCGCTACATTGTTGTCATTTTTTTATTTCTTAAGGTCTATCTACACAGATCCGGGCCGTGTCCAGGATGTCAGTGAAAAATATAATTTCATACATTTTCTATGGATTCGTTTACACACGTTGTCATGACAAGGTATTGTTTTCCCTCCTGACGGGCCACGGCCCGGACACGTCCCGGACACGGTCCGGATCTGTGTAGATGGACCTTAAAGCTGTACTGTATTTTCCCAGACAAAGTACATCGAACTTTAAAAATATATTACGTAAATTAAAAAAAATATATTCTTACTCGAAGATTTTATTGCCATTTCTCGCCCAGGTAAATAGGCCAGAGCTAGTAAACTATAAGTTCAACTGCATCGTTATCGGTTAAGTCGTAAATCAATCAAACCTTATGATTGCTTTATGCTTCCTTAATAACCTTTCATTGATTTATTAACTCCTAAACTATAAAGTGTTTGTATACAGTTTGTAGTATAGGAGCTAGCTGTTAAAATTTAATAAGTAGGTACACTTAAAAAAAATGACCATGGAAAAGGTGGCGACATGAACTGGACACCTTCACGAACGACTGGGCAGAAGCGGCTCAGTATAGAGAATCATGGAGCAGGAGGAGAGAGGCCTTTGCCCAGCAGTGGAACAACAACGGCTAGATAAGATAAGATGAGAAAACATTAAAAAATAATATTAAGAAACATACATCCTATCCTACCTTTCTCCTATCAAGGTGGGCAGAAACCACTTTCCTCCACTTCCCTCCACACTTCTTTCGCTTCATCGACATACATCAACAAGACAGTCAATTAAAAATTAACAATAAAATAAAAAAGCGAAAACAAATAAATCTTTTTTAATTAAAACCTACTTAATTTCACAATGAGGAGGAGCAACGTAATTAATTTCACATCAAAAGGTTTTATTCAAACAAAATGACAACGCAAAGAAACCTTATTAAATAGAAGATTTTATATATGAAATTATATAATACTAGTAGCTGCCTGCGACTTCGTATGCATTTATCGATATATCTTTGAAAATAAACACATATATTTTAAAATTATATGGGTTTATTCTGATGCTTAATATTAATATTATTTATTTAACAGTTTATTGTAAGATGATAGTACGGTCAGCATCATAAGTCGATTAACACATTCACATTTTCAAAAGTAAAATACACCATCATTAAATGAAAATCGCTTAACAAAAAATACTCCAGAGTAAAATGAACGTCCGATGAGGTTCAAAATAAGGAAAATAATTAAGGTTTAACGTCTAAAAATGGTGTATATTACTTTTGAAAATCTGAATGTGTTTATTGACTTATGATGCTGACTGTACATAGAGACAGAAAAAAAGAGAAGTTACACAAAAGGTAAGGACCTTTTGTGTAACTTCTCTTTTTTTCTGCGTTTAATCCACCGACAAGAGCCTGGCTCTTAAATAAATGATAATGATGAAAACTACTGAACAGATTCTAATGAAACTTTAAAATAATGTGACTTCAGAATATATTATATTCTCTCTCTGTGGGGTCTGCAGGTAGAACTTTCTTTTAGAAATATGCTTTACCTTTTGTGTAACTTCTCTTTTTTTCTGTCTCTATGTACAGTAAAATGAACGTCCGATGAGGTTCAAAATAAGGAAAATAATTAAGGTTTAACGTCTAAAAATGGTGTATATTACTTTTGAAAATCTGAATGTGTTTATTGACTTATGATGCTGACTGTACATAGAGACAGAAAAAAGAGAAGTTACACAAAAGGTAAAGCATATTTCTAAAAGAAAGTTCTACCTGCAGACCCCACAGAGAGAGAATATAATATATTCTGAAGTCACATTATTTTAAAGTTTCATTAGAATCTGTTCAGTAGTTTTCATCATTATCATTTATTTAAGAGCCAGGCTCTTGTCGGTGGATTAAACGCCATCTTTGCCTTTCCTCTGCCAGCAATTTCTAAATCAAATCAAAAATATATTTATTTCATAGGCACAAAAAATGCTCTTGAAACCGTTACATTATTATATAGGTAATTTTTTTAAAGCTAGTGCTAGGTTCGCAAGGTGCAGTTTCCCCCAGAGAAGAACCTAGCAAGAAACTCTGTGAGGTTGCTCTTTTCAAATAAAGTTTTACACTTCTTATAAACAGTTACACAGGTATAAAGGTACATATTTCCATTATTATAATTATTGTCCCTAAAATTAATTTTGATCCTGCAGCATTCAAAGAAACCACAAGGTGTAAATAGCTAAAAAGTAAAGATAGGTTGAGACCGCATAACATGACCAGCCGCCACAGCAGCACCTTCACACAGGCCTCAACGCATGTGCCAGCCATCAACCCCTTCCACATATTTTAGGGAAGCAGGAGACCCGACACACAGCGCCACCGCTGCAGCGGCAAAGCGAGCATGACATGTTACACTATTGAACTCGATTACTAGCTAAATTAAACGCTGCAGTATCAGAAATTTCACTTCCTGATACGACACGACGCCAATCCTCTCTTTCACTTGAGTGAAGTAAGAAATGAAATGAAATGATCATTTAATCCTGTAGGTTTTTGACAACACTTAGGACGGGTCATTTTTTAAAGTTAACAAGTACGTCAGTAGTTTTACCAAGCACATTTTTGAATAAGTACATCATTTTTTGCATCAAAGAGTAACAAACATCCACACATACATACATCGGCACAAACATTGACATTTATAATATTAGTAGGTTTCTTCATATGAAGGAATTTGTGGTTTTATGTAAGACTATTGTCTTATATACTTTTGTTTTGTTCATAATTATTATTAATGTTTACAATATTCGAAGGTGTATATGAAATCCACCAATCAGCACTTGGCCAGCGTGGTGGATTACGGCCAGATCACACTCTGTATGAGATTAGGCTCGTGCCCGTCGGTGGGGACATATATGAGCTGATGACGACGACGACAATATTTGGTTCTTTTATAAGTACCTAGGTATTTATTTACTTAAAAATATTCTTTACATATAAAAAAAATTAAATTTTCATAAAAATACAAATACTTTTTCTCCCAGACGTTTTCATCGTTATTTTGATATTTTTAGACGTTATGATATTTACACAGCAAAGCCGCCGGCATGCCACCGGGCTAGGCCGGCGTCTTTACGTCATACAAATGCCAGCTGTCAAAAAAGCCGGCGGCTTTGGTGTGTAGATACCATTAAGCTAGAAAGCATTGGTACTTGTATGAGCAAAACAAATTGAAATTGTATGCCACTAGCTCCTGATCCACAATTACATAGTATTATAGTCCAGTAGTTTCACGACCTATTGTTTGCATTTCCTTACAAATCACTACCGAGTTAATTTATTTAAACTACTACAAACTAAAACAACTAAGTAATAATTAAAAGGAGGTTGTATTCAATTTGGCTGAATTTTTAAGGCATTTTCAAATACATGACACTCCATAAAGTCTACAACTGACACTGTCATTAAAAAAATCTGAACAAGACACTTGTTTTTCGTTGTCGTGAGCTTGTTTTTCACTAGTGATAAGATGAACACAGTATTTGAAAAAATATCGACATTTATGAGGCAAAATAATTTAACGGTTTTTTTACTAATGTTGCAAATAAAAATATATTGGGGGGACATTTCACACACGGTCACCTGACCCCAAACTAGGCAAATCCTGTGCTATGGGTATCAGGGACTGATAAACATACATAGATACATAAATATTATAACACCCAGATACGGAACAAACATTTATGCTCATCACACAAATGTTTGTTTACCGGCGGGGATCGAACCCGCGACCCGTGCGTATGAGGCAGACTCACTACCGACTACGCTAACTGGCCTGAAATATTCAAAAATCTTCGATAAAAAGGTGTAATTTTTTAAAATAATTATAATTTACCGTGATAATACTATAACAATATATATCATTGACTTAAAACATAAAAGTCCCTTTGTTAAAACAATCTACGTTTTTACTCTGAGCAGATATTTCCTATCGCACAAACATAGAGGGAATGGAAAACATTATATTAACGATCATGTGGATTCGCCTATTTCGTTTGGGTTGTTCTTGTTTTCACCATCATTTATTATTAATTTTCCCTTTTTATCTTATCGTATTTAGTCATCAGTGTCCCACTGCTGGGCAAAGGCTTCTCACCTCTTTCTCCACGATTCTCTATCCTGAGCCGCTTCTACCCAGACATCTATAAAAGTGTCCAGCTCATCCGGCCACCTTTTCCGTGGTCCGCCGCGGAACTTTCGGCAGCGGTGGTAGTCTAGTTGGTAGAACGCCCGCCTCCAATCTCGGAGACGCTGTTTCGATCTAACCTGAACCTCTGAAATTTATTTCTCATGTACGGACTGAATATTCGATTACTACTCGCTAACGGTGAAGGAAAACATCGTGAGGAAACCTGCATACACTAGAAAAGAAATTCGAAGGCGTATGTGAAATGCGCTAACCAATAACTTGGGCCAGCGTGGTGAATTATGGCCTTATTACTCTCGTATGAGAGTAGGCTCGTGCCCATGTAGTGGGGACATTGAAAGAGCTGATAAGGAAGGTATGTTTCACTGAAAGGCATTAAAAAAATGGAAATATGTGGATATAGTATAGGTATATAGGGTGACTTTAAATAAGTGAACGATAGAAAAGGATATGCATGTACTCGTGATAACAAACAACTTTTACTATGGGACCAAGGTAGAAATCGTTCAAAAATTTTTGAACTCCCCATACAAAAAGCACCAGCTGATAGTATGGGGAAAAAATTTTTTTTTGTGATTTCGAACTTGGTCCAATAGTAAAAGTTGTTTGTTATCACGAGTACATGCATATCCTTTTCTATCGTTCACAAATTTAAAGTCACTTTGTATGTGAAATTGTGGATATAATATGTGTAATAGGAATACCCCATCGGTTCGTACATCCAAATAGCAAGACATTTCCTGTGATGTCAACGATTTACACATATTATCGCCACAATATATTGCATTTAGGAACCGCGATTCTTGATATATCATATTATATTATATCATAATATAATATATTTATCCTATTGTGCTAGAAGAAACTGTATCGTTTTCTTTTGATGGATTTTTTTTTTTTTTTTTGGTTTGAAAAGTGTGTGATTGTTTTTAAAGGTACCGTATTGTTTACTACATAATATTAATGTGAAGTAGTATAGTATAATAATATACATATAGAGTATAAATATATAAGTAGTATAAATAAATATAAAATAAAATTTATAAAATGTCTAAGTTTCTGTCGATAAATGGATATGAGGGTACTCTGACAAGCAAAACCGAACAGTGTAACTTTAAAATTGTAGCTTACATTATGGTATCTACACACCAAAGCCGCCGGCTTTTTTGTCAGCTACCACTCGTATGACGGTAAGCCGCCAGCCTAGCCCGGCGGCATGCCGGCGGCTTTGGTGTCTAGATATAGCATTAAATCGACATTGAAATTTAGTAGTACTTAAATGACGACAAAATGCGCATAAAGTTATGGGAAACCTCTAGTTATTATATAAATCTGCGTCATTGTGAACAAAAACCGAAAGTTCTTCCCCAGCAACTTAGCGAAAAGTGTCGCTAAGTAAAGCTAAGTTTAGTTGCCACAATAGTGCGTTTCATTCGACGGACGTGACTGATTAAGTGCCTTGTTAGATTAGGGTCGACGTTCATTGGGTGTCTTTACTAATCTTAGAAAGTAGGTTAGTAAGTTTTTTATTTATTTTATTTTAATCATTTTAATAAAGGTAATCCAATTACACGACACCATTACAGGCAAGTCCCAATTCAATGACGTTACTGGTATATTTTTTTTAAGTAATAACATTTTCTATACAATCTACAACTTTAAGCAAGTATAAGTTTTAGCACTAATAAGTCGTTTCTATAAGTAGGTACTTATATTTACTTGCTTAAAATAACTACAAGATACTTCAGGCTACTTCAGGCTACTTCAAGATTGGGATTATATGATAAAAAGGCCACATAAGCGAATCACATACATATCCGTCACGCTTCTCTCCCATTGGGGTAGACAGAGACCACTTCCTTTCACTTACTGCGATCCAAACACACCTCTTTCGCTTTATCCACACTCATCAGTCGCCTCATACATGCACGTCGGTTTAGGGTACTCTCTTTAATTAAACTAAATAGTCACTATTTGCTTTCACTTCTCTCTCTGTGGGGTCTGCAGGAAGAAATTTCATTTAGAAATATGCTGGACCTTTTGTATAACTTCTCTTTTTTTCTGTCTCTATGTATTATCAGTCTTCAGAATCTAGCATTAACTTTAAAAATGACCCGTCTTAAGTGATGTCAAACTCGTCCTACAAGATTAAATAAACATTTCATTTCATTTCATTATCATCTTACAATAAACTGTTAAATAAATAAATAAATGTATAGAAAAAACTTTTAATACACGTTGTCCTTTAGCACCCTAAGTAACAGTAACTTGATAATAAGTTAGGTGTCCATCACAGCCGCTATTGGACGGACAAACTTACTTGCCATTATGTATAATATATTACACCACCCAAACCAAACTTAACTTTGGCTAAGTTATGTCACATGCAATGTCGACATAAAGTTCAAAGTGGCTTTTGTTTGACATATGTCATTTTTTCCTTTGTATTATTTCGTTGCGGGAATGAGTTTTTAAATTAATGACGTGTTAAATATTTAATATCTTGTTGTCTTCTTCTATTTTTTTAAATTAAATGAGAAAGTTTAGCATTATGACATTTCCTAAAACAAGCCTTAAATCTTTCAAAACTTTTTTAAAATACTGAACTAATATTCTCATAAGGACTCAACGTCCGTTGCAGAAAAGGTTTCATTTATTTAAGTTATTCGTGCAATAATCATTGTGCTATCTTTTTCCAGTATTTGACAAAGGCAGTGACAGCTATAGCATAATACAGTCATATTTTACATACATACCTACATATCGTCTGAGTTTATTTCTCATGTACGGATCAATTTATTCGATTACCACTTGCTAACGGTGAAGGAAAACATCGTGAGGAAATCTGCATACACCAGAAAAGAAATTCGAAGGTGATGTGAAATCCGCCAACCCGCACTCGGCCAGCGTGGTGGATTACGGCCTAATCACTCTCTGTATGAGAGTAGGCTCGTGCCCCTCGGTGGGGACATATATGGGCTAATAATGAAAAAGATAGTATTTATAATGTAAATTTTAACTGTTGCTATACTTGTAACAGACTGTCTAAATATAACCGCAACCCAAAAACATACAGGGTATCATATATCGCGAAGTGAGATGACAGCGACGTATACAAAGCGACCACTCAGTAGCCTGTATGCTTACACCCTGTATAATATAACGCGAGAGCTATTTACCTGCCCCACGCTTTGTGGGATAAGTGCACAGTCTTTTGGGTAGGGTTGCCACACGATGTGAAAAATTATAGGATATTTATTTTTCTTTTAAAAAAAATAACATGAGATAAAATAAATAGGTAAGTTTCTATAGTAAATAATAAATTAGAATAAGAAAAAAAAAAACTAAATACATAAGTACCTACATATCAGCCACGCCTCTTTCCCGTCCACTTGCTACTATACAAACACACTTCTTTCACTTCATCCACATTCATCAGTCGCTTCATACATGGACGTCGGTTTAGGGAACCTCATGATATCTAAAAATAATATAGCCTATGAGCTATTCTGATCTATAAGCAACGATATGGCCAAGTTTCATAAAAATCTGTTCAGTAGCTTTTACGTGAAAGAGTAACAAACATTGACATTTATAATATTATCTAGTAAGATTAATAACCAATATAATTATATACCACACCATAATTATCAATTATACAGGGTGTAACAGAAAGGGTATATAAAGCCGAAACACAGCGATAGTCCTCATGAAACTGAACAACTTTCCCCAAGGAACATGGGTCGTAACTGTAAAAAAAAATTTCGCCTCCCCATACAAAATGCCCGATCAGCTGATCGAGTAAGTATGGGCGATCCAAAAATTTTTTTCGAGTTACGACCCATGTTCCTTGGGGAAATTTGTTCAGTTTCATGAGGACTATCGCTGTGTTTCGGCTTTATATACCCTTTCTGTTACACCCTGTATAATTATATATCAATATTTATACTTAAAACAAATTATATACCATTTTTTTAATTATATAAGAAATTATAATAGTTACTATTTTTTTAATCCTCAAAAAAAATTGGCAACCCTACTATAAGCGCAGTTCCGGATCTCCTTGCGTATGAACCACCCCTTACCCCCCACTCCGGCAACTTCCTGTCTGTACCTGCTTTTATAATTTTCATGCGTGATATTACTTTGTTTTAAAGATCTTTGTTTTCAACCAATGAAGAAGGAATATAAGGAGTGGCCCCATTTTTTTTTATATACAAATGAGTTTATTACAGCGTGCCAAAGTTGCGCTTGGTAGATGGCCTGTCAAACGATAAGTAGTACCATACAAAAAGTAGCCTTATGCGCCAGACCAGGCACGCAGATCCAGACGGTATGGCTCATCCTTATATATTCTATACTCAAAGGTGGAGGAACATTGCAAAAAAACAGTGAATTTAAAAAAAAAAATATTTTTTTCTACCATAGACAATTTGTATGGTACTATACTTATTTTTTGACAGGTCATCTACCAAGAAAACTATAAGAAAACTTGGCGCAACCTTGGCACGCTGTCATAAACTCATTTGTATATGAAAAAAAATGGGGCCACTGCTTATATTCCTTCCTTATTGTCCACCATAGATGCGCCAAATCCGCCATTTTTCAAATTTTTGACAGTCCACATGACTGGATAATATATATTATAATATAAACACTAATAATTTAAATGCATCAAAATAACATTTAACCCCTTGTCAGTACATCGTAATGTCCCAAAACGATCCTTAACCCATTTACTGCAAGTTTGAACTGACCCAAAGTAAGTCAAAGTGACCTAAATAGCTGGTTAAGTATTCACTTAATTGCCACTTAAGTGTCACTATTGAGTACAAGATCGTACGTTTGACATGATACTAGATCTTCATTCCATTTATGTTTATTGTACATCAGATTATACATACTTACATGCATATCTGTTAAGGTCTGCCTACACAGATCCGGGCCGTGCCCGGGACGTGTCCGGGCCGTGGCCCGTCAGAAGGGAAAACAATAAATACGTAGTCATGACAACCGGTCCAGGCCGTGTCCGGGACGTGTCAGGGAAAAAATATCATTCACATTCACACGTCCCGGGCACGGCCCGGATCTGTGTAGAAAGACCTTTATGCTTTTTTCCCGTCAGTGTAGGCAGAGACCACTTAAATCAACAATCATGCGATTGCAAAGCTGGTATTTATCAGTTCCGGTATTTTGTAGGTTTCAATAACATAAATTCGAAGCAATTGCTTAGGTAGAAAGTAGCAAATAGCTATTTTATTTAAGACTAACGGTTGTCGGACACTTCGTGTGCATTTATCGATATGTCTTAAAAAAATGGTCCACGACTTTGCATTCGACATATCTTAGAAAAGTTTCATGAACACTTAAAAAAAATATTACTACTAAAGTGTAGAATATATTATTATAAGTAGTTTTTGCGTGAAAATTTACAAATACCTATCCATACATTTATAGTGAAATGAAATGAAATGAAAATCATTTAATCCTGTAGGTTTTGACAACACTTAAGACGGGTCATTTTTTAAAGTTAATGCTAGATTCGCAAGAGTGCAGTTTCCCCAGAGAAGAACCTAGCAAGAAACTCTGTAGGGTTGCTCTTTTTAATTTAAGTTTTACAAATCTCAGGCATAAACACAGAAACATATAATCAAATTAATATTTCAAAACAGCTATCCATAAATAAATAATAAAAATTTGACCCCACAATATCCAGGAAAAAGTAAGGCAAGCAAATGGGAAACAAAGAAGTGAAATGCTTAGTTTGATGGGATCCGCATGACATGACCGGCCATCACAGCAGCACCTTCACACAGGTCTCAACGCATGTGCCAGCCATCAATCCCGGATCAACAAAAGTGCGGAGTGGTGCTTAAATTACCTCATTCATTCATTAAACTTAAGAATTAGACTCTTGTCGGTGGACCATTCGCCATTTAGCCCTATCCTCTGCCAGTGCCTTGACTTCTTGATACGACATGACGTTAACTTTCTCTTTCACTTAAGTGGAGTAGGTACGTCGCGGTCTTCCTCTGCCTCTCTTCCCCTCAACCTTTCCTTCAATGATGTTTCTCAAGAAACCGTCATGTCGCATCAATTACCTTTATTTAAAAAATATTATGGTATCCATCTTTCACTTACTCAAACTTATACATAACAAAGACTATACATAAAGCGCTTCTCTTCCAAGCACTTACTTCACTTCCACAAGAAGGAGCCAAAAGCAACATTTTTCAACTTGTTTTCTTTCCAAAGTATTTTCAGTCAGAACTATGCAAAGCCTAAGTTGTGGAGTTTCAAAACAGGTGGCCGATTCTACGTCCTAAAGCTCGAACAAGCACAAGCTAGGGCCCAAGTCTGCTAATTTAAAATAGTCTAGTTGTGTGTCGGCAGAGAGTCAAGGGAATTTTTTGACATATTTGGTATTCTGCTAAACAATGGCTTATACTGATTGCCTTTGAGCATAGAATATATATTATATTCTTGTTTGTGTCTGTACTTTATATATTTTGTGCAATAAAGAATATTTTTATTGTATTGTACATAAGGAGATGTCAATTTTTTTTTCATATACAAATGAGTTTATAACAGCGTGCCAAGGTTACGCTAAGTTTTTCATAGTTTTCTTGGTAGATGACCTGTCAAACGATAAGAAATACCATACAAAAAGGTAGCCATTTTGCGCCAGACCAGGCACGCAGATACAGACGGTATGGCTCCTCCTAAGTGAAAAAGCACGAGCTAGGGCCCAAGTCTGCTAATTTAAAATAGCCTCAGTTGTGTGTCGGCAGTATGTCAATGGTATTTTTTGACACATTTGGTATTCTGCTAAACAATGGCTTATACTGATTACAAACAAATGTGTCAAAAGATGACATTAACACTCTGTCAACACACAATTGAAAATATTGTAAATTTACATACTTGGGCCCTGTCGGGGAAAGCAGAGACCACTTCCCTTCACTTGTTACGATCCAAACACACTTCTTTCACTTCATCCACATTCATCAGTCGCCTCATACATTCACGTTGGTTTACATTCGATCTCAGGCTGTTTAAATCGCAGCTAGATAAGTACTCGTCGTCATCAGCCCAATGTCCCCACCAAGGGGCACGAGCCTACTCTCATACAGAGAGTGATTAGGCCATAATCGACCACGCTGGCCAAGGGCTGGTTGGCGGATTTCACATACACCTTCGAATTTCTTCTCTGGTGTATGTAGGTTTCCTCACGATGTTTTCCTTCACCGTTAGCAAGTGGTAATCGAATAAATTGATACGTACATGAGAAATAAACTCAGAGGTACGTGCTCGCGCCAGGATTCGAACCCGCGCCCTCGGAATACGAGGCAAGCGTTCTACCAACTGGGCTACCACCGCTTAAGTAAGTACTCATAAGTGGGATATCAGAATTAGAGCTAGACAACGATCTTTGCGGTGCACTAAAGTATTTTGTTAAAACAAAACAAAATAGTTGCAACATTCTTTCTAAAAGTTTTTGTTGCGATACGAAGTTGATTTTTATTGAGTGTAAAGGACTGATGAATGTGGATGAATTGAAAGAGTACCTGGGGCCCATGTCTGCTAATTTAATGGTTTCTACACACCAAAGCCGCCGGCTTTTTTGACAGCTGACATTCGTATGACGTAAAGCCGCCGACCTAGCCCGGTGGCATGCCGGCGGCTTTGGTGTGTAGATAGCATTAAATAGCCTCAGTTGTGTATCAGCAGAATGTCAATGGCTTTTTTGACACATGAGGTATTCTGCTAAACAATGGCTTACATTAATTGCGACCAAATGTATCAAAAAATGACACTGACACTCTCATTGACACGCTGCCGACACATAACTGAGGATATTGTAAATTAGCAGAGTTGGGCCCCAGATTTTAATGAAACTTGGCAATATTGTTGCACATTATACCAACACATATTGTTTTAAGATATTGCAAGATATGACGCTAAAAAATATCTTATAAAACACGCTGCGAAAAGTTCGCAATATTATCACTTTAATTTCTCTTTAAAAAGACGCATAGACAAGGTGTCTAGTTGCGTTTTAATAAGCTACATCATCACATGCGGGACAAAATGGCCGCCATTCGCTGACGTCAAAGTTTTGTTTTTTTGTTTTAAAGTAAGTAGTTAGTTTGTAACCAACCGTATAAGCTTTGATACTTATAATATAAATGTCAATGTTTGTGTCGATGTGAGGATCTTTGTTACTTTGTCACGTTAAAACCACTGGACAGATTTAGATGATACTGATTGTGACCAAAAGTGTCACTTAAAAACTTTCACGCAAAAACCACTAAACAGATTTTAATGAAACTTGGCTATATTGTAACTTTGATATCAGAATAATACATATACGATTTTTTTTTGAATACATATATATACATTGACAATAAATGCTAACGATGTCGCGGACAGCATCTAGTACGTATTAAAAATGTCAATGACGATGGATGTGGGGATTTTTGTCACTCTATCACGCAAAAACTGCTGAACAGTTTTTGATGAAATTTTGCAATATTGTAGCTTTGACATCAGAATAACACAGGCTATATTATTTTAAGATATTGTTTTCTAATATATTATGACGGTAATGTAAACAAAGTCACGAGCTGGCATTAGTATTGACTTAAGTTCATCTTACTTAATAAAACGTGGGCGGATTTGTCTGTTTAGATGTCACTACCCACGCCAAAAGACGGGTTACGCTAAATTACATCAATATCGGTTTACCAGTTATAATGTTTTGACAGGTTTTAATGTTACATGAAAAGTTGATAGTTTAATATCTGGTTTTAATTATCTTAAATAACTTTTATTATAAATTAAAGGCTGCCCGCGACCTCGTACACATTTATCGTTACTTATCTAGCCGTTGTTGTCCCACTGCTGGGTAAAGGCCTCTCTCCTCCTTCTCCATGATTCTCTATCCTGAGCCGCCTCTGACCAGTCATTTGTGAAGGTGTCCAGTTCATCTCGCCACCTTTTCCGTGGTCTGCCGCGAGGTCTTTTGGAGTCATATCTTGGAAAAAAATCATGATATCTCAAAATAATATAGCCTATATGATATTCTGATTTGCAAGCTAAAATATTGCCAATTTCATCAAAATCTGCACAGTAGTTTTAGGGTAGATGTTGTACTCATAAATGGCAACATTATCAATTTTGACATGATATACAGCGCCGCGGCTAGGGAACTTCTTTCGTAAAATTGACTCTACAAGCGCATCTTTGATTATCTGTCAGTGAATCCAAATCGATTTTTTCGATGAGGAAAAGTTTAAGGTACCTTTAATTTTAGTGCAATTAATTAAAACCGTGGTATATGCATAAGCTAAATTAGCAGCTAGAGAGACAATGGACTCTAATCCTAGCGGGACAGCTGCCAAAAACGACTGCCGCTAAATCACGCACTACCCTCTACTATAGAGTAGCGATAGAAACATAGGTTTACGCTCGTTCCCTATATTATATGTATCTCTGGTTTTACTCTACTGAAGACAGTAATCGTTATCTGTCTTAGAATTTTTCGTCCCTATAAACCTACCTGCTTGCTAAAAACTATAGAAAATAGAAGACGGAAATGAAAGGGCACTTGATGCGACATGACGGTTCCTTGAGAAATATTGAAGGAAAGTTGAGGGGAAGATATGCAGAGGAAGGCTGCGACGTACTTTACTCAAGTGAAGGAGAAAGTTAACGTCATATCGTATCAAGAAGTCAAGGCACTGGCAGAGGATAGGCCTAAATGGCGATTGCTCCACCGACAAGAGTCTAACTCTTAAGTTAAATGATGATAAACTTACCGTTGTCGAAAAACGTATAGGATTCTTATGAAGGACTAGCTGTCCCGGCGAACTTTGTCCCGCCTTAGAATGAACTTTATTGTGTAGGAATAAAGTTCAAATTGACTCTACATTTTAGTAAGAAAACATTTGTATGGGAAAAAGAAAAGGTCTGTTTTAGGACTTTCCAGGCAATTATTCGAATTTTTCTTACCGTAAAAACCATCCTTGGACTTCAATGAACATTTAAAAAAAAAACAGCCAAATCGGTCAAGCCGTTTTCGTGTTATGTCGTGACAACGGAAAACGGGTTTCATTTTTATATATATAGATAAATCAAAAGTGACAGCTACGTGACAGTTAAGTACTGCCGGTCTCGGATAGCTATCTGTCTTTGAATTTAAGGCTGTTAACTTCATCTAGGTATAGTTTGGCGATTTAATTGCATTTGATGAATAAATGAATTGCATTTATATAAAACTAGAGGCTGCCCGCGACTTCGTACGCATTTATCGTCATATCTTGGAAAAAAAAACATGATATCGTAAATTAATATAGCCTATGTGTTATTCTGATGTGCAAGCTACAATATTGCCAAGTTTCATCAAAATCTATTCAGTAGCTTTTGCGTGAAAGAGTAACAAACATCCATCCATCGACACAAACATTGATATTTTAATATTGGTAGGACTTGTGCTAAATTTTGGATCATTATAATGGCATAAGTACCCTAAACCGACGTGCATGTATGAGGCGACTGATGAGTGTGGATGAAGAGAAAGAGGTGTGTTTGGATTGTAGCAAGTGGAAGGAAGGGTCTCTGCCTACTCCAATGGGAGAGAGGCGTGACGGATATGTTTTATTTAACAGTTTATTGTAAGATGATAGAACATAGAGACAGAAAAAAAAGAGAAGTTATACAAAAGGTACAGCATATTTCTAAAAGAAATTATTAAGAAATTAATTAATGTATGTTTGTATTATGGCACAAAAACAACTATTTTTAACTTTGATATTTTTTAAAACTATTTTGATTCCTTTATTAATGAAATTTCTTACATACGAGTACTAGAAACTATCCTTTTCTGCTGCCACTCCAACAAATAATCCAAATCCTTATAATCTAGGCGCAAAGGGATCACCCTACAAACAATGTCATACGGGGTGTATTAATTTCACTATAGGGACTTAGATTAGCGAGTAACTACATCTACTAGCATAGTACACACTGTATCGGGTTAATGAACCTTTGTGTTTATACAGGGTGTAACAGAAAAGGGGTATAAAGCCGAAACACAGAGATAGTTCTCATGAAACTGAATAACTTTCCACAAGGAACATTGATCGTAACTCGAAAAAAAAAATTCGCCTCCCCATACAAAATGTCCGATCAGCTGATTGAGTAAGTCTGGGCGATTCAAAATTTTTTTTCCAGTTACGACCCATGTTCCTCAGGGAAAGTTGTTCAGTTTCATGAGGACTATCGCTGTGTTCGGCATTATACCCCTTTCTGTTACACCCTGTATACTAGCAAATCAATTAAGTACAAACATAAGATTTTCAAAGAAAACATGTAAAGGTCGGGGACTTGTTAAAGAAAGGTCAAGTCAAGAGTACCCTAAACCGACGTGCATGTATGAGGCGACTGATGAATCTGCATGAAGCGAAAGAAGTGTGTTTGGATCGTAACGGTCGTAACATGAAACTCTAGCCTTATGGAAATGAGGCGTGGGACCCAAGTCTGCTAATTTAAAATAGCCTCAGTTGTGTGCCGGCAGAGTGTCAATAGCATTTTTTGACTCATTTGGTATTCTGCTAAACAATGGCTTACACTGATTGCGAACAAATGTGTCAAAAAATGAAATTGACACTCTACCGACACACAACTGAGAATATTGTACGTAAATGGGCAGGATGACAAAAAAAATTTTTTTTTTCTTTTTTGTATGACACGTATTTTTTCTTTATTCTCTTAAACTAAAAATGACACAGATACACTGGGTTAAAGTTGCTCATCACGTTACACCTTATTACGATTTTTACGTAGGAGTGACGTCAATACCCCCCACTCCGTAACTTTGATGCTCTGTATCTTTGTATTTATTTATGTATTTGATCAGGTAAAAAATGTGTTTCAAATATTTTTTAATAGCCTAAAAGACGGACTAATTATTTTTTGAATTTTCGAATGTAGTCATCATCCCCATTAGCAAACTTGTACCCTAGATCGTCGCCCCATCTCTTAGGCCTAAAAAAACCTATGAATGTATAAATAGCTCATACCAAGCAAGAAAACAAGCTAAAATCCTGTTTGTAACAAACAAAACAAAATAAAGAATATTCAATGAACGCAATTCATTCATAAAGCTTGGTTCTCATCGTTAAAACTGAGATCGTAATAGTGCTGTAATGATATGTTTGATTTATCGATAGTTTTTTGACCTTGAAAATTGGCGGAATATCGATATTTACATTGAAAATTGATTGTAGGTTGCCTGAAAGATATTGCTACCTAGCAATAAGGTCGCCTGTTGGTTCTTATATTCTTGTTTGTGTCTGTACCTTATAATCTTTGTGTGCAATAAAGAATATTTGTATTGTATTGTAAAGGAGTAAATTGTTAAAACTGCTCTAGATGTGAAAAAATATGTTAAAGATAAAATTGGACTGTCCTCCATATTACTTACAACTAAGTTTTTTTTTCAAAAAGTTGATTTATTAGGTACTTTCATACTAAACAATATTCTACGTACAAAAAAACGTACAAAAAAATAAAAGCAAGCTATTGTTTATAAAAAAACTGTTACAAAAAAGAAATATTAACCCCTCACATCCCACTGACCTATTATAAACCCAGACACAATAGATTTTCTATTGTTCCTTTTCCTGGGATGTGAAAGATTAAACTTCATTTACTACAAATCAATCATTCCCTATAAACACTATTTATAATAGTTCTATCGATAAACAAAGCGACCCAATCTATCGACAACACGACATCCCTAAATCAATCCAAACGAGTTTTATAGTCTCTAGATTGTATTGTAGGCTTCGCAGGGTGTTATTAGGCTGTGGTTAGGATATCCTTTACTATGCCTAGTCTAGACTTGTAAAAAATACTTAGTAATACCTAATTATTTGCTAGTTTCCTTTGAGTGTTGGCAGTCAATGGAAATAGGACTCTATGCATTATGTTAAAGAAACGAATGTTATCCTACTTACATTTTTGACTCTCTTAAACCACTGAACAGATTTTGATGAAGCTTGGCAATATTGTACTTTAGACATTAAAATAAGGCATCCTACTAATATTATAAATGCTAATGAATGGATGTAAGTTCGTAGTTTTGTTTGTAGTTCTGTAACGAAAAAACTACTGAACAGATTTTGATACAAATTAGCAATATTGTAGCTTAGATATATAACACATAGATTACTATTAATATTAGACACTATTAAGTTATGACGATAAATGCATGCAAAGTTGTGGGCAATCTCTAGTACTACTAAAAAGATTAAATATCAGCGGCCCAAGTCAGGTAATTTACAATATTGTCAGTTGTGTGTCGGCAGAGTGTCAATGACATTTTTTGACACATTTGGTCGCAATCAGTGTAAGCCATTGTTTAGCAGAATACCAAATGTGTCAAAAAATGCCATTAACACTTCGCTGACACACAACTGACGCTATTTTAAATTAGCAGACTTGGACCCTAGTTATTCTAATATAATCTAATAGCCTTCGGTGTCCCACTGCTGGGCAAAGGCTTTTCTTCTCTCTTCTCTACTTCCACGATTCCCTATCCCAGGCTGCCTCTGTCCAGACATCCAACACAAAAAAAATCAGCACAGAAAAAAGTCTTCTCTAAATAAAATCTCTTTATTAATAAACCTTTTTTGTTCTAAAGTTTAGGTTCACAATTTATTGTTATTAAAAATACTACACTCTAATAAATAAAATATAACCACTAAACTAAACTTAACCTAACTAACACTAATCCGGCAATAATCCGCCCCTGGTCTCTCCTGGTGCAAACGTGCCCATCACCCCAGCTGCGTTTCCACGCTGGATAGCGATAGACAACCGCTGCAGCAGAAAAGACCCGGCGTGGGGATCACAGGTCCTCTCCCTCAGTTTACCAGCTAGCTCTTTGGTAAACATTTTGGCTTCCTTACCAAAGCACCCGGTCGTTCCCACTTTTTTTTATTTTAACCTTTTTATTTAAAACCACAAAAGTCAAAAGGTCGTAAGAATCATTAAGATAAGTTTCATAGAACAGATACTTTGGAAACTCAATCCAAGTTTGCCTAACTTTGAACATAATAACTCTTATAGGGAATATTACAGTACCTCTAACTTAAGTTGCTTAATTTTACTGAATATTATACTGAGTAAAGTATATTATTAAGGTCTATCTACACAGATCCGGGACGTGTCCGGGCCGTGACTGGGACGTGTCAGGGAAAAAATATCATTCCATACATTTTCTATGGATTCGTTCACACTCGTTGTCATGACGACGTATTGTTTTCCCTCCTGACGGGCTACGGCCCGGACACGTCCCGGATCTATGTAGTTAGACCTTTAATTTCTTTCCACTTTATAGCGAATAAAAAAACATAAAAAAAAACTACTCAGAAAAAAAAGAAAGCAGAAATAGAATTGAGAAAAACACTCCACTCAGCATAATGTTATGTCACTTTATCTACATGTAATAATGACATGACACTAACATTGTCATTAATTATTGTCATTTATAATGTCAATATTTGTGCCAAAGGATGGATGGATGTCAGGATGTATTTTACTCTTTCACGCAAAAACTACTGATTAGATTTTAATGTAACTTTACAATATTTTAGTTTATACAAGAGAAAAGCATAATAATATAATTATAAGCTGTATTATTTTAAAATATTGCGTATTTTTTAAATATGACGAAAAATGCGTAAGAAGTCGCGTACTGCCCCTAGTCATACAATATTATTATAGTTAACATATTACATCACATCACATCACACAATAACACATAAATTCATAAATACCGATCACACGAACATCCATCCGAGTTTACCCGAAGATTTCCGAACTGATATTATAGTAAGTAGTATTACTTCTTATAGTAGAGTCAAATCTCATAAGCAATGCATCTTATTAAAAATATAAGATGAATAAATTATTATATAAGTTTATAGATAATTAAAATACTTGTTTAGGTTTCTAGTTTAGATCCTAGGTTCTAAATAGATTTTTGAGTCTAGACTCTGAATTATGAAACTAATTGAAATTTTGATAGATCTTGATTAAGTGGAATTAATTTTCTTCAACTTTTGTAAAATAAATTTATTAATCCAAAAAACAAATACCTACTAAGCATTATTGTTATAATTTTTATTCATCATTGAAAATGTTAATAGCAATTAGCATTTTAATTCAACTCTTTACAACGTTCTACAAACAGCCGTTAAAATTTCAAAATTCAAATATCGAAACAAAAAACAAATGAAACACTAAACCGTTAACAAAAGAATAACCATAACAAACGAAAACTCTTCAAAATCACATTTAATTCGAAACAAAACACTGGCCGTAAAATTAAACAAAAACGAGCTCGAGTTCGAAATTCAAACATGAAAAAAAAGTAAAAAAAGAGGGAACCCGTATTTAAAAAAAGAAGCATAGGTCAAGGATCCGACGACCGGTAGCCGGGAACAGGTTGTGTGATTGCACTAGTGATGTGACGTTTAGGGTTTTATCGATATCGATTTCCTTACACTACAGTCTATTGAAAAAGCCATATTCTGTTTCTTACCAAACTGATTAAGTTGTTTTTTTGCAAAAAATCGAAAAGTTTTAGTAAAGTAAGTTAAATATTGAAAATTATTTATAGTTAGCAGCCTATACGCACTGTTATAGCTATAAATATAGCTGCCTGGTTGCTATTTCAAAAGTATCTTTTTCTTAAAATTTTATTAGATGAAAAGAGATTTTAGAGTTTCATATACCTATTGTTAAGTATTTTAAACAGAAAACCGTAAAAAATATATAAGTAACTGAATCCAATGTTTAATTGTCAAAACTTTCATTGAACTTCAACTAAAGCCAAACCTACCAAAAGTTTTCAAAAATCTATCGACACCTCCAATAACACTATGACACCCCATCCCTACTAACATAGCTCTTCAAACACCCATACAAGTCCCGCTCACACGACCAAACCCGAGCTCTCCCGAAGCGTTCCGAAGTTGAAGGCGCGTGCGGCGAACGCGACCCGAACACAGACGAGTACTTACGAAGACACCCGAAGATCACGCGTGGCGCGATCGTGAGAACCTTATTATATTGTTGAAATGTTCATAGTTTTATAGTTTAGTTAGTTAACTTCATAAAGAATGCACTTTAGTTGTAAAAATGCCTACCGGATTTATTTATCATAGGCCCAAATCTGCTAATTTACTATAATCTCAGTTATGTGTCGGCAGCGTGGCAATGAGAGTGTCAATGTCATTTTTGACACATTTGGTCGCAATCAGTGTAAGCCATTGTTTAGCAGAATACCAAATGTGTCAAAAAATGCCATGGTCACTCTGCCGGCGATACAAATTAACGGTATCTACACACCAAAGCCGCCGGCTTTTTTGACAGCTACCATTCGTATGACGTTAAGCCACCGGCCTAGCCCGGCGGCATGCCAGCGGCTTTGGTGTGTAGACAGCATAAGAATAAGCTAAGCATATTGTAAATAGCTGACTTGGGCCCCTGCATTGCAAGCAATTTAGTCGGATTATCTTTAGAAAAAAAAAGAAACATACATGCATACCCGTTAAGCCTTTCTTCTATCGAATTAGGCAGAGACCACTTGCTACGATCCAAACACACTTCTTTTACTTCATCCTACATCATCAATCGCCTCATACATGCACGTGAGTTTAGGGTACTCTTGACATGAAAAAAATAATAATTACAAATCATGAAAATTACTATATTTTCACTTAAAATAATACAAAACATTGTGTGAATGTAAAAAGTGAAATATTCTACTTACTTACATACATACAAGCGTCATTAAATGCTAAATGCAACATTTATACTCTGTAAACTTTTATATTTATTTTGAACACATTGAAGAATAAATCTTTAACCGGTTTAAGTCGGTTTGCTGTCAAAATGTTGTATCTCAAATATTATTAATTTGAAGTAAATTTCAATAATCTACAATAGGTACTTTGTCAGCTCTATAATGACGTTTATATGTATATGTATAAACTTATTTTGACAGGTATTTTTTAATGGCAACTACTATTTGTGATACCTATATCTATTCAGGTACTTTTTTGATAAGCGCCAAAACACACGGTGAAATGCAACTACAGGGTACATGTTTTTGACGTTTAACAATCGATTGTAAAACTATCGATTTTTGGCAACACTAATTTAAACAAAAAATAGATTACTAAGTATTCCATCTTTTTCATAAGAAAATATCTATAGTTTATCGATAAAATCTACTAAGTAACGACAGTTTTTTTTTTACCAAATCTAAGACATCCATAAGATACATCAAAATTTAAGTTACTTCATTTTGATCCTAACCTCAAAGTTGCCCACTGCCATATACGCAAGCGATAGCAAGAAATACAAACATACCTTTGCGTTTGATACAGAAAGTTGTTCAAACAAATAACACAAACATCGCACAGATCTGACTGCAAAAGAAATTTTGTATTTTACAAATCTAAAAATATGTTTGCAAAATGATTCCCACGGGTAAAATGTTGAAAGTCGATATTTTGTGATTTCTTTATTTTTCTTAAATGAACGCTTAAATTTAGGTAAATTGTACTTATTTATTATTTTAAAAACATTAGAATAATTCTTCTTCCCACGATTTTAAAAAAGGTACTTAATAATGCCAAAACCAACCATAAATTATTTGATTTCAAAAAAAAATATTATGGCAACACTCAAAGAAAATAGTAGGTATACGAAAGGTCGAATTGAGAAACCTCCTTCTTTTTAAAAGTCGGTTAAGAATTAACATTGCATTGAGAAACATCATGTGATCAATGAAACTCGACCAGTTGGCGCAGTTGGTAGAGTAACCCAGCTTGCCATGCTTGCCAGAGGTCGTGGGTTCGATTCCCACTATAGACAAACATTACTGTGATTTACAGAGATATTTGTCTTAAGTCTGGGTATTTGTGTGTAGTATAATATGCTATGTACTTATTAAAAAACTATAGGTTTAATAGACCCCGAAAAAGATGGATAGACGACCTGGATGCATTTTCACGCGACTGGCGGGTCGCTAACGGAGACCGTGTTAAATGGAAAGTCGCGGGGGAGACCTTTACCCAGCAGTGGGATCTTATTGGCTAACAAAAAAAGATATAATTTTAGTAAACTTGATATCGGCAGAATCGACAATAGGTAATTGCCGTTAAAAAATAAGTTACCGCATTTATCGTCTTCCGACAAAAATCTGGATCCGACAACATGACCAAATGCAGTAAAATAATTTAAACCGAATAATAATATACCTACATTTTCCATTCTGACAAAGAACAATTAAAAAGAAAAAAAACACAACAATTCAATTAATTCGAACGGCGAAATCAAAGGGACATGGCGGCTCATCAAAGAGATAGCAATAAAAAAAACTATACTTCGATCACTAATTGATTTTTGGTTTTTGCACAAATTGGATTTACACTGCAAATTGTTTCCAAGATAAATATCGGGTTTAAATTGCGTTTTGGATTTACATCCTGTATTTAAGGGTGGTTATAAATGGATATACATGGTGGATATTTTTACCCGACTGCGCCTGAAGCAGAGGTTATGTTTTGTGAGAGTATGTATGTTTGTATGTATGTATGTCTGCCTGTCGTCTTACTGGAATCTGACTCTGCCCTTATTCAAGTTTGATTGGTGGATTATGATCTATGTCTGATTGGAGGCTGACTGAAGCCTGATACAATACTGATTGGAGTCTGATTTAAGTCTGATTGATGAATGTTTAGAGACTGCTTCAAGTCTGAATCAAATCTGAATCATGATTGATGTCTGATTAATGTCTGATTATGTTTTAGCTTTATTAAAATGTAAAATCTTTGTCCGAAACCAAAGTTCTTAGTTATTATTTGGCAACTTTCACCAGTAAGAATTAAGATAGGTAAAAGTTCCATTAGTATATATATTTCCATTATAATAAGTTCCAATAAGCAATATTTCTATTTATTTTTTATAATTTACCTTTACATGGTTTTTAGTAAAGGTGCTATGCAAAAACTAATAGGAACCTACTTTGGTACTCACCTACTTTAATAAAAATGGAATTCAAAAACACCAAAAAGTCAGCCATCTTGAAAAAACTTAAAAACATAATCAGATCGCCAACAGACTAAAATAATAAGATATTAAAACACACGTGTGTTTTATAGCTGACAAGTGACGCGCATGCGTGAACGAAATAAAATAATTTTTGTAATAATAAACATTTTGGGTGGTCGAGGGAGGTTTTCTCAGAAATTATATTTTTTTATAAGTTTTATTTTAGGAATTTCGGAATGGGCTTTGATGTTTCTTTTCTACAAAAAAGAAAAAACTATTTTACCAAGTTATTGGTAGGTACTACAAATATGAAAAAAGCTTATGCTATCTACATACCAAAGCCGCCGGCATGCCGCCGGGCTAGGCCGGCTGCTTTACGTCATACGAATGGCAGCTGTGAAAAAGCCGGCGGCTTTGGTGTGTAGATACCATTAGGTTTACATAAATTAAATTAGTCATTGGTAAGTACCTACTATAATATGATAAAAGTTTAGGTGTCCGTAAATGGAATGATGATTAAATAAAATTATTTTTATTAAGTTTATTTTTTCATATTTTCTTTTTTTGCTACTTTAAATTAGCTGATCAACTTTAGTTAGTCCTACTTATTAATTTTTTGTCGTATTTAGAAGCGTGTTTCTCGAAAATCTTTTAATTTCATAGGCACATAATTCTGTCTACACACCAAAGCCGCCGGCTTTTTGACATCTGCCATTCGTAAGACGTAAAGCTGCCGGCTTAGCCCGGTGGCATGCCGGCGGCTTTGTGTGTAGATAACATAACGTCTCTTTATTTTTAATGAAAAAGTGCATAAACTGTATAGTATGATATTGTCCTATCTAGTACATAAAATAAATATTATAAAAAACTCAAACCCTTTGATTTTAGCTATTGTTTGTGAAGCCCGTATTTAAAATGCCGCTTTGTTCGAAAAAATATAGATTTTTATGCAAAAAAAATGTTTAATGGTATCTACACACCACACCAAAGCCGTCGGCTTTTTTGACAGCTACCATTCGTATGACATAAAGCCGCCTGCCTAACCCGGCGGCATGCCGGCGGCTTTGTGTAACAGCATTAGTACTCCACTTGAAGCTACAGAAAAACAAATTACCAAATAACAAAGTAAATACGCACATACAATGGTTTATGCACGATATCGAATTTTTGTACATTTTGTTATAAAATATAATATTTATTTATAATATTTATACAAATTAAACCAATATTCTATAAATAAAATTCAATTAACAACATAAAAACGTCATAGCACATTCATAATCAGATATTTAATTTGTACAAAAGCCGCTTACGAAACCGTGTAACTGTGATTTGAAATAAAAAGTCTCTGTGGGCGGGAAGTGGGCGAGATGACATACTTTACAACTGGACTATAACTTGTTGCAGGAAACTTGATTAAAAGCACTCCGTTAAACTTTATCTGACTCTATCGAGTTATTCGTCATCTCGCACCTAGGTTTACCTTGCTTTTTTGCTTTGCTTTGCTATGGTGCGAGTTTTTTTGGATACGTTATGACGAATGACCCACTCTATTCGAAATCTATTCAGCAGTTTTTGCGTGAAAGAATAACATCCTTCCGTCCATCCATCGGCACAAACATTGGCATGTATAGAAGATAAGTATTACGAAATGTGTTGATAAATATTAGATCAATCAGTTTTCTATCTGAATTGGTTAAGTATAATAAAATGAAAAGTAACTACTCTGAGACAGTGGCTCTGCACGTTGAGGTCGAGGGTCGAGTGCCGCGCACAACAAACAACAGGATATGAACAAGTAAACTATTTATTATAAGGAAAAGAACTGATGATGTTAGTAATAAGATAGGAAGTAAACTTTAAATAAGAATACAAAATAAATGTCTTTGCTGAGGTTCTCAACTGGACTGACTCGGCTGACTCGGCTCACTCTGCTGACTTGGCGAGGCAAAGTCGGACAGTTCTATTGTCAAAATTTTGAATTTAAATTAAGAAACCGGAAAGAAAATACTGAGACCGTCCAACTGCGACGAGGTTGTATGCCTCGTCACAACTCTATGCCGAAAATAAAGTAGCTTTCTAATTGGCAACAGCAATGTACGCTAATCTATACAAAGCTTCTATTTCTAAACAAAAAAAAAAATTTGAAATTGACAATGACCATAAACAAAAAATCCAATAAAAAATAGCGTTACTTTTTTAATTTTCCCATTTTACTATAACATTTCCAAAGATTTATTAAAACGCATCTTTTAAAATATTCAAGCCACCTTTAAATCATAGTTGAAGCAAAAGCAATATAAGCTAAAAGCCGAAATGAAAAAAAATATCGCCAGATTTTACGAACTTTTTCGGCTGTAAAAAAATTGTCATAAAATCACCGGCCATTTTTATAACTGGAAACCTCGTATTTTCATTTTTAATGATATACTGGGTGACTTTGAATTCATTTATTGCACTCCACACGTTTTTACAGATCTTATAAATAACTTTAAGTAACAAATGTGAACCTTGATTAAGGCATGACAATTTGTGTAGCATAGCTATAATTATTAAACGGTTTTATTTAGCTCACCCCGTTTGTTTTCTTGGGTCAAATTTAGTAATTCAAATTTCACCCTCTTCCTGTCAACCGATTAATCTGAAATTTTGTATACACTTTGGATTTTGGTGACAATACAATTATGTTTATTCATTATCATTAAAAATTCAAGATGGCCGCCGCTACAAAATGGCGGATAATTTAGGATTTATTAATCCCATCAATATGGGTATCAAATGAAAGGGCTCAACAAGCAGAATACAATATACTATAAAATATTGAAATCCAAGATGGCGGCCGCTACAAAATGGCGGATAACGTAGGTTTTATCAATCCCATCAATATGGGTATCAAATGAAAGTGCTCAACCAGTAGAATACAATGTACTATATAAAATTAAAATCCAAGATGGCGGCCGCTACAAAATGGCGGATAACTTAGGTTTTATCAATCCCATCAATATGGGTATCAAATGAAAGGGCTCAACAAGCAGAATACAATATACTATAAAATATTGAAATCCAAGATGGCGGCCGCTACAAAATGGCGGATAACGTAGGTTTTATCAATCCCATCAATATGGGTATCAAATGAAAGTGCTCAACTAGTAGAATACAATGTACTACATAAAATTAAAATCCAAGATGGCGGCCGCTACAAAATGGCGGATAACTTAGGTTTTATCAATCCCATCAATATGGGTATCAAATGAAAGTGCTCAACCAGTAGAATACAATGTACTATATAAAATTAAAATCCAAGATGGCGGCCGCCACAAAATGGCGGATAATTAGGTTTTATCAATCCCATCAATATGGGTATCAAATGAAAGGTCTCAACAAGTAGAATACAATTCACTATGCAAAATTGAAATCTAAGATGGCCGCCGCTACCAAATGGCTGATAACAATTTTTTATCAATCCCACCAATATGGGTATCAAATAAAAGGGCTTGCCAAGAAGAATACAGTGCACTATACAACCTGAATATTTAAGATGGGCGCAGCCACTAAATGGCGTATAATAATAAGATTTAAATTTAGAAATTGAATCTGTAATTTAGGTATCTGATTAATCCAGCCTGAATCCACCACCCAAGTCAAGATTTATGCAGGGCAGCACTGTGGATCACGCAGTCGTATACTTAGGTGCGAAACTGTTTGAAGAAGGTCAAGCCTACGTGGCTCTTTGTAGAGTAAGAGCTTTGCAGGGACTACGTATAGAGGAGTTGGACTGCAATAAACTAACGGGCAAGAAACCTTGCAATAATGAAGCACTAAATGAATTAAACAGAATGCGAAATAAAAACTAAAAACTAGAAAATAAAAATAGGTAAAAAAACTTTTTAAGTTAAACGGTTTTATGTTAAACATACATTGCTATGTTTAAGATAAATGTACTAAAAACCAAAAAATAATAAAATAGATACAGTCGTGGGAATTATAAACATATGCATAGACTAGACTAAAATAAAACCGTGGGGCACGTCAATTGTCTACAATCGTTGATTAAAATGTTTGTTTTGTAATGTTACACTATAATTAGGCAGTTGTTCAACCGACAACGATGGACGTGTGATAAGTAGGGCTAGAATGTGGAAACAAGCTAGCAAGCTCGATTATAAGCGAGTTTTAGGGTTTCATAGTGTTGAGCGAGTAGTACTTTTATCATGTGTTTTGTCGATTAAAGACAAACTACGAGCAGTGAAACGATTCTTCGCCAGCCAGCAGTGTGAATGTCCAACGATAAACTAGTTGAAACATCTCTTTTATTTACATGGAGTGTATAACTATTGGAATTTCCATGAGCAAGAAAATAGTAAGTAATTTCCTCACCGTCTGCGGGCCAACTGCCTAACGACGAATTAAACGATTCTTCTATCGCACATTAAATCGATAATTTGTAGACAATTGACGTGCCCCACGGTTTTATTTTAGTCTAGTCTATGCATATGTTTATAATTCCCACGACTGTATCTATTTTATTATTTTTTGGTTTTTAGTACATTTATCTTAAACATAGCAATGTATGTTTAACATAAAACCGTTTAACTTAAAAAGTTTTTTTACCTATTTTTTTACTAATTACTTTGAAACAAATACCATCACACAGAAAAAAGGGGAAACGTATTTTGAAGACTAGCAACACTACTCTCCTCATAAACCTAAAAGTGTCATAAAAAAACAATAGCTATATGATATCTTCGGTACTTAAACAGATTTAAGACATTCTCACCGTTTTAATGGTGATTTTAAGCAAATTTTTACGTCGTTGACATTTAAGAGTCGCTTTTAAATTAATTTTGTTTCTTTTTTACGACTAGTGGCTGGTTAAAAGGGTTTATTGCATTATTTATGCAGTAGGTTTATATTTAAGAAACTGTTATGTTTGTAGTTTAGTTTTTTTTGTTAGCCATCAAAATCCCACTGCTGGGCAAAAGATGTGTTTTTGAGAAGTATGTCCCAAGGAAAAGACAAGAGGAGAGAGGAGGAGGAATGTGCGAAAGAGGTGTAATTGGATCGAAGCAAGTGGAAGGAAGTGGTCTCTGCCTACCCCAATGGAGAGAGGCGTGACGGCTATGTATGTATGTATGTATGTATGTGTCCCAAGGCAAACATATCTCGATTAAATCGGGGACTTGTTAAAGAAATGTGAAGTCTGTACCCTAAACCGACGAGCATGTATGAAGATACTGATGAATGTGGATGAAGCGAAGGAAGCGTGTTTGTATCGTAGCAAGTGGAAGGAAGTGGTCTCTGTCTTCCCCAATGGGAGAGAGGCGTGACAGATATTTATGTATATATGGCTGGCAACTTTGTTTTATTTTCAAAATAAGTATTTTATTTGCCATGTCATAAATGTTAGTTAATTAAGAAACACCTACGTTTAGCTAGTAATTGAGTTTGATTGTGGTCTAAAGATAATAGATTAAGCGGTGGTAGAATGTTCATAAAAAATGGTGCCGATTTGAACCATAAAAAATATTATTATAGACGTTGATTAATAAAAAAAGAAAGCCAACTTAATTAAAAACTAATTTTGATAAAACGCCATTCGGTTACGGGATTACTCTTTAGGTAAGTAAATGTAAAAAAAGATGTCCCTGTTTATTTTTCGAAAAAATAATACTACAATAATGTTATTGGATGCATTTTCACGGGAATGGCGGGTCGCTACCGGTGACCGTGTTAAATGGAAAGTCGCGGGGGAGGCCTTTGCGCAGCAGTGGGCTTGAGCTTGAGAAGCTTGAGGCAATGAGTATCTTAATGACTAACAAAAAAAAAAATTATTTCAATTGCATTTTGTTTGTTCTAGGATTAAAAAAAATCTCCTCTAGAAACATCTTACAAAGTTTATTTATTTAAAAAAATACGTCAGTATGTAACTTAAGTAGTTTAAAAAAATGAATTAAAATTTTCATAAAATATCTTTATCCGTAAAAGCTTATACCTTATCCCCCCCCACATTATTGCAATAGTTCGACCATCTTGACCCCCGCCCACCTCATCCGGTCGCCTACTAATTAAAAAAAACAAAGATTCCATTGTCTCATACGTTATTAGAGGAAAAGTTACAAAAAAAGAAAAAAAAGAAACAGGTATCTATGTAACTATTTCTTGTATTAATTAATTAATTAAATGAATTTGATTTTATTTGGTTTATTCTCTGTTGCATAAAGTCTCATTAAGTTAACAGTCCGTTAAACATCATGCCGTCTTATTCTAATTTTTGACAATGACAGTGACAGCTATATGTGTAATAGTCTATCTACACACATCCGGGCCGTGACCGGGCCGGGTGCGGGACGTGTCAGGGAAAAAATATCATTCCATACATTTTTCTATGGATTCGTTCGCACACGTTGTCATGAAGACGTATTGTTTTCCCTCCCTGACGGGCCACGGCCCGGACACGTCCCGGGCATGGCCCAGATCTGTGTAGATAGACCTTAATGGAGCTTTATGACTGGCTGTTAGCGTTGTAGGTAGTGACCTAGCTTGCCATGTTACAGGTCGTGTAGGTATTCGATTCCCACTAAAGTCATACATTACTGTGATGAACAGAGATATTTATCTTAAATCTGGGTGTTTTTGTGTACCTATAATAAGTCGGGTTTGCCTTGCTATTTTCGCCTAAGTCTATTAGCGCTTGTAGACATCCGTTTTTTTTCAACGGACAACGGTCCGTCGAAATCGTCTATCTTTGTATACGTATACCTACCTACCTATAGTTTTTGCCGGACGGCGGGACGAGCTTGGACGCCTTACGAGCCTGGACACCTTCTTAAGTGGGCGGAGGAAGCTCGCGACAGAAAGTCATGGCGGATGAGGAGAGAGGCCTGTGCCCAGCAGTGGGACACAAGTGGCTACTTTAGATTAGATGTCCAGTGCATGTACACCCGTTCATTATAAACCACACATCACAGTTGTCGGTAAAAATTGGACATCTACAGGCTTTAAGCGCTTCAGGATATAATTTTTTAAGCTGGCTAGACAACCATCATGAGGCCTTTGCTCAATACTGGTCGTGACAGTCTGTATCTGTACACATTCAACAACCATGAGGCCTTTGCCCAACACTGGACATGAAAGTCTGTATCTGTACACATTTGGCATGGCAAAACCCAAGCAAAACAACCAACACAACACGAATCACATAAACTATGCGACCAGAAATCAATTAATTAACCTACACTGTACATAACGTCACTGTCACTAGGCGATGACGTCACAGTGTCATCGCACGTCACTGGGACACCGCAGTGATTTGTTGATTTGATTCACTGTCGCTGAATATGTAGGATTGTGATAATTAGGTGATGTAGAGTGGAATATGGCTAATATTATAAATGTCAATGTTGATTGATGGATGATTGTGACTCTTTTCATGCAAAAAATATGAAACAGATTTTAAGACTACAAAGGGCATGATGACAAAAAAAATTTTTTTGTCCATCGCATAGATTATTTTAAAATATTCGACACCTATTTTTTCTTTTTTCTCTTAAACTAAAAATGACAAAGATACACTTGGTTAAAGTTGCTCATGACGTCACGCCTTAGTACGATTTTTACGTAGGAGTGACGTCAATACCCCCCACTCCGTAACTTTGATGCTCTGTATCTTTGTATTTATTTATGTATTTGATCAGGTAAAAATGTGTTTCAAATATTTTTTAGCCTAAAAGAATGTAGTCATCATCCCCATTTTAAAGCTTGTACATCAGAAAATCATTAAATAGGAAACATTATTTAAAAGAAATACAAGCCCCCAAGTCTGCTAATTTAATATAGCCTCAGTTGTGCGTCGGCAGAGTGTCAACGCCATTTTTTGACACATTTGGTAAACAATGGCTTACACTGATTGCGACCAATGTGCCAAAAAATGACAATGACACTCTGCCGACCAACAAATGCGATTAGAAGACTTGGACCCCTGATTTATTTAATTAAGCTATGTTTCCATTAAAAACGTTTAACAGTTTTTTTTTAATTCTATGAAATATTAAACGTCTTTTCTCTACGTAGTAAATTCTGTAGGCTCCAAACAGACAAAACGTAACATTTAAGTTCGTAATTAGGCAGTTTTTTTATAATACCTATCCATTGCATCAAAATCAAAAACCACTCAATCATAATTAGCTTTTATTACCACTAATCAAAACACATTTGTCCATAACATTTTGTCCGTAGGTGTGACATTTCATAATGCACAACCATATTAGAGTCATTTAGAGTGCATGTCAGTCTGTCATCATCGGTCAGACAAATTGGCAAATGCTCATTGGGCTGCCTCAGCCTAGCATTCGACCACTCTAACTTGACCTTGCTGTACATTAAAGTTTGGTAGTGTTTAGGTGCCTATTTTAATTGGCTTGCCAAATTATTCGGCCAATCTAACTTGACCTTGCTATCCAATCAAGTTCTATAGTGCTTAGAGGCCTATTTTATTTGGTTCGACCATTCAACCATTTAAGCAAGAACTTGCTATACATTACATTTTGGTAATTGTTAGGGACCTATTTTTTCTGGTCAAACGCTTGCCGCAAGCTTTCGAGCCGTACGGCCATTGAAACAAGACCCTGCTATACATACAAATGTGATAGTACTCAGAGGTCTATTTTATTTGGTTTGTCCCAATCATTCGGCCAGTGTAACAAGACCTAGCGATTCATACAAGTTTGGTAGTTTTAAGGGACCATTTTAAATTGGCGCGGCAACCTTACGGTAGCTGATTACGAATTATGTATGCATGTGAAATTTTTACGTAGGTTTGTTTGTGTGGGTGTTAGACATTGATGTGTGAAGATAGTGGATTCGAAATAATGTTTTTTTTTTCTAACCTATCTTTAATTTTTTTTTTTTTAATGAAATGCTTTTTTAACGGTGTTAAAAAATAAATAGTTATCTATAAGTTCATTTTTTTTATAACTATAAGTTCAACTTACCTGTAACTTACAATAAAAAAATATGTAATAATTAGTAAGATTCCACCTCTGCAAATCAAAGTTTTTTTTTTTTTAATTACTGCCACATCAATTTTTATAACTTCATACACACGTATGCCACCCACTCATTTGACCATCTCTCTCAAATCACTATCATTCATCATTACGTAATTTGCTATTATACACAAGTAATGTTCATTCATAAAACTCGTAAAATTAAACGAGCCCAACCTTGATGGAGTAGCGTCATTTAATTACGGAGTTCCTATGGCCACCTTCCACCTTCATCATCAGACCCTGGTTACCATCAAGTATGAAAGTACTCGTCAAGACAAATCAAACGAGCCCAAACTCGATGGAGTAGCGTCATTTTATTACGGAGTTCCTATGGCCACCTTTCAGCGCCATCATCAGACCCTGGTTACCATCAAGTATGAAAGTACTCGTCAAGACAAATCAAACGAGCCCAAACTCGATGGAGTAGCGTCATTTTATTACGGAGTTCCTATGGCCACCTTTCAGCGCCGTCATCAGATCAGCTCCATGTTACCATAATGTGACCATTATCACGCGATATACATAATTTGCATGCAAAATTTCAGCTCAATTGGAAACCGGGAAGTATGTCAAATTTAACTTGCAAGATTTGATTACAGATAACGCGACAGGTAAAACTTAATAAAAGCTTGTAAAAATATAGTTCGACCTAATTAATCCAAAACAAAACTCAATTAACCAAACACCCTGTATAAATAAAAGGTTAAAGTATCAAATACAGGGTGTGCGGTTTGTGGTTACCATAATGTTAAAGTTAAGGCAGGGTGCGTTACTGTTTAAGTAATAGAGGTTAGAATTGCTTAAATTCGGGTTAAACTGGTTTCAAATTTGGTTTTGAATAACTTTTTTTTTAAGGGGAAACTTACGATAATCTAAGTTTAGTTTAAAAAAAATTGCATTGAGATATTTCAAGATGTACTTAAAGAGATGTTTGTTTTAAGTCTGCATGTTTGTATGTATACTAAGTATATTTACATAGTAGATAGATAGAAAATTCTTTATTGCACACAAAGAAATACAAATAAAACTTAAAACTAAAACATTGTGCGCAAAGGCGGCCTTATCACTAAAAGTGACCTCTTCCAGACAACCTTTGGAGTAGGACAAGTTAGTAAAGTAACATTTAATTAAAGTACGTTAAAAGAGTAATAAATACTAAGATTTACTTCACTTGCCATTATTGGCAGAATCCAATGGTAGTTGCCATTTAAAAAAATAACTACTTTTTTTTGTTTTTGTTTTTTTACATTGGGAAATCTGTTATGGATACCCTTCATCTCGGAGAAAAACTAAGGGTTAGACGAAGGGTTCCCTAGAGAAGAAACACCATGGGGTTTTAATCGGTGCGAGTCCGACATAAACCCCATGGTGTTTCTTCTCTCGGGAAAACGGTGACATAAACTCCATGGTGTTTCTTCTCTCGGGAAAACGGTGACATAAACCCCATGGTGTTTCTTCTCTCGGGAAAACGGTGACATAAACTCCATGGTGTTTCTTCTCTCGGGAAAACGGTGACATAAACCCCATGGTGTTTCTTCTCTCGGGAAAACGGTGACATAAACTCCACGGTGTTTCTTCTCTCGGGAAAACGGTGACATAAACCCCATGGTGTTTCTTCTCTCGGAAAAACTGTCATTCAAATTTCTGGGCAGTTTCTGGATATTTCCCCAACTACAGTATTGTCACTTTTTAATACTCTTTCTTAGCCTCATTACACACGCTAACTTAAATTTACTTACAATATAAAAACCCAATTAATAAATAAAAAAAAGGTTGAAAGTAAATCTAACACCGCAACGTATCGATATTCCCGCAACATAGCCATTTCGAGCAATTCCCGATCGGATCCGCCGCTAATGATCCAAGTAGGAACAATTAAAATAGTCGGGTTCCCTTGATTCACTGCAACATCTGGGTAATGAGCCGAGAGAGGGAAAGATTTGGGGGGATAAGACTTCGTTATACCAGATTAGGTTACCCGCGTTTATCGTCATATCTTTGGATTTACATGATATTATCTTAAAATAATTTTGCCTATGTGTTATTCTGAGGTAAGCGTCAATATTGTAAAGTTTCACTAAAATCTGTTCAGTGGTTTTTGAATGAAATAGTAAGTAACAAACATAAAAATAAAAATATTGAAAATAGTCGAAAAGTTTTCGGTCTTTGGATAATCGGCAAAAAAAAATTCGAAGTTAAGATAGGTATCCATCCTTACATCTATCTGTCCATTCATAGGCACTAACATTCACATTTATGTTATTAGTAGAATTAGAGGCTGCCCGCGACTTCGTAAGCATTTATCGTCATAAATCATGTGGTACCTATTTTAATGTTTAAGCCACAATATTGCCAAGTTTCATCAAAATCTGTTAAGTGGTTTTTGCTTAAAAGAGTAAAACATCCTCATATTCCATACATCCACTTGACTCAACACAATATCTTATACAAAAATTCTCACCACCACAAAAAAACTAAATTGAATACGGATACACCCTGTATATAATCCAACAGGAATATCCATACAAAGATAACTAATGGGGCAGATCGAACATACAACATAACTATTAGCTATATACAATTCACACTGTTTGTCTGTACGACAAACTTGCTAGAACTAACTTTTTATTACGAATGAAACCGTAATTACAACTTTGAAAAAAAGTGTGATTTTGATATACAGGGTTGTTTTATTTTTGGGAAATTTAGGTATTTAGATTTACGAACTATTGCAGTAGGTATTTTATTTTGACGTGGTTGTAATGACTTACATACATACATATCTGTCACGCCTCTCTGCCATTGGGGTAGGCAGAGACCACTTCCCTCCACTTGCTACGATCCAAACAAACCTCTTTCGCTTTATCCACATTCATAATCATCAATAATAATAATAATAATTAATGGGGGGCTTCCATAAAACAAACGATTTTTTTTGCCTTTTTTTGCTCGATATCAATAATACCTACTGATAGTTACTTCAAATATTCACAGAAGAATATATAATGAATGGTACGGAACCCTTCTCGTGTGAGTCCGACTCACGCCGGTTTTTGTACCACTTATGACTAACTTTTACACTTAATTTAATGTATCACTTAAAGCTATTAAATTACACTGCGTGTCAAAATAAAGGCACCACTATACACTCCTATGGGAACCTTAAAACCTCATGTTCCACCTTAATTATTGTACCTCATAATTCATACACTGCGAGCCGAGATAACTATACACCCGAAACTCATCAAAGTACACTGGGGGACAAAATTAAAGGCCTACAGTGTAGTGTTGCTGAATAATCGAGTATAATTACCTTCCCCCCTCATTTTCAAAACAATGTATCGGTTTTATAATCGATTTATTATTTTAAATGAATTTTACTGGTAACATAAAATAAAAATACTACACTCTAATAAATAAAATATAACCGCTAAACTAAACTAAACATAACCTAACTTTATTATTTTATATCGGTTTTTATCTTACAGCCGTTAATTCCCAATATTCAAAGACAGATAGCTATCCGAGACCGGCAGTACTTAACTGTCACGTAGCTGTCACTTTTGATTTATCCTTCAGAAGAATCCCATACATTTTTTGCAAGTGGTAGGTTTATAGGGACGAAAAATTCTAAGATAGATAACTATTTCTGTCTCCAATAGGGCAAAACCAGAGATAGAGAGAATACTAGGAACGTTAGACTTTAAGATCTGTTTGCAATCAATTAACATATTATGGTTTGTTCCGGATGCTAGTTCGAAGTTTATTTAGGTAGAATTATAATAATGTGTTTATAAGAATTTTAAAACTTTACTTGAAAAGAGCAAACCAATTGAGTTTCTTAGTAGATTTTTTTTTGGGAAAATTGCTACCTTGCTAATCTAAAAATCGTAATCGAAGTTACTGCAGTGTGGCACAAAAAAGTATCAAAATACTGTAGTGCCGTCTCGTTTTTACAAGCTTTTATTTACTTTCACCTGTCCCGTTGTCTGTCTGTCGTTCTGTAATCAAATCTTGCAACTTAAATTTGATCCACTTCCCGGTTTCCGATTGAGCTGAAATTTTGCATGCTTATGTATATCGCGTGACAATGCAATATTATGGTAACATGGAGCTGATCTGATGATGGAGCTGGAAGATGGCCATAGGAACTCCGTAATTAAATGATGCAACCCTATCGAGTTTGGGCTCATTAGATTCGTCTTGACAAGTACTTTGATACTATATGGTAACCAGGGTCTGATGATGGAGCCGGAAGGTGGCCATAGGAACTCCGTAATTAAACGATGCAACCCTATCGAGTTTGGGCTCATTGGATTAGTCTTGACGAGTACTTTGATACTATATGGTAACCAGGGTCTGATGATGGAACTGGAAGGTGGCCATAGGAACTCCGTAATTAAACGATGCAACCCTATCGAGTTTGGGCTCATTGGATTAGTCTTGACGAGTACTTTGATACTATATGGTTTATTTAATTTTAACACTAAAACTTTTCACCATACATAATTATTCAATCTCGTCCCCCCTCTTTATCATAGTCCCCATTTATAAATGAAAGCGTGTTACATTGTGATAGCCTGAGGAAAATGTTGTGATGTATTAATTAAATACAACTTATATGTTGTATTTAACAAATTAAAAAGAAAAATGTTGTGTTGTATTAATTAAATACTCATTTTCCTCAAGCTATCACAATGTAACACGCTTTCATTTATAAATGGGGACTATGATAAAGAGGGGGGACGAGATTGAATAATTATGTATGGTGAAAAGTTATTTTATTTTAATTTATTAATTTATTTTTAACTTTTTAGTTCATTTTATAAACAAATAATAAAAGCTTGTTTTTAAAAAGGTTTTTTTTTTCTTTATTTTTTTAATTGGTTTGAAAGGGACAACGCTACTTTATCTACTTTTTAATTTCTACACACGAGTCTGCAGTTTTCAAAATAGACATTTTGATTATAAAATAATTTCTAACGCTAATGTAATCGAAAAAATCGATTCAACACCGATTCAAACTCGATTTTTCGACAACACTATTGTACTGAAACTGCTGCTAATCCATAATGTATGCTACGTAATAGGTCAGAAGATCATCTGACTAAACAAACTTCAGTTACACTTGGTCCGCGGATTTATCTGCAAACCTGGATGTGATAAGTATTTAGTTAATTTTAAGCTGGATAAATTGTTGGATTTTTATAATTGATTAGCTGCATTTCACTTCATTTTTTTAGTCTATAGTTGTACGTTTCCCCAAAAGGCTTCACAACTATAAGTTAGTTAGTCCTTTTTTGGCAGCACGCACAATTTTGGCTGACCTATAACTAATTCCATGGGAAAACTGCACCATACATCCTTACGTATCTATTACGCATCTCTCCTATCGGGGTAGGCATAGACCACTTCCCTCCACTTGCTACGATCCAAAAACACACTTCCTTCATTTCATCTACATTCATTCGCCTCATACATGCACGTCGTTTTAGAGTACTTGACTCTTAACTTGGCTTTTCTTTAACAAGTCCCCGATTTGATCGATACAGACATAAATGAAAAAAAAACACATACACAGTGGCGGTACGTCCATACAAGCCCAAAAGCCGGGCTTGCCTTACAAAAATATCACATCACCCAATACAAATTGATTTCACAATTTACTCTTATAAAATATTGAAAAATTTTATATTTACGACGCGAAGCCAAAAATAAACAACAAAAATCCGTGCATTTATAACCGCCAAAAAACTCAAGCATCTATGAACATGCTACAAGTACAGCCCCGACGAAGTACGATTACGTCTATATTCTGTTTCGCTCGCACTCATTGGCTTCTTATGTGGCTTGCTGTTGTACTACTCTAATGTATGCGAAATTACCTAAAAACCATCGTAATTTGTTCGGCTAATGTCATCAGTTTGTATGAAAACTTAAGCCGGGTTTGCCTATGAGTATAGTTACTGCGAGACGAATTTAGCCAATCAGAACGCGTTGTGGTATGCGACTCGTTCACTCTCTCGTTCACTCGTTCGCGTCACTGAGGGACTGCGACCAACTTCAAATTTATTTATCAGTGGCCGGCCGGTTGTTGTTTTTTTTTTGTGTTTATGAAAAGTTTTGCTCTAGTCATAGTTTTATTGTAGTAAATTGACTTTCTTTACGAAAATGAACAGTGATAGTGAGGCCGGGGTGCCTTGTGAAGGTTTGAAATGTGTTAATAACTTTGATCAACGACGCAAAGTGAATTCATTGACTTTTATGAAAAGAAGCAGCTCATTGTTTTGGAAAAGCCAACCCCGGATTTAAATATTTCGTTTTTCAGTAAGTCACCAATTTTTTACGATAACGTAATTAAATCTCCGCACTTTCTTTCATATGTGGTTTTCGTGCATTTCAAACCAGCGCAAGAGTGAGGTTATGTTATCTATTCATCCGCACAATCAAACAACCGCTTTTGTCAATGACTTGTATTTGATTCTGTCTAGAGTTAGTATACTTTTCGTGTGCTTTGATATATCTACTCAACGTAATCGTATTTCCGACCGCCTAAAAAGAACATACTTAGTGCTAAAAGAAGAAAGGACAAATGTTGAAAACGCAACTCAGTAGGTAGGTACGAAAACACTTTTTTACAATCGGCTACGAAGTCGAGTAAAAAAGTTAATTTTAGGATCTCTGGCTTGCCCTGTCCTTAGGTCCTAGGCACGCCACTGCACATACAGTACCTATGTATTTCATATTTTCAGAATCTAAGTATCAAATCACCACATCAAAGGTTAAGAAAACTTAAACATAAATTAGGTACTCAAACCCTTTCAATAAATTAAAAGAAATTTAATTTACAAAAGAATGCATCAAACCCCTAAAATATTTAGCAACAAAATTATCACAACTATCAAGCCATAAGTTTTCTCATTACGTGTCACATCCAGAAAGCAAGATGGCCGACTTTAAGCCAAGTCTACAGTAACGCAACTTATCCAAGTTTAATTAATTACTTTGCTTGTGGTAGTAGGGACAGTGGTAAGGGTTACTTGGTAATTATTTCAAATTTTGAATGTTATATATTTAGTAGTGTTAATTTTTGAGATAATTTTGATGCTGAACTTCATAATTTTGAATCTATTGTGCCGTATTTAATGATTTTGTTATTGTGTTATGATTTTTTCATGTACACTTCTCCTTTTCTCCACTTTTACCCTAAAGTTGCTTGGAAGATATCGCTACCTAATAATAAGTCAGGTTGCAATAAAATAGTCGCGCTGGACGATTATTGGAGAGGCCTAAGATCAGCAGTAGGCAGCTACAGGCTGAAATGATGACGATGATGGATGACCGTTCATACTTTGAAAATGACCTTTAGCTTCTTCTTTTACTGTATTTAACTATTTACTTTTTACATTTGAGTAATTATGAGTATTTGTATTGTATTTTATGCTAACTTAAGTTATTATAAAAAAGACAGAGATGCTTTAAAATATAGGTATAGTTTTTTTTACTATGTTATTTGACTTATAACTTCATCATGTGCCTATTTTTAACTAATCTTAATAACACTATTCTTTATATGAAAAATATATATATATATATCGACCCAATTCCTTTGCACGCAAGTGTACCTAGAAACCAATTTCGATGTGTAAGCGCGTAGGCTATTGTCTTCGCATACTTGCGAGACTGTTTAATTGTTTTTACAAGTAAGTGTACAGTGACTTTAACATAGAATTGTGTGGTTAAGTACTTTGGTAAAGTTTTTCGTATTCACACATCATTCTGTCTTTACAAACATTGAAATTTTTAATATTAGTAATATTGTTACAAATTATATTAAGAAAAACGAATTAATACCCTATGATAGAGCTAAGCACTATACAATCTAAAGTAGTGGTACACTTTGCGGTGTGCGGCCCCAAGTTTACAAGCCCTTGTGCGACCCCATTATTCTTTAGCTTCACGGTCAGTTGTGGTAAACTTCGGGTCGCAAGATTTGGGTTTGTGTACGGATAGGTTATTTTAATGGATTTCAAGTTTCTAAATGGTAATAAATTTTTATAGTAGGTGTAACAGAAAGGGGGTATAATGCCGAAAAACAGCGATAGTCCTCATGAAACTGAACAACTATCCCCAAGGAACATGGGTTGTGACTGAAAAAAATTTATTGGATCGCCCATACTTACTCGATCAGCTGATCGGACATTTTGTATGGGGATACGAAATTTTTTTTTTCTAGTTACGACCATGGGTAATAAAAAGTAATAAAAAATGGGTAAAGTTGTTCAGTTTCATGAGGACTATTGCTGTGTTTCGGCGTTATACCCCCTTTCTGTTACACCCTGTATAGAGAGATGTAAAATATATTAAAAAAATTGTTTCTTAATTACATATGCATATAATTAGGTTTCTAAAAAGAGTGATTAGACTCAGAACCTATATCGAAATCTTTTTAATATTTATATTGTAAATTCTAATCATTTAAATGTCTAAGTTTATGCCAATGGATAGATGTAATAAAAAATGGTTTGTTACTCTTTCACGCAAAAACTACTAAACAGATTTTAATGGAACTTGGCAATATTGTAGCTTACTTATAGGTACATCAAAATAACACTTAAGCTATTAGATATTATTTAAAGATAATCATGTTTTTATTTCAAGATATACCGATAGATACAAACGAAGTCGCGGGCAGCCTCTAGTAATTACCAACTAAGTATTTTACATTAAAAAAACAATTGATTTATGCTTAAAAATATAATTTTCCCATAGACAAACTAATAAATCTTAAACTGATATAGAACTGCAATAAAGCAATCAACATAGAATAAAAAAAGTTGCGTTTATAACATTTATATATTGCTTAAGGCTTTATGAATGAGAACGTAAGAGTTTTGTTACACCGAAGTGAATAAAATACGGACGATGGGGCAGAAAGGTTCTGTGTGTTCGGTGTGGGAAGGCCTCCAACAAGGTGGACTGACGACTTGGTTAAAGACGCTGGAAACCGACCGGTCGTTGTGGAGATCCTTGGAGGATCCTTGGAGGATCCTTGGGGGATCCTTGGGGGATCCTTGGGGGATCCTTGGGGGATCCTTGGGGGATCCTTGGGGGATCCTTGGGGGATCCTTGGGGGATCCTTGGGGGATCCTTGGGGGATCCTTGGGGGATCCTTGGGGGCTTTTGTCCAGCACTGCACGTCCATAAGCTGACATAATGATGATGAATAAAATATTATTATACAGGGTGTAACAGAAAGGGTATATAAAGCCCAGACACAGCGATAGTCCTCATGAAACTGAACAACTTTCCCCAAGGAACATGGGTCGTAACTCGAAAAATTTTTTTGGATCGCCCATACTTACTCGATCAGCTGATCGGGCATTTTGTATGGGGAGGCGAAATTTTTTTTTCGAGTTACGTACGGCCCATGTTCCTTGGGGAAAGTTGTTCAGTTTCATGAGGACTATCGCTGTGTTTCGGCTTTAAATACCCTTTCTGTTACACCCTGTATAGACTGGCCGCGACTTTTTTCGCGTTTATTGTCATATCTTGGACAAATTACACAATATTTTAAAATAATGTAGCCTATATGTTATTCTGATTTGTATTTTTCTGGGACGCCGTTGTCCAGCAGTGGGAAGAGACAAGCTGCCTGTATCAGTAGGCATATGTTATTCTGGTGAACAAGAAAAAAAATCGTAATGCTACATCAAAATCTGTTTAATAGTTTTTGCGTGAAAGAGTTACTTACATCCTCACATTAATCCATTGGCACAAATATTGACATTTATAATATGAGTAGGACAGGATATTTCATTCAAGAAGTCAAAGCACTAGATAGGCCTAAATGGCGGATGCTTTACCGAAAAGAGTCTGAAGTCTGAACTATTAAAAATGATGATAATAAGGACATTTCGATGAAGGTGAAAGACGCGGGAAGTCGTTGTGGGCAACACAAAGCCAGTCGTTGTGGAGATCCTTGACTTTTGTCCAGTAGAGGACTCACAAGCTGACGCAATATTATTTCACACCATAGAGGAAGGAATATAGGGAGTGGCCCCATTTTTTTTTCATATACAAATGAGTTTATGACAACGTGCCAATGTAGGCGCAAGTTTTTCATAGTTTTTTGGTAGATGACCTGTCAAATGATAAGAAATACCATACAAAAAGGTAGCCATTTTGCGCCAGACCATGCACGTAGATCCAGACGGTATGGCACCTCCTTAAATATTCTATACTCAAAGGTTCACACGAAAATTCGCCCAAACATTCTACTCGGTGCAAAAACAACCTCTCTCATTCACAATTTGATCGGCAACCGGTTTCATTGAGTTGGAGTCATGAACTTGTTCCATTGAGGTCAATGATATCTGGGCTGCTTGATGACGTCGCAATATCCGGTGTAAGGCTTTAGTAATGTAAAAGTAGGTTTTAATGGGCTTTGGTAACAAAATAATACATCATCGATGGGTTTAAAAACGTCGCTCTTGTCGGTGGAGTCTTCGCTACCCGTCCGTTTGAGCACCTGATAAGACACAACTAAATAAGTGCATAAGTAGGTACATAACTGCTATGTTTGACCCCTTAGGCCCTAAGGGGTCAAACATAGCAGTTATGTTATAAGGCTTAGGGGATCTATAGATCATTAAGAATTCTAAGAATTCCTGGGACCCAAGTCTGCCAATTTACAATATTTGCAGATGCGTGTCGGTAGAGTCAATGGCATTTTTTACATATTTGGTCGCAATCCGTATAAGCCATTGTTTAGCAGAATACCAAATGTGTCAAAAATTGCCATTGACGCTCTGCCGACACATAACTAAGGCGATTTTTAAAAAAGCAGACTTGGGCCCCTAAAAAGCGAAAACTCCACTGACAAGTGCGACGCTCTTAAATTCTTATAGTACATATTTATTTATTTGTCGGAGAACAGCTGAGATTACGTTCATGAAGGATATTTTGGAACCATTTGCAAACTCTTTACTGCTAAAATGCAAGAACTGGCATGTTTCTAACTGGTTGTCAAGTTGGCGCTTTCATATTTGAAGAGGATGTCATGGGTGATGGATTATGGTTTGGAGATCGATGGAAACAAGATATCGGAAGTCATCACGTATACCCTGTTACTTGATAACGTGATTACAAACTACCCAATAAAGCCAGTTTGTTCGTTACACGCCCACTGTCTTATTTTAACTAAAAGCATAAACACCACTTCTGATGACTCCTCGTCGACATCAGAAGTGGGATAATGACCATGTAACTGAACAAACTGGATTGACTGAATAGACAAACTGATTGAAATGACGAAATTAGTGTACCGTGGCGAATCTTGCTGGAGGAACAAAGTCAAATTTTTTTTTTCGCCCGCATCCATGCTATAAAATGATATGCTCCTGCCAGAATTCGATCCTGACAAAACGAATGTGTATGGCTGCACTTACCGTGGTGATGGACCTAGCACTGTAAAAGCTACCGCTGGTGCTATGTAGCATTTGGTGAGTCGTTTTCATTTTGTTATAACTTTGAAAATGAGATTGAGCTATCTTTACCGAATATGCAGGCTGTTTTCGCATATAACCAGTAAAATGTTGCTGCTACATAGGTTGAGCCTATGTAGAAAGTTTTTTTTCAAATGAGTAACGTATTGAAACCCAACATGATTATGATTAATCAAATAGAAAATTGTATTGTTTGCTTGTAATGACTATTTTAAGTGTGAAATTTTGATTTAATTGTTTTATTTTGTCAATACTGGTTTTATGACTTCGGTTTGCACATGTTGGAATGTAGTCGTAGCTCCGGTGGTTTAGCCGAAGAGTGCGCGGTGTGCATATCCAACTGTGTGTTCACTTAGTTAAGTGAAATTGATGTCACTGTGTGTGACAAAGAAAAAGATCACTGTGTGTGACAAAGAAAAAAGATCACTGTGTGTGACAAAGAAAAGATCACTGTGTGTGACAAATTGTGATAAGAAAAGATCACTGTGTGTGACAAATTGTGATAAGAAAAGATCACTGTGTGTGACAAAAAAAAATCACTGGTTAAGTGATAGAAAAAAGTGATATATCGCTGGTTAAGCGGTGCATCAGTACTGAGGTTCTAAAACCAGTTTGTTGTTTTGTTGTTGATACAATGGTTGTTATTACGATTTCTGAAAAATCGATAAAGAATTAAAATGGTCATTTTTATTGAAATACCTACAGAGTTTAAATTCAAATCTTGCCCTATTGTGGTCAGGACTGGCCGAGTACGGTATCTACTGCGGTGAATGTTTTCTTTTACAGACTTAACCTTTGACCGAGCACCCACACGAGGACGTGTGGTCCTGTCAGAATGGCCGTGTCGGAGAACAGCTGAGATTACGTTCATGAAGGATATTTTGGAACCATTTGCAAACTCTTTACTGCTAAAATGCAAGAACTGGCATGTTTCTAACTGGTTGTCAAGTTGGCGCTTTCATATTTGAAGAGGATGTCATGGGTGATGGATTATGGTTTGGAGATCGATGGAAACAAGATATCGGAAGTCATCACGTATACCCTGTTACTTGATAACGTGATTACAAACTACCCAATAAAGCCAGTTTGTTCGTTACACGCCCACTGTCTTATTTTAACTAAAAGCATAAACACCACTTCTGATGACTCCTCGTCGACATATTTATTTATGAATACTAGATTAATACTATAATTAATACTAGAGGCTGTCTGTGACTTAGCCTACATCTTGATTTAATCTTTCACATCCCAGAAAAAAAAGAACAATAGAAAATCTATTGTGTCTGGGTTTATAATGGGTCAGTGGGGTGTGAGAGGTTAATCATGCATTTTAGTATTCTTCAATCTTCACCAACTACCAAATACAACTTGAACTTTTGAACAAAATTCAATGAATTTCCTATACCTTATCCCACACTATTACATTCCAGTATCAAAATGAACCGTAAGCAATAAACTGTAGCTTCCTGCGTACACGCAGCCATACAACCTGTGATTTAGTAACTACCAGGATATTATATGTCTGGTGAATAATGTTGATGCAACCCGTCGGAAATATGTATCAGCGCACCTCGCCCTTAAGTCTGCTATTTAAATAGCCTAAGTTGTGTGTCGGCAGAGTGTCAATGGCATTTTTTGCCACATTTGGTATTCTCTTAAACAACCAGCCATATGTCCAAGTCTTTCAGTATAGAATATATAAGGAGTTACCCCAATTTGTTACATATACAAATGAGGTTATGACAGCGTGCCAAGGTTGGCGCAAGTTTTTCATAGTTTTCTTGGTAGATTACCTGTCAAACGATAAGAAATTCCATACAAAAAGGTAGCCATTTTGCGCCAGACCAGGCACGCAGATCGAGACGGTATGGCATCTCCTTTTATATTCTATACTCAATGCTAAATTGTGTGTCGGCAGAGTGTTAATGACATTTTTTGACACATTTGGTATTCTCCTAAACAACGGCTTACACTGATTGCGACCAAATGTGTCAAAAAATGACATTGACACTCTGCCGACACACAACTGAGAATATTGTAAATTAGTAAACTTGGGCCTCAGGATTACCTACATGTCTTATAAATAAGCTACCATCGTGTTTGGTATGTAGATTCAACTGTTAAGTTACTTTCTTTTTTATCCGACTACGTTGAAGCCAAAAGGAAGGGTACTTAATGTTTTGTTAGTCAGTTTAGGTACGTATCTAAAATGCCTAGAATTAATTATTTTCTATAACTGAATAGAATTTGGTTTATAAATGTATATTAATTGAAAGAAATTTATTTATTAGGCAGCATTTACTTTTAAAAAAAGTAAATTAAAATCCTATTAACACAGATTAGAAAACACCTATTAGGTACCTGCTCAAAAGGTCGTCTTAAAACTACAACTAGCGCCATCTAGTTAGATTTAACGGAACTACGCAAGCTTTTACAATAATCAATAATTCTCTTAACTCTTTTAGAGACTTAGTAGTTCTGTTATAAAATTTGAGATGGCGCTAATTTCACTCTTTACTCGCAGCTCAGTGTTGTCGTCACTTGAGTGGTTTTGTCAGTGATTTTACACATACATACATACATATCCGTCATTCCTCTCTCCCATTGGGGTAGGCAGAGACCACTTCCCTCCACTTGCTTCGATCCAAACACACCTCTTTCGCCTCATCCACACTCTTTAGTCGCCTTATGCATGCACGTCGGTTTAGGGTACTCTTGACTTGGCCTTTCTTGAGCAAGTCCCCAATTTGATCGAGATTCGAGGTACGTTCGTCTAGGCTAGTGATTTTAAATAGACACAAAAAATCAAAACTAAAAACGTAAAAATAATTAAATTTTGACCAAAACATCAAACAAACCCAAAACGCATTACAGTTATTATCTTTCCAGTTATAAAAACGTTTAGGAGTATTAAAACTGTACTTTTGGAGTTATCTACACAATTTGGTTGGTTTATATCGTTTGGTTCTTATCTTTATATCGGGTTGGACCTATCGGTGAGGGGTTTAGAGAGGGGGAGAGTAAAGTTTAGTGTCACGTAGAGGTGATGTTGATATTGTGATAGTTTTAAACAAAAAAAAGAATAAACTGTAAGACTCAGAACACACGGTGAAACGCAACTGAAACTGCTAGTTACTTTTGAGTTGCATCGCAGTTTTTGCTATAGACTTCCTTAGAAAACCACACACGACGCAACTAGTTTGAAACGTTTCGTTTCAGTTGCGTTGTATTTGCGTTTCACCGTGTGTTTTGGGCGCTAAAAGTCGCGGGTGAGAGCCTTGCCCAGCAGTGGGATATTGATGACTAGCAAAAAAAAAGTGTACAAAGATTAGGTATGCTCGAATCCTACTACTTAAATTACTTACCGTATTTATCACGAATGTCAATGTTAAACTTTATGCCCATGGATGTCAGGATGTTTGTTACTCTTTCACGCAAAAACACGTAGGTGCCTAACATATTTTATTAAAACTTTTAAATAATATAGATTGTACATACATCGGAATAAAAAATAGGCTATATTATTATTTACAAATATTGTGTGTATTTTAAAACACAAAATACGAAATCGCGATGATAAGTTAGAGGTATTTATTACACCTACTACACCACTCCAATCGCAAATATACAGGGTGTAACAGAAAGGGTAGGTATATAAAGCCGAAACACAGCGATAGTCCTCATGAAACTGAACAACTTTCCCCAAGGAACATGGGTCGTAAGTCGAAAAAAATTTTTGGGTCGCCCATACTTACTCGATCAGCTGATCGGGCATTTTGTATGGGGAGGCGAAATTTTTTTTTCGTGTTACGACCCATGTTCCTTAGGGAAAGTTGTTCAGTTTCATGAGGACTATCGCTGTGTTTCGGCTTTATATACCTACCCTTTCTGTTACACCCTGTAAATATTTTTAAATATAGTTTTTTTTTAATTTAAACCGTATTTCCGGAAGAATCTCCCGAAAAAGCAAGCTTTCCACCATCAATCACAATTCAGCTGGCTAATGCCGGGTACTATGACGAAACTTGCTACATAACTCAACTTAATGCGACTACTTGGATAAATACTTAATTTGCTCGTCGTGCCACGGACAGGGGGACTTAGAATGTTACTTGTTACGTTAAAATTTTTAGACTAGAGTACCAGAGATAAGCTGGATATCTTCATGGATGTCTGGGCAGAGGTGGCCTAGGATTGAGAATCGTGGAAAAAGAGGGGAGAGACATTTGCCCAGCAGTAGGTCGCTGACGGCCAGTTAAGGTAAGATATGATAAAAAGGGTACCCTAAACCGACGTGCATGTGGTGACTGATGATTGTATATGAAGGGAAAGACGTGTATTTGGACTGTAGCAAGTGGAGGGAAGTGGGTCTCTGTCTACCTCGATGGGAGAGAGGCGTGACAGATACGAGTATGTATGTAATCCTACAAGATTAAATACAGTTTTCAATTTAAAGACTTAACGGCAGAGCAGACCGGAGCAGTCCAGCGGCGTCTCAACTCAACTTGTCAGTTAGCCCAATTGATTGTTAGCTTTGTCAGCAAGCCTAACTAACTAGACTTTTACTCATTAATACATATTCGGTACCTACTCTAAACCGATAGCTAATTTATGAAGAAAGACTGATGAATGTGGATGAAGCGAAAGAAATAGAGAATACTCTCTTACTACTCCGATGATCCTCGTATGTAAGTAAATTTTACGTAAAAACAAACACAATCCAATTTTCATCAAGTAACGTCCTATTTCTATTGCCTAAAGTGACGCTAGGGGATTTAATAATAAATTTAAAAAAACCTCCTTCAAGTTAACTTTTCCGAAATACTTTCTCGTCTTGTCCCGCAATTTTTTTTTATTTACGATCAATTTTAGTGCCGTAAAACCTGCCCTGTGCCCCATAACATGCCCATAACTAGATGTTATGGTATTTGATTCAGTAATTTTGTTGGTGGCTTTAAATTATGGGGTGGTGGGATATTAAGAGTATGCTACAGGCTAATAGCAATCCCTGGGGCCCAAGTCTGCTAATTTAAAATAGCCCCAGTTGTGTGTCGACAGATTGTCAATTGCATTTTTTACACATTTGGTAGCTATTCTGCGAAACAATAGTTTAAACTTTGTGAACTTTGTGACACACAACTGAGGCTATTTTAACTTAACAGACTTGGGTCCGTGAACATCTTTTTCCAAGAAACTAAAGTCGCGCGCAGCCTCTATTATTCTCTTTTTTTAGCCTATTTTGTCCCACTGCTGGGCAAAAGCCTCTCCCATGCCTCTCCAAAGACTCCTGTTATTAGCTGCTTCCCACCAATCTTCCCTGAATGAGCATAGGTCGTCACTTCATCGTTTTTTGGACCTCCCTCGGCGACGTTTCTCTACTAAAACTCTATAAGTAACTTAAAAAAAATACGAAAAAAGGGCAGGTTTTTATTTTTACTTACCCCTTACTTCTTGCAAGTTTTTAATCATAATAAAAATATAATATTTTACCAAATAAAAATACCGTATAAAACTCTAGTACCGTAAAAAGCTAGCATGCAATTTAAATCCAATTAACAGAATGGAACTCTACCGGAAAAAAGGCTTTCCTGCATCGCTAATTTCCACTCAGTTTTTACCGGTTTTTACCAACTTTTGCTTCCCAGGATAACCGGGTTTTTATTTAAAAATATCCGGGTTATTTATACCGTATTTTTGTGACGAGTTGAGATGCGAATTAATTACACTTGCGTTTTTAATTTAGTTTTATGATGTTTAGTTAGATGGTCACAGACGCCGAGGTAGACCTCGAAAAAGATGGAGAGACGATCTGGATGCATTTGCACGGGAATGGCGGGACGCTACCGGAGACCGTGTTAAATGGAAAGTCGCGGGGGAGGCCTTTGCCCAGCAGTAGGATCTTAATGGCTAACAAAAAAAAGTGGATATTATTTGATATAGATACATACTTCGAAGTGTTTTTGTTTCGTAGTAAGAAGAGAGAAGTGGTATCTGCCTACCCCGATGGAAGAGCGACATGACGGTTATGTATGTAAGTATGTACTTCGAATTTAAGAGTTTCTTTTCATTTTGTTGTATCAGGTTTTGTTTTGACCACACTTATTTTACAATTAATGCCCTTTAAAAATCGGAAAGGTTTGTGCTAATGTGAATATGAAGATTTTTGTTACACCTTCAACTTAAAAACCTCTGTACAGACTTTTCTAAAAAACTTTATACTATTACATAGATTATGATTATTTTGAGATGTTCAGTGAATTTTCTAGATCATCCTTTAATTTTACATCTGTGGATTACTATTATTGGCTATAAAACTTCGCAATTTCTTTGCGTTATATTATATGCTCTTTTAACCGTAAATAAACTTAAAAAAAAACAATTGTTTTCCAAAACATGACAACAAATGCGTCCGAAGTCGCGGGCAGACTCTAGTACCTTTAATTAGAGTTAATTTGAACCGGTTTAATCCGGATGATTTCCAGTTCACGCCTTCAGGGATTACGTTTATGTTTTTTTTTTACTTTTTTTTAATCCGCTAAGAGGATTTTATTTTTAATTCCTCTGAAATAAAATGAAGTTTGGTAATATTGGAAAATGTGAAAATAGGATAAATTGATAGAAAAACAAAATAGGTTCCTACATAATATTTTAACCATATAAGGTCTATCTATTCACATCCGGGCCGTGCCCGGGACGTGTCCGCGCCGTGGCCCGTCAGGAGGGAAAAAACATACTATCTATAGAAAATACATGGAATGATAATATTTTTTTACCTGACACGTCCCGGATGTGTGTAGGTAGAACATTAATGGCGTGACGTCAATTAAAGCAATCATGACAAAACCTTTCCTAGTGCAAACATACAGGCCCCCAAGTCTGCTAATTTAAAATAGCCTCAGTTGTATGCCGGTAGAGTATCAATGTCATTTTTGACACATTGATATTCTGCTAGTCAGACTGAAAAGAAGAGAAATGAGGAGTTATAACAGATTGTGGGAGAAAAGAGAAGTTTACTAAAATCTATTGAGAACAGAAGAGGAAAGATGCTAGGACATTTGATACGACATGATTCCTACATAAAAATCATCATAGAAGGAAAAATTGAAGGGAAAAGGAAGAGAGGAAGACCCAGACGGACGTTCCTAGAACAGATGAAGGAAAAGGCGGGTGTCATGTCGTGTCAAGATGTTAAAAAGAAGGCAGAAAATAGGGAGGGATGGAAGAGGCTCCACCGACAAGAGCTAAGCTCTTAAATAAGATGACGGTATTCTGCTAATCAGTGGCTTACACTGATTGCGACCAAATGTGTCAAAAAATGACATTGGCACTCTGCCGACACACAACTGAGAGTATTGCACATAACGTAGGGCCCTGTGCCGAAGGTTTCTTGCCGTTTTCTACCTCTCGGCTATACAGGTAGTGAACCGGCAGTAGTTTCAGATAAAAAAGGTGACATCAAAAAAGTGTAATGAATTTTGCCTATTTTTGTTTTGAATAAAACACTTTTCATTTTCATTATACGTAAATTAGCAGACTTGGACCCCTGTTGTAACACCCCTTTCTTTCTCCATATATACAGGGTGTAATAAAAACACTCGTGGAAAACAATGAAAAGCTATAGAGCCGTAATATAATAAAGAAATTTTCGGGTAATTGAAGCCAGGCGATGTTATTAAATAAATATAGAGCAAGAAAATAAAGGGATTCATAAAAACAAGACGGAATAAAAGGAAATTACGATATTTGTGAGTTTTTGGGAGATTGCAGTCGAGTGTTTTTAGGGTTGCCATACTTTTTTTTGTAGTATTTGTTCCACGACTGATGAGTGTGGATGAAGCGAAAGAGATGTGTTTGGATCGTAGCAAGTGGAAGGAAGTGTTTCTGCCTACCCCAATGGGAGAGAGGCGTGACGGATATGTATGTATGTATGATTAAAGTTCCATAGTTAAAGTTGTTCAAATCATCCCTTTTAGTAACTTTTTGCTTGTTAATAAGAAATATTATTATAATTATTATGAATTCCCTTATACTTATAAAATGTAATAAAATTAATCATTACAAAAGTTTTACCATAATCGGTTAAGCATTTAAAAAAATATCCCATAGATGTATCATTCATACAGTTAAACCTTTTTTGCGTTTTTTTTTTAAACTGTGAACTCGCGTTTAATTGCCGAGACCTGTGACAGAGTTGTGTTACTATGACATAATGTGGACCTTCCAATTTTTTAAAAGATTTTAGTAAGATTGGATTGCAAAAAGAATTTAGTTTTGATAGCATTTTATTGGTCGTATTTAAAAAGAGGTTAATACACATATTTATTTATTTATGTAGGTCACCAACAAATTGTACATTAGCACATTATGGACAGGATCATGAGCTTAAAAAATACATGGTGAATGCCAATTTAATTACAGGCGACGACGACATGCACAGAAAAAAAAGCATTCTTGGCGGTTGATGTCAACTAGTCAGCAATTTGCACAAAACAAAAACTTAATGATAAGAAAAAAAATTAGTTAAAATAATATTAGGGTTGACAATTTTAAAAGTGTAAAAACTTTATTCTAACTTTTCAACTTACAAAAACACAAAGTAAACCCAAGTCTTGACTGTAATTTTGTAAAATAGCACAACCTAACAAAAATAAACAAAAACAAAAAACACAATTTTAAATAAATATTTACTTAGTATATGCCTGCTCGTAATACAAAAAGTGACTTGAGCCCTTATGATAATGCTAATAAAGTGTTATTTTTAAAAGAGGTACATATCTGACACGTTTTTTTCCCATCGGTGTAGACAGAGACTTCCCTCCACTTGTTACGATCCAAACAAACTTCTTTCGCTTCATCCACATTCATCAGTCGCTTCATACATGCACGTTGTTTATATCTTCTATCTTCTTCTATATAAAATAAAAATGAATTGTTGTTCGTTAGTCTGATTAAAACTCGAGAACGGCTGGGCCGATTGAGCTGATTTTGGTGATTTAAAATGTTTGTCGTAGTCCAGGGTAGGTCTAAACGGTGAGAAAAATTCGAATAATTGCCGGGAAAGCCCTAAAACAGACCTTTTCTTTTTCCCATACAATTGTTTTCTTACTAAAATGTAGAGTCAATTTGAACTTTATTCCTACACAATAAAGTTCATTCTAAGGCGGGACAAAGTTCGCCGGGACAGTTATAAAATAAACATTTATAACATTTTAATAAAATACCACTGATATAAAATCTATACACTTTCAAAATCTACCAAAATCTAAATCCTACTTTTCTAAGTCCCCGTTTCATTACCTAAGTACAGATAAAATTAATTTCACAGATAAATCTATATTATATCTATTTCGCAAAACATGATGTTTTAGACAATGATAAGTAAAAAATAAGTGTCAGATAATTTTATCTCTAGATGGTGAAACAGAGCCTAAGACCCAGAACACACGGTGAAACGCAACTGCAACGCAACTGAAACTGCTAGAACTAAACACGACGCAACTAGCTTGAAACGTTTCGTTTCAGTTGCGTCGTGTGTGGTTTTCTAAGGAAGTCTATAGCCGAAACTTCGATGCAACTCAAAAGTAACTAGCAGTTTCAGTTGCGTTGCAGTTGCGTTTCACCGTGTGCTTTGGCGCCTAAAGTCACATCCACACAAATCCCACAGACAAAAAAAAATAGCGAACTGGCATTGTGAATTCGCGCCATTTTGCGAAAACAATGGACGAACGGAATTCGGCTTCTTTTTTCAAACTCCGCAGTAATTATTCTGCATTATGTTTTATAGGAAAGCCTTGGGAAGGGGGTAAATAATAATGGGGGAGACGTGGTGTTATGTGGAGGGGGGGGGGTTTCGTACAAATCGCAAGTTACCTATTAAGTTGATATCGTAAAAGTACTTAATTGGATTATAAATTGTAATGCAAACTCTTTTTTAAAATTGTGAAATGTTTTTTTTTTAACTGACATCACACTAAAAAGAATCCACGTAAATATAATCATTCCAAATTCAATTCAAAAACAGTTAATTCGTAGATACTTAATATAAAATTACACTTTAATTTGTCAAAAAATAATTTAGTACCACAAATAACTAAGTAGCTAGGCCGCCTGTTGCTTCTTATATTCTTGTTTGTGTCTGTACCTTATATCTTTATGTGCAATAAAGAATATTTGTATTATATTATACTGTTTTGTAGTTACGTAAGTAATTCACAAAAAACGCAAAAGTTTTATCCAAAATCTCATAAAAAACCTTAATCTGGGTAGGTACGAGTACCTAGTTAAAAGAGTACCTACGTATTGCAGAAAATGCTTGTTAATTTTAATCAACCTTATAGCAACAACACTAAAGCTACCTGTACTCTTTCTGATTTTCAACAAAGACAGCCACCAATAATTTAACAAATAAATAAATATTGGGGGACATTTCACACACGGTCATCTGACCCCAAACTAGGCAAATCCTGTACTCCGGTATCAGGGACTGATAAATAGATAAATACATACATAGATAAATATATATGACACCCAGACACGGAATAAACATTTATGCTCATCACACAAATGTTTTTTAACCGGCTTGTTATGTAATTAACTTTACCTTTAAAGACCTATCGAGCAACTACTCTTGAGCTACAAAAGTTGTTTAACAAGAAAATTGCGTTTTAAATAAATAAAGGCGGTCTTTGTTTTTGTAATAATTTATATCTAATGAAATTCCTAGGTTCTAGCTCGAAGCTAGGAGCACTAAACTATTTACCTAACGTCGTAATTACCGTGTACTTTCATGGTTCAAGTAAGGTTTATTTAAGGCTGGCAACATTGAAATTTGTTAGGGGGCTTGATAAAATAACGCATAGTTAGGTCTTATTAAAGGCCAAAACACACCGGATGCGTTTGCGTAGACGTATGCGTATGGAACTGTCATCGCTTGCCTAACGTAGACGTACACGTCGACGTGACGCGTAGCCCGGTGTCACATCGGGTTACTCTGTAACTACGCGCGTGGCTACGCCGTGCTTACGTCTACGTTACGCATAAGCATCCGGTGTCTGTCAGCCTTTATACATACATTCATATCTGTCACGACTCTTTCCCATTTGGGTAGACACTGACTTTCCTCCACTTGCTTCGATTCTCTTCCCTTGCTGAAGTGGAATGAATGTGGATGACGCGAAGGAACTGTGTTTCGATCGTAGCAAGAAAAGGAAGTCGTCTCTGCCTACCCCAATGGGAAAGAGTCGTGATGGATATGTATGTATGTATTAATAAAGACGTTTTCAGATAAGCGTTTTATACGCGCGTATACGCTCGTTTTATTATAAGGCCAAAACACACCGGATGCGTAGCGTACCTCTGAGTTGTAATGTATGGAACTGTCACCGCTTGCGCCTACGTCTACGTTACGCAAGCGGTGACAGTTCCATACATTACGGTGACAGTTTACGCATACGCAACGCATACGCATCCGATGTGTTTTGGCCTACATAGTCCTTGTTGATTTGATATATTATGATGATGATGATACAGTTGAGTGGTTTTCACAGTGATTTTAAGCGGTAAAAAAACAGTTAAAAATGTACAGCCTTAACACGGAAGCGAAATAAACAAGCTGAGACCGTCGCCCGTAAATTAGAGGGTGAAAAATTCACTACCCGACAACCTACTTACCTGAGACTCTGCCTTAGATTACGAATGAAAAGGATGATACTGTGGCACAGTGGAGAATATGTAGGCTCGGCGCAAATGAGCCACCGAAGGTCGCTGTCGCGCGCTATCGCCACAATTTCAGAAGCGGGCAAGTTTTGCGCGAGCGAGCACTACTGTAGCGAGTCGCCGCCACCAGCTACACGTGTGCGGCGCCGCCATACAATTCATATGAAAAAGCGTGTTAGGTGGCTGTGGTCGGTGGCTCGTTTGCGCCGAGCCTTAAGGAGAAATATTTGGTCGTCCTTGTTCTACATACCTATGTAAAAAAAATCTACTTAAGTTAAATGTTGAAGAACATAATGGTATTTTTTTTGTTTTAAGACGTCTTTTCCTACGCCTATGGGACAGAGGCGTGACAGATATTATGTATGTATATCTTCCGTCAAGGGCTTAAATCTGCTAATTTAAAATAGCCTCAATTGTGCGTCGGTAGGGGTCAATGGCATTTTTTGACACATTTGGTATTCTGCTAAACAATGGCTCACACTGATTGCGACCAAATGTGTCAAAAATGACATTGACACTCTGCCGACACACAACTGAGAATATTGTAAATTAGCAGTTATAAAAAAAAGTAACGAGGACATCATCCTTTTTATCTAAATCTGTGGTTAGTACATAATTTATTTAGAAACGGTACATGATGATACATTTATTCTGTTACGAGACTATTAAAGCTGATTTTATGGGGCGTTTTGTTCATAATTTAGTGGCACTAGTGTATGGGGGGTTTAGTACCTAGTTTAAACTACGTACCTTCCTTGAAAAACCTATTTAGGAAACTAGTTCATTTAGGAACCTATTTAGGTTAGCGTAAACGAGGTTTAAATATAGTTCTAGAACGAATAGGGATGATGACTACATTCAAAAATTCAAAAAATAATTAGTCCGTCTTTTAGGCTGTTAAAAAATATTTGAAACACATTTTTTACCTGATCAAATACATAAATAAATACAAAGATACAGAGCATAAAAGTTACGGAGTGGGGGGTATTGACTAAAAAATTTTTTAAGTCATCATGCCTATTCAGGTAAATGTGATGTCCATGACTTTTTGTCTATCACATGACTTTTAAAACTGAATTAGTTCTAGAACTTATTTTAAACCTCGTTCGTGAATTACGCTGCAGAAATATGTTTATTTATCTACTACTAGAGGCTGCCCGCGACTTCGTACGCATTAATTGTCATTTATTACAGAACTAATAAGTATATAGCCTATGTGTTATTCTGATGTGGAACTACAATATTGTAAAGTTTCATTAAGACATAAGACATTTATTTTCAAAAACAGTACAAATAAACACTGTGTGCGAAAAAATAGTAACAGCTAACTTACAAACTAATAAAAAAAAAAAAAAAAACTATTCTATTCTATTCTATTAATCTATTAAAATCTTTTCAGTGGTTTTTGGTTGAAAGAATAACAAACTTCCTCACTGGATGGGTATCCATGGCAACAAACATTTCTTATCTTATCTAGCAATTTCCCACTGCTAGGCAAAAACCGTTCTCTTCTTCCTCCACTATTCTCTCGTCTGATGCCACCTCTGCCAAGACATCCGTGAAGATGTCCAACATTTACATATATAATATTAGTAGGAAAAGTTGTTAAAAACTTTTAAAAATTGATCTGAAAGCGGTCACCCATCCAAATTAAGTCCTCAAAATTTTGAGCTTAACCTCATTGATCGTTACAATGCGTACAATCGACGCACTCCAGAGTATACTTATAGTATTGATTGTGTTCACAAATGGTGCGACTTACAGCCAATCTTCTTTACTAATACTTTAGCGGGGGAGGGATAGCAAAATAAATCACAGATCAAATACAATACACTTCAAATAAATGCAATGCAAATGCAATACAATAGATATGTTTTTTTTTTTTATTTGACTTGTTAAAATCCGTTATCTTAATAATACTACAAATGCCAAGTTTGTGTCGATGGATGAATGGATAGATGGCCAGATGGATGGTTGGATGGAAGGTTGGATGGAAGGTTGGATGGATGGATAGATAAATGGAAAGATGGATGGATAGATAGATGGAAAGATAGATTGATGGATGTTTGGATAGATGTTTGGATGGATAGATGGATAATTGTACAAATGGACGGATGGATAGGTAGATGGAAAAATAGATGGATGGATGGATGGATAGATGGCCTGATGGATGGTTGGATAGTTGGATGGATAGATAGATGGATGGATAGATGGATAGATAGATAGATGGATGTTTGGATCAATAGATGGATGGATAGATGGCCAGAAGGATGGTTGGATGGATGGATAGATGGCCTGATGGATGGCTGGATGGATGAATGGATGGATAGATGGCCTGATGGATGGCTGGATGGATGAATAGATGGCCTTATGGATGGATGTTTTGATGGATAGATGAATGTTGTATGAGGATATTTCGCAAAAACCACTTAACAAAAGAATCTTGACAATGTTGTAGCTTGCACATCGGAATAACAATAGACTAGATAAAGTGTGACTTTTTACTGAATACGTACGAAGTCGCAGACAGCCACTAGCACTTAAATAAAACAACGAACACATTTCAACCGTTATTTTGCTATCTGTACCGCGTCGAATTATCTCGGCTCAAGATATTTACCCCATTAAAGCTTCGGAAAGTGGGCTGAGGGGCACGGGGGGCGGGCGGCGGTACTAGAGGGGAGGGGGGACAGGAATTTCACTAATACATCCCGACCGGGAGGCATTTACTACAAAATTCCACTTTTGAGGTTGGGAAGTAGTTTACGCGGGTAGTTTAATACATACATACATATCTGTCACACCTTTCTCCCGTTGGGGTAGGCAGAGACCACTGAAATAAAATAATTATTAAGTCTTGTAGTGATTTTTTAAGCTAACGCTGGATTCGCAATAGTACAGTTTTGCCCAGAGAAGAATCTAGCAAGAAATTCTGTTGGGTTGCTATTAACACTTCCCTCCACTTGCTACGGTCCAAATGCAAAGCTTTTTTTATATCAATGTCATTTCCTAAGGACTTATCATTTTGCATTAAGCTAGGTGCCAGCCATCATCACATTCACCATAAGCAGGGTTTCATCTATCATTAATAAAAGAACAGAATTTTTGAAATAAGCAAACTCACAAATGCTCTAAAATTAAGGCCTATCTACACAGTTCCGGGCCGTGCCCGGGATGTGTCCGGGCCATGGCCCGTCAACAGAAAACAATACGTCGTCATGACAACGTGTCCGGGCCGTGTCCGGGACGTGTCAGAGAAAAAATAACATTTTCTATGGATTCGTTCTCACACGTTGTCATGACGACGTATTGTTTTCCGCCCAGACGGGCCACGGCCCGGACACATCTCAGGCACGGCCCGGATCTGTATAGATAGACCGTTAGTAAGATAAGTTACCCCGCTAAAACCGTTACCCCACCCAAATCTCTCACTAAAGATTAAAGTGCGATATACTTAAATTAGTCGGATTTACCCGCTGCCACGTCCCAAACACTTCGATCCGGTATTACGTGACGAACGGTAATACCCCATTTTGTACCTTTCTTTATAATTTCACTATTGTTAACTGTTACGTTGATATTTCGCACAAAATATTCTGCAGGAAGAAATGTCTTTTAGAATTATGCTGTACCTTTTGTATAACTTCTCTTTTTTTTCTGTCTCTATGTACTATCATCTTACAATAAACTGTTAAATAAGTAAAATATTCTATATTTCGCTAAAAATTTACAAATTCTACTAAATAAATGTCAATGTTTGTGCCGATGGATGGTTGAATGTAAGAATGTTTGTTGCCTATTCATCCACGCAGAAACTATAGAAGTCTGCTAATTTACAGCAGTTGTGTGTCGGCAGAGTGTCAATGAGAGTGTCAATGTAATTTTTTAGACATTGGATCGCAATCAGTGTAAGCCATTGATTAGCAGAATACCAAATATGTCAAAAAATTCTATTGACACTCTGCCGACACACAACTGATGCTATTTTAAATTAGCAGACTTGGACCCCTGTGTGTTCATATTACTGTGCGTGCGGGTTACCCGCAAATGACTGAACTGCACCCGCAAGTGTTAAAGTTGGGTTTTACAGTTGAGTTGGTTTTAACAATTATTTTAAATGCGTAGATATTGGATGGAGCGAAGGAAGTGTGTTTGGATCGTAGCAAGTGAAAGGAAGTCTCTGCCTACTTGATAGGAAAGAGGCGTGACAGATAAGTATGTATGTAGATATTTTCCTTCTCCTTCCTTAAACAATTTCCCCTCAATTACCTATCCTATTTGACAATACCAAACCCAATTATCTAAACTAAGCGATTCAGAGCACCCTGTATAAGCAATCAAATAATATCAACAGGCATAATGAGGGTGTTAATAAATAATTCATGCTGTATAATTAGGGTGTCACTCGAATTGATAATTGGAACACCATGTATATATACTCTAATGATTATTATCGATGTTTGTCTTGTCTTTGATATTATATGTAAATTGTTAAGGTATAGTTTGAAATGTTATACTAATCGTGTTAATATACACTTGAGAGCAATGAATCCGGGTCGGGCAAACAAAGAACGAAAAAATTTCGTAAACTAAGAATCCTAGCCTTATGAAATAAAATGTGTTTAAGAGACCAATAAATGCTTGTTAAATGAAAATATAAAAGTTCTGAGTTACTTCTATATTTATTTATTTAACAGTTTATTGTAAGATGATAGTACGTAGAAACAGGAAAAAAAGAGAAGTTATATACAAAAGGTACAGCATATTTCTAAAAGAAATTTCTTCTCGTTCTCTTCCGTATTCCTTCTACTTTTCCTTTTACCCAATATTTTTTAGAAAAAACTTATTCACTTTGAAAAACAAAGTCCCAAGGGAGTAAAACAACTCTTAGAAACATAAAACGATCATTTTGAAATCACGAAAGCTGAGCTTTTATAAATAAATAGTTGAAAAGTTTAGAGTACAGAAAGCTCTGGCAAACAAAGGCTTCTAAGATGAGAGATTAGGGTTCCGTCGGTCGGTGCGAAACAAAACACTACTGATATGTTTGGTAATAGATGTATTAACATGTTAGACACTAACTCAAAATCAAATGCGCTGTGGCATAATTCTTGCAGCATTATGGTATCTACACACCAAAGTCGCCGGCATTGTTGACAGCTGCCCGGCATGCCGGCGGCTTTGGTGTGTAGATAGCATTATGTTGAGATGGACCCTCTTTGACGCCACACTAGTCTTTTCAACATGTTATCAGGTCTACAACCGGTTCTTTTCCTTTCTATTTATGTGTTATCTTTTTATTTTTTTATAAATATACACTTTATATTATAGCACTTAAAATCCTTCAATGTTAGTAGTTTATTGTTTCACAATATCTAAAAATAAATAAGTCTATGCGTAATTTTGGCGAGCCATAAAACTGGAAAGTTAAATTAAAATCTGCTCTGTTTTTTCCTGAGTAACAAACATACTCGCACGCTCGCATCCATCCATCCATCTATTGAGAAAAACAGTAATTTTTTTATAATATTAGTAAGAAGGAACGGTATCAAATGCAGAATCTTTTAAAACATATCTAGCAAGTATAAAGTCGATGTGTCGTCTTCTCTTCGATACATTTCCCGCGTTTCCTTTTCAGTCTTAAGTACTGTGTGGTGCAAAAGTTTTATTCATCATACATGTACGGAAAAATAAACCATATCTGTCTGAACTTTTCAATTTTTTTTTATTCATATCGACTTTTTCATAGTTTTCAATATTTAAAAATAATAGTATTCTTTGTTTTTTATGTTTCTAATCTTTAAAAATTGAGTTTTCAATACCTACTCATAAAAAGGGATTTTTTTCGCATTTGTGATGAAAATGTCATTTATTAATATTTTTACCCTATAAAATTTTCTATATTCATCTCTTTACATCACAGTAATGTTTGTCTCTAGTGAGAATCGAACTTAAAAACCTTTAGCAGCTTAGCAGGCAGTCACTACCAACCACGCCAACTAACCAGGGTCCCAAGTCAGCTGTCAATAGCATTATTGACACATTTGGTATTCTGCTAAACAATAGCTTACACTGATTGCGACCAAATGTGTTAAAAAATTACATTGACACTCTCGTTGACACTCTGCCGACACACAACTGAGAATATAGTAAATTAGCAGACTTGGGTCCCACTCAAATTTCAATATATTTGTTTTACATCAAATTAACCAACCAAAACTAAAAAGAGAATTAAATCAAAAAAAGAAAAAAAAAAGAATAAGAAGAAAAAGAAAAAGAAAAAGATAGAGAAGAGAGAGAAGAGAAGAGAAGAGAGAAAGAGAAAGAGAAAAAGAAAGAGAGAGAAAGAAGAGATTAAGAATATTTGTATTGTATTGTATTGTATTGTAAAGCCTCAAATAAACCGAAATAAATTCAAAAGAGATACCAATCTCCATTCTTTCAACCTTATTTGGAAAAGCAATGAATTAAATAAATAAAATTATTGTGTGCTCGACTGTACACAAATATGTGAACAAAAAGGATCAAGCTTCGAATCCGGTTTGCTTTATCCGGCTGACTGTACTAAATATACTATTTTACGAGTATTTTTTTTTTTTTAGTTTACTCTTTTTATTTGACAGTGTAAAATAGGGATGACGACTACATTCAAAAATTCAAAAAATAATTAGTCCGTCTTTTAGGCTATTAAAAAATATTTGAAATACAATTTTTACCTGACTAAATACATAAATAAATACAAAGATACAGAGCATTAAAGTTAAGGAGTGGGGGGTTTTGACGTCACTCTTACGTAAAAATCGTACATAAGCGTGACGTCACGAGCAACTTTAACCCAGTGTATCTTTGTAATTTTTAGTTTAAGAGAAAAAAGAAAAAATACGTGTCGAATATTTAAAAATAAACTATGTGATGGGCCTAAAACATTTTTTTTGTCGTCATGCCTATTATGTTTAATATGAATTTTGTGAATAGAGGCTGCCAGCGACATCGTACGCATTTATCATCATTTATACATACATACATACCTACATACATATCTGTCACGCCTATCTCCCATTGGGGTAGGCAGAGACCACTTCCTTCCACTTGCTACGATCCAAACACACCTCTTTCGCTTCATCCACACTCATCAGTCGCCTCATACATGCACGTCGGTTTAGGGTATGTATGATCATCATATCTTGGGAATCTTGGGCCTATGTGTTATTCTATGTGCAATCAACAATAGTGCAAAGTTTCATTAAAATCTGTTAAGTGGTTTTTGCGTGAAAGAGCAATAAACATCGTCACAACCCTCCATCTAACGGCACAAACATTGTCAACTATAATACTAGTAGGAATTGATTGATATATAGATTTTATTTAATACTTCATGTAACATAATGATATCAAACATTATTAATTAAAAAAAACACAATACAATACAATACAAATATTCTTTATTGCATACAAAGATAATTGTAAGGTACAGAAACAAACAAGAATATAAGAAGCAACAGGCGGCCTTGCTAGGTAGCAATATCTTCCAAGCAACCTTAGAGTAAGAAATTGCGAGAAATAGGTAAAAAAAAGAAGAAAGAAAAAAGAAAGAGAAAGAGAAAGAAAAAAGAAATACTAATAAATACCTACTTAAAAACAACAATCATTGGTATTTAATGTCAACTTAACTTTAACAACCGTACATACAACCATACAACTAACAGTAACGTTAAACAGACCACAAGCCGACCCCAGTAGTGGGATTGAGTCCCACTAAGTGATTGGTCTATCGAATTAAAGTTTCATACTCAATCACGTACACGTGGGGTAAGGGTGTGGTGCCAATGTTAGCGACCTAATGGGCGCCGCACAACTTCATCTGTTAAAAATGTGATCGAAAATGTTTGAAAATGACGTAAGCCGCCGGGCCGGTGGCTTTGGTGTGTAGATACCATTATGTTCAAAAGGTTGCAGTGCGGTTGCGGTTTGACTTTTGGTATTCAAACGCGATCCGCCGTAAGTGGTTGAGTATCAAACCTTATACGCATTTTTCTATTTCTTGTTGCCGTTTGTGTCATACTATCCCCCCTCCAGTACCCCTTTTAGTATGTATACAGGGCAGCGCAGTAACAAAACAAAAGAAAGGGGATACTTGAGGGGGGAGGTATTGGGAGTTGACATAGATTGCTTCAAAAACTTTTTATTTTCAAACCACTTTAAATTCCCATCATATTTATACCTAAAATAATAAAAATTATAGGCTTAGCATTTTGGGGGGTCGCTAAAATAAGACAGGATCCTTCATTTAACTTCTAGTATCAATTTCCAATACAATACGTGCCATTTAATAGCACCAAAACACAGTTTTTCATGTTCCAATACTGGCGCCACTAGTCTATCTTTGACAGCCTATATCTCGGAAACGTGACGCTTTATCAAATTTTATTCATCTATACTTTCGATTTGTATTGACCTGAACTATCGATTAATGAAGGTTTCATAGTCTGCCGCCATTTTTGTCGAAAAAGGTACATACACAAGTTTAGGCAGGACATTATCTTCAAACCCCTTATGTTTGCCTGTTATTGGGCTAGCACGAAGCTTTTATTATAATAGTATTTTGTATTACCATAGATGTTATTTTACTTGTTGGAAAAACAAATAAAATTAATAAAGGATTAATCAAATTAATTATAATCTTGCTAATGTTTGCTATCAAACCGCTTTCACTAAAACCACAAAAAACCACTCAGCACCGGATATAACCAGTTCAATAATACAACAAAGACGTATACCTACATTGTATACGTCTTTGTCTCTTATCAATAAGAGAATGTCCCTAGATTCTATTGTTTTATTACTTACTACATTTTATATTGAAGTTTCTGCTATTCAAGATTCCAGGTAATTCATAAATAATAGACATCGGCAATCATCGGGTTTCCGAATACAAACGAATGCTAATTTCTATGTACATCAATTAGCTTTAAGGCTGATTGACATTGAGTTAGTAACTGACGTCAGTTACTGAACTGACCTGGTATTGCCATAGTGTGAATTGACCCAGTGGTCAAGACTGATGCGATAGTGCTCTGACACGTCAGTACGTGTCAGAGCACTATCGCGTCAGCACTGACTTCAAAATTCGTATGGGAATAGTGAAGTCAGTACTGACGCGACAGTGCACTGACGCCAGTTACTCACTCAATGTAAATCAGCCTTTACAGTGCTACAAGGATCTTTTGGCGCGTGACGAAAATCGGAACTAACGATATCATCTTGTAAATTGTCATTATTTTGAGTTATTTATTCACCACCCACGCCCTCCTGACAATGTCACTCAAGTGCCAATAGATCCTTATCACTATAGTCTCAGATGTGTCACTATTCAGTGTGAATGGCATTTTCTGACTTTGGTTATCTGCTAAACAATGGCTTATATTGATTGCGATCAAATCTGTCAAAATATGCCATTGACATTCAATAGTTACTTAACTGAGACTATTTTTTACACTTGGGCTCCAGTTTATAAAAGACATCGACAATCATCGGGTTTCAGAATACAAACGATTGCTAATTTCCATGCTACCAAATTATCTGTGAAACGGCCGTTATTGGGACTACGGCCTATAATACGAAAATGTCAAATTCCAGAACTGCTGCGATTGGTAGAAATACAATTTTGTATTATTGCTAGCGCCACCGCGCCGTTCAGTTCACAGATAAGTTGGTCTGTCTGTACATCATTTCTTATTAGATTAATCGTACATCAGAATTTGAATTTAGAATTAAGTAGGTACTTCATTGTAGCACTCTCTCGCATTTGAACCGCGACTGACAAAATAAACGTCATGGTGTATGCGACACAGATATCGCTATACGAAGTCGGAATTAGCCGATTGTTTTACAAAGATCGATGTACATTATTTATGGAGTACTAGAGGCTGCCCGCGACTTCGTACGTATTGATCGTCATATCTTGGAAAAAAATCATGACATCGTAAAATAATTTAGCCTATGTGTTATTCTGATGTGCAAGCTACAATATTGCCAAGTTTCATCAAAATCTGTCTAGTAGTTTTTGCGTGAAAGAGTAACAAACATCCGTCTATCGGCACAAATATAGACATTTATAATATTAGTAAGATTCGCTATTCTTTTTGCCACTGACACAGCTTAAATATTTTATTTCCTATTCCACTTTCTTTTTCTTCTCTCAATAATCTTAAACATGCAATCTCCTTTCTCTAGAAAAGGCGGGAATTTAAAATAGAAAAACAAAAGAGTTCCACGGTGGGTGAAATTCGAATTTTAAATAAAGAATTCCCTCGGATTAGTTTGACATCGGCTACGTAATCCGGCAGATTTAAAAAGCTAACACAAATTCGGAATTTGAATTTCATGAGTGTCACACTATCTATATGGGTGAGATGTGAAAGTCAGTAACTAAAATTTTTGAATATCTTTCGTCACACAAAATTAGCATACTTTTGAAAAAAAAAAATATCTAGACGTCTTATTCAGCAGATTTTCAAGATAATGTAAAAAATTAAGTTATTTTCTTAAATTATTTTTTTCTTTCAATTAAAATGTTTAATGGCATTCTGGTCTATTTTTACGTAGGTAACTTTCTATCAGTTTCTCAAGTTTATTTCCGTTGAAAATTACTACCCACTAATTGAATTCTTTTAAGAATTATATTACTAGAAAAAACCAAATTCTTACTACCAACGTCTTAAATTTCATAATCTTATTACCGCACCCACACACACAAAAATAAGTAAAACTTTGAGTTACACCACTTTGGAAACTAGAAACCTTTTGAAGAGAGAATTCCGACGTTTTTCTCTTGGCGCCGTCGACTGCAGTTGAAAGCGCCGCCAGTAATTTATTTTTAATTGGTCAGCAGCTATTCGCTTTTTGAATTTGCCAGATTTAAAAATGGAATATGGCGTGTGGAATCCTGAGTGCCTGTTACAGCCAGTTTCAATTGCATTAGAATTTAGGGAGTATTTTTTTGTGTTTTTTAAGATACGATCTTTTATCGTTGGAGCGTAAAGAGAATTTTTCTTTTGACCGTTATTTTTCTTCTTTTAAATAGTTAGGTTAAGTTCTTTTATTTTTTAATTTATTTTTTATTCTTTGTAAAGAGAATAAGTAACGGATAGAGTTTTAATGATAATCACTTGTCCAATAGTGATACAAAACATCTTAAAGGTAGTTGCGCAAACAGTCATTATAAATATGGATAGATAGCTTTAACGGAGTGCTCTGCAATAGGGCATTAATCTATATATATAAAAATGAAACCCGTTTTTCGTTGTCACGACATAACATGAAAACGACTTGACCGATTTGGCTGTTTTTTTTTTAATGTTCATCGAAGTCCAAGGATGGTTTTTACGGTGAGAAAAATTCGAATAATTGCCGGGAAAGCCCTAAAATAGACCTTTTCTTTTTCCCATACAAATGTTTTCTTACCAAAATGTAGAGTCAATTTGAACTTTATTCCTACACAATAAAGTTCATTCTAAGGCGGGACGAAGTTTGCCGGGACAGCTAGTACTAAATAAACTTTTACAAACTTATGTTTTACCGGTGGTGTATGGTATGAAGGACTTAATCAAAACCGGATGTTGATACCGGATTCAACTTCCGGTATCTTTCGGTATAATACCTGTGGTCCAAGTCTGCTAATTTACAATATTCTCAGTTGTGTGTCGGCAGAGTGTCAATGGCGGTTTTTGGCACATTTGCTCGCAATCAGTGTAAGTCATTGTTTAGCAGAATACCAGGGTACCAATTCCGCTAAATTAAGTTAAGCGACCAAACTATAGCCAACAGATTAACATTCTACAGTAATAGGTCACAAATTTGGTATTCTCTTAAGTGCCACGATTAATAGTCTAATATTCTCTAGAGGGCTTTGTCTTATGTTTGTCCTTGACGAGGGATTTAGTTGTCGATGTTGCCAATATTTAATAAAAATTATTGTTCGAAGAAATTGATCAACCGATTGATTGATTTTTTCGACCTAGAATAAGCTTAGACATACTTTAAAATACAGAATATTTATTTCTATAAGATTTAAATGCATTTTTTGCATAAATTGCACGTTAATTTTCGAAAAAACACCGAAATAGTGTTTGGGTGACCGAACGACTGAACGTCTGAACGACCGAACGATCGAACGAAATGCCATTAGAGAACTACTGTCAAATAGCGAAGAGAATACCGTTTGGAATTGCCACTCATGTGACATTGCGGAGTAGAATACCGATTATAGCGTAAAGTAATAAAATGTACGGCCGATAGCTGTTGTCCACTGTCAACTTATCTCTTAAGAGGATACCAAAATGGGTAAAATCTTACAATTCACATTCTAGAGAGACACCATTTTTCATTTGGTATTTAGTAGAATCCGGCCTCTGAAGTGTCAAAAATGCCATTGACACTGCCGACACACAACTGAGAATACACACGCAAATGTATCAAAAATGACATTCACACTCAACCGAAATACAACTGAAAATACACATGCACATACAACACACACACATGTACATACATAATATTTTTGTCTTATTTTTTAAATTCTAACGTTCTATATTTAACTTGACTACAATCCTGCATACACCAGAGAAGAAATTCGAAGGTGTATGTGAAATCCGCCAACCCGCACTTGGCCAGCGTGGATCCACCACGGCCTAATCACTCTCTGTATGAGAGTAGGCTCGTGCCACTCGGTGGGGACATATATGGGCTGATAACAACAACAACAATCATTCAAAACATTCTTCTCACTTACGCCTGTAGTTCCTACTTTGTTTTACCAACTCTACAACTATAAATACTCCCTAGTCACATACAAGTCGCAAGCAAAATATAATAAAAGATAAAACAAATGAAAATCTATATATTATATAAAAATGAAACCCGTTTTCCGTTGTCACGATATAACATGAAAACGGCTTGACCGATTTGGCTGTTTTTTTTTTAAATGTTCATTGAAGTTCAAGGATGGTTTCTACGGTGAGAAAAATTCGAATAATTGCCGGGAAAGCCCTAAAACAGACCTTTTCTTTTTCCCATACAAATGTTTTCTTACCAAAATGTAGAGTCAATTTGAACTTTATTCCTACACAATAAAGTTCATTCTAAGGCGGGACAAAGTTCGCCGGGACAGCTAGTAAAAGATAAAACAAATGAAAGTACTAGTATAATAATAATTACAGGCAAGTCTTGTAAACAGTGTAGTCTGCTACAGTCAAAAATACATTTTTCTTTCGTGTAATGTTTTAATAATGCTCTCTCGCGGTCGTGGCGAAAATTCTAGCTAAGTTTTTGTGGAGTGGGATTCTTTTTAAGCCTTTTACCCGACTACGGCGAAGTCAAAAAATGTGTTGATATATATTTATATAAAATATAATATTTATGTATGTGTATTTATCGAATATATATGTGTAGGTTTATTCTTATATATTTATTGTTTATTATAGTGACTATCCTACCTTCATGCTATCACTTTTCTCTCTCTGTGGGGTGGGTCTGCAGGAAGAAATTTCTTTTAGAAATATGCTGTACCTTTTGTATAACTTCTCTTTTTTTCTGTCTCTATGTACTATCATCTTACAATAAACTGTTCAATAAATAAATAAATAAATGATTTTAGTTGTCCCATGTATGATCCACTGTAGCGTTTAGTCTACAGGGGCACAAGTCTGCTCATTTAAAATAGACTCAGTTGTGTGTCGGCGGAGTGTCAATGGCATTTTTTGACAGATTTGATCACAATCAGCAATGAGGAAGGAATATAAGGAGTAGCCCATTTCTTTTTCGTATACAAATGAGTTTATAACAGCTTGCCAAGGTTGGCGCAAGTTTTTCATAGTTTTCTTGGTAGATGGCCTGTCAAACGATATGAAATTCCGTACAAAAAGGTAGCCCTTTTGCGCCAGACCAGGAACGCAGATCCAGACGGTATGGCACCTCCTTATAATTCTATACTCAAAGGCAATCAGTGTAAGCCATTGTTTAGCAGAATACCAAATGTGTCAAAAAATGCCATTGACACTCTGCCTACACACAACTGAGGTTATTTCAAATTAGCAGACTTGCGCCCCTGATCTTCCACAGTGTTAGTTGCCTTTAAAAAACTTTGTTTAATAACCCCCCTTCCATACTTACCCGACCTCACCAAAGTCCGGACATGTCATGAAATTCTCATTTGCGCTAGTCCTCGTGCCGCGAGTAGATATTGCCCGGTTTTACAAGCTCAGGCTTTCTTCCTTTCACCCTGTATTTTATCTTAAAAGTACTTTATTTGGTACATGCTGTATGTTTGGTAGAGGTCTAATTTGATTTTTAACCAACGACAAGCTGAAAAGAAGTAAAGAATAAAAAAAAGGTTGTTCTTGATTCGGTTTTGCTTTTTTACATCTTTTCTTGGGCCCCAAGTCTGCTAATTTAAATAGCCGTAGTTGTGTATCGGCAGCTTTGAGTATAGAATATATAAGGAGGTGCCTTTTTTTAAAATATACAAATGAGTTTATGACAGCGTGCCAAGGTTGGCGCAAGTTTATCATAGTTTTCTTGGTAGATGACCTGACAAACATAAAAATAAAAAAATAAATAAAAATAAAAATAGATTTATTCTTCACAGCTTTACACGTTTTTACTTAAACTTATTCTATTGTTTGTTTAGGTTACGTGTTTAAGTTAAGATAGTACCTGGTCCCCAAACTAGGATACCCTGTACTATGGGTGACCAGGTCTTTCGTCAATTACACCTTAGTTACCAGGGCGATCTTACATAAACAATTTAGCATAGGTACGACATAATGTTTGTGATTTTCTTTAAGAATACATATTTTAGAATTTAACATTAAGTTTTGAAGGTAACTTTAGATTTTTGCAAGTCTTGCCGAGGCATAACTTGCAAACTTACAATTTGCGGCTACAGTGTGGGAAAATGTATGACTAATGAGCTCAACCGGCAGCAATAGATAACTTAGTGACAGGTTGCTTACACCGATATTTCGTGCAAAGTATTGTTTGCTGCCAGTTTATACTCATTCGCATGGTTTTTGTTAAGCTAATCACTTTTACGAACGGCAAAGCATAGGCTTGTTCAAAAGTGCACTATATAGTATACGCAATTTATTCAGACAAATCATGTTACCAGGTGCTTACAAACACTATAATTTATATCTTAATTTAGGTACTTATTTGTAAATGTTAGGGATAGTTTTTATTATTTTTTTTTTTTTTTGTTTATCTGTGATGAATTTGTGTGAGTGTAGTGGGTATATAATGTAGTGTAGGTATATTATAGGTATAGTAGTATTGTTTGTATGTGTGTGTGTGTGTTTTATTCTTCTTAATCATCATTACAATAAGAAATTCCATACAAAAAGGTAGCCATTTTGCGCCAGACCAGGCACGCAGATCCAGACGGTATGGCACCTCCTTATATATTCTATACTCAAAGATCGGCAGTGTCAATGGCATTTTGACACATTTGGTCGCAATAAGTGTAAGCCATTGTTTAGCAGAATACCAAATGTGTCAAAAATGCCATTGACACTCTGCCGACACACAACTGAGGTTATTTTAAATAAGCAGACTTAGGCCCCAAGAAAAGATGTAAAAAAAACACAGCCGACGTGGGCCATTAGTTTCATATCGAACCAGATTCGGCACAGCATTTATTACGTTTTTCTTTTAATATGTAATGGTATCTACACACCAAAGCCGCCGGCTTTTTTGGCAGCTGCCATTCGTATGACGTAAAGCCGTCGGCCTAGCCCGGCGGCATGCCGGCGGCTTTGGTGTGTAGATAGCATAAGAAAATCTCATAATACGAGTATAAAACGGCAGTCTCAATTCAATGTGAAATCGATTGATATAACTCTGAAGTGAAACAGTAAATGCGACGTAAGCGATGGTAATCTATTACAATTATATTGACTTTGCTTGTTTCGTAGATACGTTATGGGGTTCAGGAAAAGAGGAACGGATAAAAGGCTTTTTTAATAGCTTCTACTACCATAGATGACTACATTTAAGAAAAGGCATTCCCCCTTATAACAAAACGAGTTTTATTTATAGTCCTAGAATAAACTCAGATAAATGACGTTTCGGCTATAGACAAAATGTCAAAAAATGACGTTAGTCCTAGGACTATCTATAAAACTCGTTTTGTAATAAGGGGGATTGTGTTAAGTCATGCCTGTTAGACTGTTCAAAAATTTTCTACTTATATTTTTCTGTTTTCTCAAATAATTGTACTATGATTATGTAGTTTACTAATAAAATGAATAAATATTATAAAATCCAAAAAAAAAATAACAGTGGTTTTCTTTTGTCTCTAATGGAAACCGAACCCATGAACTACAACACGAACTATTTTATCGACGGAAAAAATACGGCATATAAACTCAGGTGTCATTTAAAGTCACTCTCAAAACTAGTAATAATCTGATCGAATTATGACGTTCACAAGCGGTAATTTTTTAAGTTATCTTAGGCAGTTGAAACATCACTGAAGGAAAGGTTGAGGGGAAGAGAGGCAGAGGAAGACCGCGACGTAACTACTTCATTCAAGTGAAAGAGAAAGTTAACGTCATGTCGTATTAAGAAGTCAAAGCACTGGCAGAGGATAGGCCTAAGTGACAAATGCTCCACTGACAAGAGTCTAACTCTTAAACTAAATGATGATGATGAGGCAGTTGAGTAATTTTGATAGTGGTTTTAAACGATAGGAACGGACACGTAGGCATCACCGCTGAGACCACGCATAAAAAAACCAAAGCAATATAAAAAAATAAACAAAATTATGTACCTTTATGTCTTAATCCAAAAAATATAAAACCAAAGCGCGTATTTGTGTACCGAGTTATACTCTAAGGGCCACAATTTAAGGGCCAATAAAGTTAAACTGCTTGAAAAAACGAGCGGGCGGCAGGCGAACGGTTAATAGGGCGGAATATCACTTTGTGTTGCACTTCAGATTTAGGTTACAAACGGGTTATGGCTGGGAATGGGTTAAATATTTTTAATTCTCGTTTTTATAAACTAGAAATTCTTAAATGCCATAATGAATGGCTAAGTCAAGAGTACCCTAAACCGACGGGCATGTATGAGGTGACTGATGAGCGTAGATGAAGCGAAAGAAGTGTGTTTTGATTGTAGCAAGTGTAGGGAAGTGGTCTCTGCCTACCCGCACCCGTACCCGGGACGTGTCCGGGCCGTGACCCGTTAGGAGGGAAAACAATACGTCGTCATAACAACGTGTCCGAGCCTTGTCCGGGACGTGTCAGGGAAAAAATATCATTCCATACATTTTCTATGGATTCGTTGACACATGTTGTCATGACGACGTATTGTTTTCCCTCCTGAGACACTGACAACAAACAACTTTTACTATGGGACCAAGGTCGCAATCATTCAAAAATTTTTAACTCCCCATACCATACAAAATGCACCAGCTGATAGTATGGGGGAACAATTTTTTTTGTGTTTTTGACCTTGGTCCCATAGTAAAAGTTGTTTGTTATCATGAGTACATGCATATCCTTTTCTATCGTTCACTAATTTAAAGTCACCCTAAAATCATAGTTGTTCTTTTTATCTAAAATCTGAAACTAAATATTAAGGCGCTAGACAAGAATAACAAAATTTTAATGATTTAACTATTTCTTGAGTTATTTTGTTAAAATAATTAGTAACAAGAATCCACTAGCGTAACTAAGATAATGAATAAAATATTTTGTTACCTTACGCTTTGAATTTCATTATTATTTTTAAATAATGAAGAATATTAATAATTAAAGATACGCCTCGATCAAATCAGGTACCTACTTGCTAAAGAACGGGGTAAGTCAAGCGTACCCTAAATCGACGTGCATGTATGAGGCGACTGATGAGTGTGGATGAAGCGAAAGAGGTGTGTTTGGATCGTAGCAAGTGGAGAGAAGTCTCTGTCTACCCCGATGGGAGAGGGGTGTAACAGTAAGTATAGTAAGTAGGTAAGTATATATGTATTTTTTTAAATACGGCCTTAAATAGATTTGTCTGTAGCAGACAATTGCACGGTAAATCTCAGAGATCAAAGTTCAAACAAATAACATAACATATACAGGGTGTAACAGAATAGTTTTATCTTTCCGAAACATGTAATAAAAGTATCCAGCCTAAACTCGAAACTGTACAGTTTTGTTATGCATGAAATACATATTTCAAAAAAATCGTATCTTAGTGGCATTGATAGGGAGGCATGGAAGAGTGCGGGGGAGGCCTTTGCCCAGCATTGGGATATATTAGGCTAATAAAAAAAAGTGGCGGACTAAAAAAAATATTTTTTGGTCGTCATATCACAAATCCCTATTGCAAACTTTAAACATATATACATACTTAACCGTCACGCCTCTCTCTCATTGGGGTAGACAGAGACCACTTCCACTTGCTACGATCGGGGACAAAAAAAAAGGGGGACTTACTCAAGACAGGCCAAATCAAGAGTACCCTAAACCAAACTTTAAAGGAAGGAAAACAATATATTTATAAACAGAAAGGTAATTAACAGATAAAAAAATAAGGTAAGAATTATCTTTGTATTTTTTGACCATTTTTCCACGAGAAAAAATATAGCTTTTTATACTAATTAAAATAATATAATAAAAAAATAATAATAGGTAAAATTTTTACCCCGTATAATTCTTTAAGTTGTTTCGTCTGTGTGTATTGATTGTAGTGAAACAAATCTGTTTGACTGTACTTGGGTCGTTGCCTGTCTGCTTGGTTTAAGGGGGGATATGCGGGAGGGTATTTGGAGGGGGTACGCTGCGTTTTTATCTGACACCTTATTCTCATTAAACATAGGTAGGTACATACATATCTTCTAGCTTCTTTCCCATCGGGGTAGGCATAGACCACTTCCCGGCATTTATTAACCAGCTGTACTATGTGTTATTTTGATGACGATGTAACATAAAAACTGGGACCCTAGTCAACTAATTTAAAATAGCCTCAGTTTTGTATCGACAGAGTGTCGCCACATTTGGTCGCAATCAGTGTAAGCTATTTTTAGCAGAATACTAAAATTGTGTCAAAATTGCCTTTGACACTCTGCCGACACACAACTGAGACTATAATTGTGAAATAGCAGATTCCGGCCCCTCTTCAGTGGTTTTTGCCGGAAGGAGTAACAACATTCTCACGCCCATCAATGGGCACAAACATTGGCATTTTATAATATTAGTGGGATTATTATAATTGATAGCGCAATAATTAATGTCTGTAATACCTATATTTATGCTAGCAAATATTAAACGAATTTCCGACTTTTATCACTTATTTTTTACCATAATTTCGTTGTCAAGAAAAAATAATATCTTGAAAATTTATTTATTTATTTATTTATTTATTAAGGTTTGCCAACAGATTTACAACTTGGTTAAGCATCTAGTACAAAATACATTTGATCATTTAGAGATGTAGACCCAATTACAGGCAAACACAGCATGCGTATACATAATGCAAGTAAGCGCTCTGTATTATTTAATTACAATTAAAATAAACTTAAACGGAACCTAGTTTGAATTTATATATAGATTTAAAAAAGGAGGGAAATGATATATTAAAGATATCTATCAAAACGGTTTTAGATTTACAGATGTTGTTGTTAAAATTGTCGGTTTTACAACAGTGGCTTATTTCGGAATGAGGTTTATGCCGGTATTACCCCAATGACGGACTTTCCCTATACGAAACATAATTAACAACGTATCATTTCCTTTTTTTTACGTTTTGCTTTAAGTTTTGGGTTCAGTAAGGATTTTTTCTTATTGAAAACACTGAACAGATTTTAATGAAATTTTACAATATTATAGCTTGCACTTCAGAATAACACAAAGGCTATATTATTTAATTATATTGCGTAAGTTTTTCAAGATATGACCATAAATGAGTACTAAAAAAACTTTATTTGTGGAGAGCAACCCAACAGAGTTTCTTACTAGATACGTTTCTGGGGAAAACTGCACTCTTGCGTATCTAGCGTTAACTTCAAAAATGTCCCCTCTTATGTGATTTCAAACTCATCTTACAATATTAAATATTTTCATTAATTTTCATTTTCGAAATCTCTGGCAGTCTCTATTTATATATATAAAAATGAAACCCGTTTTCCGTTGTCACGACATCACGCCTGAACGGCTGGACCGATTTCGCTAATTCTTTTTTTAAAATGTTCATTGAAGTCCAAGGATGGTTCTTACGGTGAGAAAAATTCGAATAATTGCCGGGAAAGCCCTAAAACAGACCTTTTCTTTTTCCCATACAAATGTTTTCTTACTAAAATGTAGAGTCAATTTGAACTTTATTCCTACACAATAAAGTTCATTCTAAGGCGGGACGAAGTTCGCCGGGAAAGCTAGTTTAAGATATAAAAACTAGAAATTAAAATCATCATCTTCATGTCAGCTTATGGACGTCCACTGCTGGACAAAAGCCTCCCCCAAGGATCTCCACAACGACCGGTCTTGCGCTGCCCACATCCAACGGTTTCCAGCGACTTTATCCAAGTCGTCAGTCCACCTTGTTGGAGGCCTTCCCACACTGCGTCGTCCGGTGCGTGGTCACCACTCGAGAACCTTTCTGCCTTTTCTGAAATTAAAATATCGAAACCCTTTACATATAATAAAAAAAGAAAGTATAAAATATACAGTTCTTTAAAGTCTTCTAGTAAAGGAAGGAATTAATTCCACTTGAGAAATACATTGGTAGGAGTTTAGGGTAGGTTTATGCAAGAAGAGACCTGGCTGAAAAAGAAGCAAAATCTCAAATAAATAAAAAAATTGCGAGCGAGAAATTAGGTATTTCTTTAGTTTTCAATGGATCTGGCTGGAAAAGAAGAAAAATCTCAAATTAAAAAAGAGATAAAATGTAACTGACAGATAAACCTATCTCCATTTCATAAAACATGACGTTTTAGACAGAGACAGGTATAAATATCTGACAGATAAATTTTATCTTTAGATGGTGAAACAAGCCGTTAGTGTTGAAAGATTAAACAAAAAAAATACTTATACGACATTAAAAAATTATAAATTAGAAGTAAGACATCATAATATACCTACTTTTACCTACATTTGCAAAAATGATTTAAAAACCGTTTTAAATATATTTTTTTCCAATTTACGTTTGATTATTTTAATTACCATTATTTTTAATTTTTAATTGTAATTATTATTTTTAATTGTAATTATTATTTTTAATTTTTAATTAATTTGATTATTATTTTGCTTTAATACTCTATTTTTAAAGAAAAAAAAATTGAATTTCAAAATCTTAATCAATCGACTTGCATTTACTGCATAACACCATCCATTATAAAACTCATCTTGCTCTGAAAATATCATTAGTGATAGAGGCATTGCGGAAAAGAGGCTTTTGCGCGGTATGCCTACTCTGAATTGCATAAATTAACAATAACTAAGGGCCTAACTATCTACGGATAAAATTTGTCGGACAGATATTTTATACCTGTCACTGTCTAAATGTCTAAAATGTCATGTTTTATGAAATAGAGATAAGTTTATCTGTCAGTTATTTAACTGTTCAGTTTATCTGTAGGTGGTGGAAACGGACACTTGTATTCAAGTTAAAAATAGTTTTTTTTACCACTTGAATCCAGTAAAAGCCTTACTTAGGTTATTTTTCTATCTTCTTATGCACTAGCGGTAAAAAAAAACTAGGTAAAAACGCGACAAAACATCAAAAACCGATACTAAAACTTTGAAGTAGCATCAGGCAGCCTTATTGCCAGGTAGCAATATCTTCCAGGCAACCTTAATGTTGATAGAGGGATGCGGGTGACCCTTCAAATATTTTTCTTGCAACTGACAAATGACATGACTGACAGCGTATATAGGTACATATCTGTCACGCCTCTTTCCCGAGGCAAAGACCACTTCCCTTCAGTACCACGATACGAACATATATCTTTCACTTCATACACATTTAGCAGTTAAACATCATACATGCATACCAAAAGAAAAAATAATAATTAGGTAATGGATGATGGGCAATCACAACAACCCAATGGCAACCAACCGCCAAAAGACCTCGCGGCAGACCACGGAAAAGGTGGCGAGATGAACCGGACACCTTCACGAACGACTGGACAGAGGCGGCTCAGGATAGAGAATCGTGGAGAAGGAGGAGAGAGACCTTTGCCCAGCAGTGGGACAACAACGGCTAGATAAGATAAGAATGGATGATTAAATTTTACTGGTTTCTCTACAACCAAGTGACAGAGTAGCCCTACAGAGTGCATTCCGAATGAAGTACATGTATAATTATTCATTCCACTTCCGGCGGCTGCCACTTCCTGTTTAATTATGAAAAAGCTTTGTCTAAAGCTTTGAGAAAAAGCTTAACAGCTTCGTGGAGCTTTTTATATATGTTCTTAAGTGGTATTGTTATTGGATTAGAAGGTACTATTATATAGCTTAAGGCCGGCGCACACTTGATAGAGCGCAGCGCAGAGCATTTTTGATTGTCATATTATTATCGACATTGTTCTCATTAGAATAAAATTTAAAAACGATAGAGGCAAAATAGAGGCTGTTCGCGACTTCGTGCTCAATTATCTTCATACATACATAAATATCTGTCACGCCTCTCTCCCGTCGAGGTAGGCAGATACCACTTCTCTCCACTTGCTACGATCTAGACACGTTTCTTTCGTTTTGTCGTCATATCTTGGAAAACTTATACAGTATCTTAAATTAATATAGCCTATGTGATAATCTGATGTGCATGCTACAATATTGTAAAGTTTCATCAAAATCTGTTCAGTAGTTTTTAAGTGAAAAGTAGCCACATTCTTACATCCATTCATCCGTCATCGGCATTTTAGTTGTGATAAATAGATTCAAGCATTCAAGTCGTACACTCATATTTGTCACGCATCTTTCCCATCAGGGTAGGCAGAGACCACTTCCTACGCTTCATCTACATTCATCAGTCGCCTCAAGTATACATTCTAGAAATTCTTCAAAATTAACAAAATATAATTTGCTACATACAACTTAAACTTAAACAAACTAAAGGTTCTCGAGTGGCGACCACGTACCGGACGACGCAGTGTGGGAAGGCCTCCAACAAGGTCGACTGACGACTTGGTTAAAGTCGCTGGAAACCGTTGGATGTGGGCAGCGCAAGACCGGTCGTTGTGGAGATCCTTAGAGGCTTTTGTCCAGCAGTGGACGTCCATATACTGACATGATGACAGCTTAACACCCAAACACAATTAAACACGCAACTAGCGCTAGTTGCGTTCCTAATTGCGTAATTAATCAAGTAGTGCTCAGAAATATGAGGAGTAGATAATTTAGCTAAATATAGTATGGAAGCGGCTTGTTAACTACAAGTGATATTCAAGGCATTTCTTGTAGATATGTTGTAGAGTAAGGTACTATGGGTAGTCGATGGGTTTTCGTTATAGTGTGTATTTTAAAGGTGATTTGTTTGTATACAGTGAGATTATTGGGAGATTTATTGATGAGACATAATTTAGGTATGTCTAGTTATTTAATAATCAACTTTTAAGTTATGAACACAAATACTTTCATATTTTATTGATGCAATAGACATAGGTAAAATAGTATAATGTGAGTAAGTATTGTGTGTTGTGTGTGTATTGAGTATAGTGTGAGTACCTTACTTAACTTACCTTACCTACCTTACCTACCTTACCTTTCCTTACCTTACATTACCTTACCTTACTTAAGATTATTTTGGTAATTCAAAGAAAAATAATGTGGTAACCATATCACAATACAACAGTTTCATAATAGATTCTTCTCTGGGGAAGACTGCTACTGCAAATAATCTGCAAATACTATACTTAGTATTTTAAACTAAAAAAAAATATTGCCATTTTTCAAGAGATATATATTTTGCCTACAAAATAAAGGTTATTTGAATTAATTCGACCGAAGAATAGTCTATTAATTTATATCCAACAGCATTTAACAAACTCAAAAACATAATCGAGAAAAAATCTCTCATATCTATCAAGTTTTTAGGCAAAAAAACTTCAGTTCGACTTCGCAGTGAGTTCCAACAGTAACCCGAAACTCTAAAGTTCCCCAAACTGAAACTATCCGACAAACAAAACACTCAACCACTTTGACGTGGATATTGAATCGATCGATCAGGTAGCCGCCGGTGGATTAAGGTACATACACACTATTCCCACGTATGCAACGCATTATGACATCTGCTTCATATAAATATTATGATAATGCTAAGCCGGGTCCGCTGCGCCATGTTTTAGTGTTCACGATCATCTTAATATGTTAGCAAAAACATAATAGGGGCATGGCCTTACCGTTTTGTTCGCAAAAACACAAAAACATATTTGCCGAGACAAATGGATAACATCCCCCGCGTTCGCCTGCGGGGAGGGGAAAATTCGCATTTTGTGTTTAGCTCATTGAAGCAAGGCGGCAATCAAATCCTTCCACTGCGTACGCTCCAATTGCAATCCAGTGGACGCGTAGCTTTAAGGTGTCAAGCCACCGAAATGGAAATCTGCTACGTCTGCTTGAGATGTTTTGCCCAATGATCAGGAAGTAGTGAAGCGATTTTGATGCAATTTGGTATTAGAGAAAGTCAAATAATCTTTAGGTATTCATATTTTAATTTCATAGGCTAATCTATTGGACTTAAACATGTCAATAAATTATATACCGATCCATAATTTTAAAGATCACGCTAGATTTGCAAGGTAGCAGGTTTTACACAAAGAAAAAAAAACTAACATTAAAAAAAAACAATAGAATTTAGGAAGGATTGGTGGAAGCAGCCACCGACAGAAATCTGTAGGCTTTTGGCAAGCAGTGGGACGACACAAACTAACAAAAAAATTACCTACGTTTTGGTAGTCAGGCAACCTAACTCCAAACCTATGGTAGGAGTTACTCCAAACTTATGGTAGAGGTTACTCCAAACTTATGGTAGGGGTTCCTCCAAAACTTGTGTAACACTTTGTTACCTTTTTCTTTGTCTTATTTATTTTTCCCTAAGGTCTTACGTGCATTGTGAGCAGAATTAACTTGGTACCTAGGTATTTAGGTACAGGTATTTGTTTTCAAATATATCTACTAGAAATTTAGAAATTCTAGAATTTTTTTTTTGAAATACGCTGTACCTTTTCTTTTTACTTCTCTTTTTTTTTTGTCTATGTACTTATCATCTTACAATAAACTGTTAAATAAATAAATAACCTACCTACTTTTATGTCTATAGCCTATGCTAACAGGGGTCTAAATCTGCTAATTTAAAATAGCCTCAATTGTGTGGCAGTGTCCTTTTTCGACACATTTGGTATTCTGCTAAACAATGGCTTATGCTGTCTACACACCAAAGCCACTGGCATGCCGCCGGGCTTGGCCGGCGGCTTTACGTCATACGAATGGCAGCTGTCAAAAAAGCCGGCGGCTTTGGTGTGTAGATACCATAACACTGATTGCAACCAAATGTGTCAAAAAATGACATTGACACTCTGCCGGCACACAACTGAAAATATTGTAAATCAGGAGACTTGGCCCCAAGCTCTTACGCACTTGCGTTTGTGACGCGGTCGTAATTTGATCTTTGTTAGGTATAATATACGCTAATCGCGGTAGTCGGTTGACCAACGTTTTCATCAGTATTGGCTCACCATTTTTATCTCTAGGTAGTAATCGAACCCACGACCTGCGGCATGGCAAGCCAAGGGTTATTACCAACCACGCTAACAGGCCAGTCAAGGTTTATTTTATTTAATAGGTTTGCCAACAGGTTTACATCGATTCTTAGCGTAAATTAAGGTTACATACATACATATCTGTCACGCCTCTCTCCCATCGAGGTAGGCAGAAATTCCTCCTCTTGCTACTATCCATACCCACTTCTTTCGCTTCAATACACTTCAAACAAAACAAAACGTCAAAATTGTCATCTCCTTAAATATTACTGTCAAATGTAAGCAAAGTTAGCATAGACGAAATAAACACTTTCAGGAGCGCAGATAGCCGGAATGTGGCTGCGATATGTCCGTTCGAGCTTGTTTGGTCTATGGGAGGTAGGGTTGCCAGTCGTAAAAAATATATATTTTTTTTTTAATTTATTTGTAGAAGATTTGAGGCTGTCTGCGACTTTGTACACATCTATCCTCATAAATTAAAAAAAAATCATGATAATGGTAAAAAAAAATAAAGCTTAAGTATTGTTCTGATAAGGGCTACAATATTACCAAGTTTCATCGAAATCTTTCCAGTAGTTATACTTGAAAGAGTAACTAACATTCATCCATACATCGGCACAAACATTGACATATTTTATAATATTAGGTAAGATTCCAAGAAGTAAAACCCATTTTTATTAAAAAATCAAGCAAGAAACCTTTAATACATCAAAAGCAAAACCGTTCACATAACTTAAAATTCATGTCACCACAATAAATAAACTACCAAAGCTACCACATTATTTCTACCATAAATCACATTTGTACCAACACTGGCAACCCTGTTCGAACCGATACTAGCTGTTCGACTTTCGGACATAAAATATATTTCTCTTTTTGAAATATTGGAAATTATTTTCAAATAGCGAATTTCTGCGCAAGAATGTTCTTGAAGCGTTCGGTTTACCGCCTTCCGTCTTTTCATTCGTAATATATTATTTTTGTGTTTGAAATATTTTGATTAAGTAGGAGCTTTTAATCTTTTTTTTTTTTTTTGAATTCCGAGATTTGGTGATAAAAAGTAGCATATTGTTTTATACGAGCGCTTTCGAACCAGCACTTGCCATTTGGTGGGTAATCCGCAAATGGCAATTTCATATGGAACCCCGCCGTTTGTTAAGCATTATTGGTCGATAGAAATTATTGACGCGGTTGAACAGCTAAGACAATTTTTACTCGATCGCGAGCCGAGCCTGTCAAAAGCGGGCGATCGATTCATAGAATCTTAGTTTTTGAAGTCACTAATATAGTATTTACAATAAATATTTGGGACATTGCACACACGGCCACCTGACCCCAAACTAGACAAATCCTGTAATATGGGTATCTGGGACTGATAAATATGCATATACATAGATAAATATATACCTAACACCCAGAAACGGAACAAACATTTATGCTCATCACATAAATGTTTGTAACCGGCGGGGATCGAACCCGCGACCCGTGCGAAGGAAGCAGACGCACTACCGACTACGCTAACAGGCCTGTCAATATTACAATAGCAAAAGCGACTAAACCACAGATCAAAAATAAAATGACAATAATTCATGATTGTTTCTATTTACAGGCTACTCTGACTACTCTGAAACTACTCTGAAACACGTTTTAAATAAAAACTCGAACGTACTTGTGGCAACACCTTGTTGATTATCTGTCACGACTCTTTTTTATCGGGATAGGCAGATACCACTTCCCTCCACTTGCTACGAAACAAATCCACTTCTTAAAAGTGGATAAAAGCATTCAAAAATTCAAAAAGTAAAAACCCATAATAAACCAACAAAACTACGACCTATTAGAATTCAAACATCTGTATCCAACCATGAGTGTCGCGTTACAGTGACGCGTGGCGTGTCCGCTCCGTGGACAGCTCGTTATCGTGACGTGGCAGGACGTGTCTGTGATAGACGTGACGCGCTACGTGGGTACGTACACACATGGGGTTGAAATACAGTAACATATTATCATCATATTTAACTGCAATAGGTTTAAGATAATATTGACTTTGACTTTGACTTTGAAAGTTAGAGTTAATTTGAAAGTAACAGTGACTTTTTGATCTTTTTGTAAACCAATATTGTACGTAGGTTGTCGAATTACTCAAATCTATTAGGTACCCCACTTGTCTTAGGGCCCGATACAATATTTACAGATAACATTAAACTGACAGATAGTTTATACCTGTCACTTTCTAACACGTCTTTATGAAACAGATAAAGGTTTATCTGTCAGTTAAATTTTATCTGTTAAAGGTGAAACAGACACTTAATGTTTATTTTTAAACTTGACTAGAATAGTTGCTCTAATTTAAGGTTGGTTTTAAAACTAAAGAATAAACAGAACACTAACAACATCTAGACAAATATACTTAAATATTGTAAACTTTACTGCTCATGTATGTACACACCTCTCTCACTTGTCGCGATCATTCCCGCTATGACGTCACTACGTAACGAATACAGCTATACAGACAGACAAACCTTTCATATAAACGAATAATTGCACACTTCACTTTTGTATGGATTTTTTTTAATTCAGGTAACGTAGGCAAAAGCAAAAACAAATGAAACTCGATCAAATCGGGGACTAGTAGTACTAGTAGAGTGCGTTTCACGAAAGAAGTCCCCCGGATATTTTTGGAACTAAATTTGACAGGTCTATTTTCCCTATTTTCTGAACTTTTCCCTAATAGTAGGTAGAAAACCCCTTAGTTACCTATCTTTGAAAAATATACGTTTTACATAACAGAAATACTTATAGGTCAATAGATATTTTTATCAAAATTTATACCAACCTACTCATGGAATGACTAGGACACTCGAAGTATGCAGGAAATAGTGATAATTGATAAATTACAAATGAAATATACATAATATAGGTAGATTTTGTACTCATAAATGGCAATATTATCAATTTTAACATGCTATACAGCGCCGCGGCTAGTGGACTTCTTTTGTGAAACGGACTCTAGGGACTGGAATACAAAGACCAAGTCAGGAGTAGGTACCAGCTAGGGACTTGTTAAATAAAGGCCAAGTCAAGAGTATCATAAACCGACATGCATGTATGAGGCGACTGATGAATGTGGATGAAGCGAAAGAAGTGTGTTTGGGTCGTAGCAAGTGGAGGTGAGTGGTCTGTCTACCGTTTAATAATAAATAATCTAAGCTAACCTAATTTAGCCCCTCGTGTCCCACTGCTGTACAAAGGCCTCTCTCCTCATCCGCCATGACTTTCTGTCTCGAGCTCTGTTCCTGTCAAAGCATTAAAAAAAACTTCAGTAAGTTATAATCTAAACCTTATAAAAAAAGACTTTTACTACGAAACAACCTTTAACAAATAACACATCAAAAGCCTCTTTTCATCTGAACGAAGCACGAAAAGAAAATAGGGTGACCAAAATATTAATCTTTAGCAAGACTTACCCAAGTAAGATCGTTTAAGCAAAAAAAAGTGAGTAGTTTGGCCACGTCGCGGTGTCAAGAGCCTGTTAGCCTCAACTGACTTCTACTGACTTGACCGCATTTTTTTTTACGAGTGTAGGTTGGCTATGATTTTTGTGGAGTTAAGATTTAGTGTATTAATTTTTATTTTTCTGTGCAATTTGTGATTTAGGTATGATTATAAGATTTTCTCTGAGTTATGCTTTCAAAGCGATTTTTTCCAGATATAGAACTTGACTCAACATATTTTTTTGCAAGGAATGTATGTAAAAATGTATTTATGTTTCATTCTATTTCGGAAAAAACTGCTCATTTATGCCATCATTTTTATTTTATTATATTAAGATATTTTTAAATAAAATACTTAGTTATTTCAAATAACAGTACCCGCGATATAAAGATCATTGAAAAATAACGACGCCCTTTTTAATCATTCACATGTAGAGACAAAATTACTTATTATTTCAAAAAATTCCATCGTATTTTCCAAATCCTGGTCACCCTACCCCCTCCAGTGTAGCATCAATCAATCGGTAATGACGTCACAGGTTTCAGGAAAACTAACAGTTTGCCGCGGAAATTTTTTCATCGCCTCTTCTACTCTCCTCTTCTCTTTCTCGTACCTACATAAATAACTATACGAATATGTTTATTTATTCCTTTTTACCTGACTACGGGGAAGCTAAAAGGAAGGATTATGTTTTTGGGAAAAAATATCCATCTCAGTTTATAGCTGCCCACTGCTGAACATAAGCCTCTCCAATTTTTCTCCAACGAGATCTCAACGATTTTGAGTATTCCTAGTATCATCTTAGTAAAAAGGGGAGAGTGGATGGAAATGTTGGGAGAGGAAGACCAAGACGAACGTACCTCGATCAAATGGGGGACTTGACAAAGGCCAAGTCAGGAGTACCCTAAACCAACGTGCATGTATGAGGTGACTGATGAATGTGGATGAAGCGAAAGAAGTCTGTTTGGATCGTAGCAAGTGGAGGGAAGTGGTCTCTGCTTACACCCTTATTGTAGCTAGCTTGCACATCAGAATAACACAGAGGCTATACAGGTAACAGAAAGGGGGTATAAAGCCGAAACACAGCGATAGTCCTCATGAAACTGAACTACTTTTCCCAAGGAACATGGGTCGTAACTCGAAAAAAAATTCGCCTCTCCATACTAAATGTCAAATCAGCTGATCGAGTAAAAAGCGATCCAAAATTTTTGAGTTACGTACGACCCATGTTTTTTGGGGAAAGTTGTTCAGTTTCACGATCGCTGTGTTTCGGCTTTATACCCCCTTTTTGTTACAGCCTGTATAATTTAAATATTTTATAAGTTTTCCTAGATATGAAGATAAATGCGTATATCGACAAGAATCAGGAAATTGTGTGAAACATAAAATAACGATATACCTACCTAACACTTATACGAAAAATACGAGTTTCACCGAAACTTCCTACAAGTGATGTGCTACAAAAATACTAGTAGTAACAGTTACGTTTGATTATAATGATTATGAATTTGATTGATTTGATAATCATGAATAATTTGATATAAAGGCGACTTAGAATACAATCGTGGAGACAGAGGAAAGAGGCTTTTGCCCAGCAGTGGGTCACAGACGGATAAATAATAAGAAGAAACGACGTAGATACTTAAGTATTAATTAACATGAAATAAAAAAGAATAATTGTTCTGTAGATTTATTTATTATTAAGAAATCATTTTTTGAAAATTCAAAATAAACTCGATTCAATGTATTATTGTGGCTGTAACATGTCACTAGTCACTATGTAGATTTTTTCAGACTATCCAATCCGAAAACTTCAGCCAAATGTGACAAATACTAAATAACTGTTACTTCAAATCAAAGTAGCAGCTACTCGACCCCAACCCTATTCCTAGGCTATTTTCCTCACCGGATGGGGACATTGACTAACTTTTTTAATTTGCGGAAGTGGACATAATCGACGGAAATGACGTCATCCATCTCCACGCGACGGGGAAGACTGAAAAAAAATCTACAACATTTTTTTTAAGTTCCCTACTTAAGAAGTTTGTATTTTGTTAGCTAATTTATTTTTTTAATTAATTTCTTTTTTAAATACGACGTTTTGTTCTGTGCCTGAATTTATTATGCCTAGTTGTAGTTTCTTTTTAGAAATATTTATTAAAGGAGCCCCCTTTAATTATTATTATTCTGTTTTTAGTATTTGTTGTTATAGCGGCAACGGTAATACATCATCTGTGAAAATTTCAAAGCTCCTTTCAAAGCTATAACGGTTCATGAGATACAGCCTGGTGATAGACGGACGGACAGACTGCCAAATATCAGTAATAGGGTCCCATTTTCACCATTTGTGTGCGGAACCCTAAAATTAGGTTTTACAGTTGAGTGGCAATCACGGTGATTTTTTACGAGACGAATCAGCTTCAAAAATTCTTCACATATTAATTAAACGTGCGTAAATGCTTTAAAAGTTTGTTCTTTATTACACTATTCCTTCCAAACACAATTCTCTTTTACATCGCCCGCCATTTTCCTTTTTAAAACCAAGAAAAAAAGAGCAAACTATAACAATTAACCAATAAGACAGCGCTCGGGTAAATGAAGGTATAAAATTAAAAAGTGAGAGGACGACTCATTAAGTTCTGACGAGAATTAAACTGGCTTCAAGTTAATGAATGGTTTTATGGGGGAGGTAGGAAGGGGGGAGATGTGGTAATTAAAAGATCTGGGGTCCAAGTCTGCTAATTTAAAATAGCCTTAGTTGTGTGTCGGCAGAGTGTTTTGACACATTTGGTTGCAATCAGTGTGAGCCATTGTTTAGTAGAATACCAAATGAGTCAAAAATGCCATTGACACACTGCCTACACACAACTGAGGCTATTTTAAATTAGCAGACTTGGGCCTCTGATATAAATATGATTATTGAGATGGGTTCACCAATCACACGCGCTCGCACGGCTGCCTTGATGTACTGGCTCGCAAGCGTGGCTTTGCAAGGCAGCCTCGATTTGTTGCCTCGCGAACGTGACCTTGCGAGGCAGCCTCGTCAAGACAAAAAAACAGAAGCAAAGCTCGCGAGGCACACCGAACTATAAAAATTCCTCTGGAATTCACGATGTACGAATTATAGTTACGTTTCTGCTTGACGCACTGCGTTTTGGCATATCATATTTATGGCAATATTTCAGACACAGGCTTTTTTTTAACTTACCATATCCAACCAACTTCTGGTTTCCTGGTACACCTCATCAGGGGAGTTCCCATTGTATCTCTAGTAATGGGTCGGAGCAAAAAAGCTCCCATAATCAGAGCTTAAAGCTCAACGCACAGAATACAACAACTTCATTATACGATAAAAAAGCTCCTCTTTAGGAACAAAGGACTTTTTTATTTTCTAGATTTAGGGTTTTAGAGATAAAGCTTTTTTGACCTTTTTCGGGAGGTTTGGGTTTTGTGTTTCAATGATAAGTTTACTAGACTGATTTTGATGAAATTTCATGTTAATCTATTATCGTTCTTTTAGATTTTTTTAGAGGAGGAAGTTTGCGAATTAAATTATTTATTTTAATTATATGTACACGGACACTTTTCCACCAAATTTGACTCGAGATGGGAATATTTTTTACGATTGTGTGGCCTAATTTTGTGTATTTTTTCTTTATTTATCACAATTTTAGTCGTTATTTTTTAATCCTGAGTTCATGAAATAAAATTATTATATGTAACTTATTAATAACATTAATAATGAAAATATTGTTACCTAAGCAATCTTTTTTTAAACACTTTCAACCGTAACTCAAAACGTATTAAATTTTCTTTATTTAAAAGTTTAAATAAAAAACGTTGTTAATAAAAACTAAGCAATGTAGTTAATTGCCTTTAGTCTAGACTTTAACCAAATATTTATTTTTACTATTTTAGAGTAAAAACGAAAAATGAAAAACTCCTTTCAAGTAATTAAAATTGAACTAATCTAATCTAATTTAGCCATTTGTGTCCCACTGCTGGGCAAAGGCCTCTCTCCTCTTCCGCCACGACCTTCTGTCTCGAGCTTCCTCCGCCCAGCTACTTAAGAAGGTGTCCAGCTCATCCCGCCACCTTTTCCGTGGTCTGCCGCGACGCCGTTTGGCAGTTGGTAGCCATTGGGTAGCTGTTTTAGCCCATAAGTCTTCTGGCATGCGGCAGACGTGGCCGGCCCAATCCCATTTCAGCCTGGCAGCTGTTTTTGCCACATCAGCAATACGCGTTTTAGAGCGCAGTATAGTGTTTCTTACCTTGTCAGTAAGTTTTACACCAAGCATACTGCGCTCCATAGCCCGTTGGCAAACCTTGAGTTTGGACTTTTGAGCTTCAGTCAAAGACCAAGTTTGTGCACCATATGTCAAGGTTGGAAGAATGCACATGTCCACGAGTTTGCGCTTTAGCACTAATGGAAGGTCGCCTTTTATGTAGTCCTTCATAGACCAATAGCTCTTCCTAAATTGAACTAGACTATATATTAATTGTATCATTATCATCATTTAATTTAAGAGAGACTTGTCGGTGGAGTGTTCGCTATCTAGGCCTATCCTCTGCCAGTGCTTTAACTTCTTAATACGATATGACGTTAACTTTCTCTTAATTTTAATGTTATCTATTAATGTTATATTCTCTTATACTGTTCTTTAATACATCTACGGATAGCTACTTCAATTTAAAATCACAGTTAAAACCACTTAACTAACCCGACTAATATAAAGGTCTATCTACACAAATCCGGGCCGTGCCCGGAACGTGACCGGGGTGGCCCGTCAGGAGGGAAAACAATAAATGACAATGTGTGTGAACAAATCCATAGAAAAAGTATGGAATGATATTTTTTCCCTGACACGGCCCGGTCACGCTTGTCATGACGACGTATTGTTGTCCTTCCTCACGGGCCACGGCCCCGACACGTTCCAGGCACGGCCCGGATGTGTGTCGATAGACCTTAACCCGACTTAATATAAATCAATGCCGGTATTATAAAAATTAAAACGATAACAGAAGTTCATTGAAAAGCGTTTATAGAGTTAAGTAGTATTGACAGTGATTTTAAACAAAAGAAATTTAACCCTCTGCCTTATTGAATCAGGATCTTGTTGTTGGAATATTCACCATCTAACCCCACTGCTGGGCAAAGGCATCTAACAAAGGATACATGGAAAGAACTCTTTCTTCATTTTTTCTCTATCCTGATGACTGATGAGTGTGGATGAAGTGAAATAAGTCTGTTTGGATCGTGAAAATCGATCGTGCAAGTGAAAGGAAGTGGTCTCTGCCTACCCCGATGGGAGATAGGCGTGACGGATATGTATGTATGTATTCTCAATCCTAAGCCTTATACTTATTTTTTTCTTAAAAAATCTATTATTTAACGAAAACCTCATTATTAAGATTTAAGTACCTACTTAATAAAACACTTGATACGCCAAAACTTCACTAAGCAACAAAATTAAGATTGAAAATTAAACTCAAAGTTCATAACACAAGATCGTATTTAGCGGAATTACAGAATTACACATGAAAATTTTAACGGGAAATTATAGAATTACGTGAAATTACAAAATTACAGTACAATTGTACGAGTCTGTAGTACAAAGTAATCAAACTGAGAAGAATTACTTACTTACCTGAAATTCTGGCGATGAACGTTTCATGCGATGTGTATGAAAGATTATTGTGTGATTTTTGTTTGGTTTCCTGTTTCTTTCTTGTGATACTCAATACTCAATAATTTATTGCACTCCACAGGTTTTTACAGATCTTATAAATAACTTAAAGTACCAAATGTGGACCCTGATTAGGGCACGGCAAATGATAATAAAGTGGTAGTCTCAGGTGGTAGTAGTAGGCAAAGAACAACGTTTTAAAAGTGTTGTGTTCCAATGTTTACAAAACATTTCGTTGAAAAAGTAGGTAGAGTGTTCCAATTATGCCAAAAAAAACTTTTAAAAGCATAAGTACGCACCAGGATTTCGATTTTGAATAAAAACTTTTTCTTTTATATTATTTTGTGAAACGATTGTGTTTTGTTTGACGTTTGATATTAAAAAACGCTAGCCGGTGGACCAGTGTTTTTTTTTTAATTGAAAATATAGTTTTTTTTGTTAATTAATGATTACCTTTTTAGTATCTAAAATGCAACTATTTCAACTATTTATAAAATCTAAACTAATAAAGAAATAATCCAAATATCGCAGCCAAATCATTCACACAGCCTATTCCAACCATCTCGACCTCCAGTCTACACCCCCTGTAATACATTATCGCGTGTGCTTGACACACACGTATATAACACACATATGTACCACAAACACACACATGTTACACACATCATACGCGTGGTTACACAATACATACGTCTAGGTGTTACGCTTGTAACCTTTTATCATTTATTGTCAAATCTTGGAAAAGTTACACAATGTATTTTAGTTTTAAAGTAATTATCCAATGCTATATTTAAAAATGTCATTGTTTATGTAAATGGTACTTGCAGGTGAGACTCTTTCACGTAATAACAACTGAACAGATTTTAATGAAACTTTACAGTTTTGTAGCTTATGCTATATACGCACCAAAGCCGCCGGCATGCCGCCGGGATAAGCCGGCGGCGTTTCGTCATACGAATGGCAGCTGTCAAAAAAGCCGGCGGCTTTGGTGTGTAGATAGCATTAAACATTATAGTAAGATACCAGCTTTATCATTTTAAGATAATTGTATGATAATAAATATTAAATAAATAACTAGATACAATTATAAAGCATGCATATGAAGTGAAAGAAATGAGTTTGGATCGTAGTAAGTGGAGGGAAGTGGTCTCTGTCTACTTTGATGGGAGAGTGGCGTGACAGATATGTATGTAAGTATGTATAAAGATCTATTAATTGCAACAGTCTAATATACTGCCTCATCCAATAGATGCAACTTATATGCAATTTCGTTGCACTCGTCGACGGTGATGCACGCCACGCTTTAACACAATTAAGTTGCATTGCCACGACCGCTATTATGTGAAAATTTAATGCATTTCACTACCGTTGCAGAAAATTATACTAATATCCTTCATTATAAAGGTCTATTTACTATCCAGGACGTGCCCGGAACGTGACCGGGTCGTGGCCCGTCAGGAGGAAAAAAAATACGTCGTCATGACAACGTGTGTGAACGAATTCATAGAAAATGTATGGAATGATATTTTTTCCCTGACACGGCCCGGACACGGCCCGGACACGGCCCGGATGTGTGTAGATAGACAATTATAGTATCGAAATAATGTACACATTACTCATAATATTTAATTATAGTTTTTTTTTAATTTAACTATAGTTAAATATGACAAACTGTAGTTAAATATTGTGTAGTAGTGGTAGCCCAGTTGGTAAAACGCTTGCCTCGAACTCCGAGGGCGCGGGTTCGAATCCTGGCGCGGGCACGTACCTCTGAGTTTATTTCTCATGTACGGATCAATTTATTTGATTACCACTTGCTAACGGTGAAGGAAAACATCGTGAGGAAACCTGCATACACCAGAGAAGAAATTCGAAGGTGTATGTGAAATCCGCCAACCCGCACTTGGCCAGCGTGGTGGATTACGGCCTAATCACTCTCTGTATGAGAGTAGGCTCGTGCCCCTCGGTGGGGACATATATGGGCTGATAAAGAAGAAGAAGATATATGAGTGAACGTAGGGCCCGCCGTAAGGTTTCTTGCTGTTTCTCCCTAAAGCCGAAACATTACGATATAACTCCACCATAAATACAAATTAATAATAAAAAATCTTTAGTTGCTTTTGATTTCTCGTATTATGTACAATGCAATTCATACTTTTATACACCCGAGAGCAAGGAATCCGGGTCGGGTAAACAAAAAACTAAAAAATCTCGTAAACTAAGAATCCTAGCCTTATGAAATGCAATGTGTTTTAGAGACCAATTAATACTTGTTAAATGAAAATATAAAACTTCTGAGTTACTTCTATATTTATGTCATAACCATGAAATTTTCGTTTGCGGATTTTGGTATATAGCATGCCAAATATCGAATGGAAGCACGAGGAGGCAATGCGAAATGTTAACATTCAACAAAATGGTCATGTTGTTTTTAAAAAAAAAAGTTTTTCATTTTAGTTTTAAAGTTAGATCATCAGTTATTTTCTTAACGTAAAATTATATTATTAAAATGTTGTGACTCATAAATGTTATTACTTACATTGAAGGAGTATGAAATAGTGTATTAAACACAATTTATTTTATCAAGCTATCATTCTTGGATCACGAGTTTTTTAGATTCTTAAGTGACCTACCTGGCTTCATTGCTCTTGAGTGTAGTCGTTTTATTCAAAATTCCTGCTTTACCACCTACAGTAGAGTTACAAAACGAGGTAATAAGCTCCCGCGATGCTATCTCACTTGATTTCCATATGGAGTGAGCGAGAGACTAGATTGTGTAACAAATCGCTGAAATAAAACCTTTGCTGTTCTTTGGTACTGTTATATCTCTTTGGAAACGATTCGCGTTTTGGTTTGCTTATGGTATTTTTATTTAGTATTTATTTATTGCAAAAAGTTACATTTTCGTACATCTATATCTATATATATAAAAATGAAACCCGTTTTCCGTTGTCACGGCATCACGCCTGAACGGCTGGACCGATTTCGCTAATTCTTTTTTTTAAATGTTCATTGAAGTCCAGGGATGGTTCTTACGGTGAGAAAAATTCGAATAATTGCCGGGAAAGCCCTAAAACAGACCTTTTCTTTTTCCCATACAAATGTTTTCTTACTAAAATGTAGAGTCAATTTGAACTTTATTCCTACACAATAAAGTTCATTCTAAGGCGGGACAAAGTTCGCCGGGACAGCTAGTTACAGTATAAAATAGTAACTACCTTGTAAAGGTATATTTGCTTGAGGGCTTAAACATTATTAGAATTTTGTAATTATAGTTCAGTTTAAAAAAATACAATGTGTATAACTTATATCACAAACTAGCTGATTCTACAAACTTTGTCCTACCTTAGAGGCAATGAATAAAATCCTATATCCTATTCCTGGTTCTTAGCTACCTTACTACCAACTTTTAGTTAAATCGGTTCAGCCGTTCTTGAGTTATAAAAGTAACTAACACGATTTTCTTTTGATATAATAGAAAATAAGAAAGAAGTCAATGTTTTTGCTAATGTATAGAAAGATGTGAGCGTGTTTGTTACTCTTTCACGCAAAAACCACTGAACAGATTTGAATGAAACTCTACAAAAGTGTAGATTGGACATCAAAATCTATATCAAATATGATATTGAATAAGTTTTTTTTTTTACTTTTTTTAAGTATTCTTGTTTGTGTCTGTACCTTTTATCTTTTATGCAATAAAAAATATTTGTATTTATATTTGTTTTCCAAGTTATACATTATCATACATAGTAATGTTTGTGTGAGCGAGACATCTGATAAAAATTACTTCTGTCGCAGTTCATACTCTGTGTATAGTGGGATAATTATGAACTCACATTCTGCATTTGACTATTAACACTAAGGTATAAAGAAAATAAAAAATAAACAATATCCATACGCAAACGGCAATGAGAATGAGTGTGCTAAGAAAGGAAGGAATATCTAGCTACTTACCTCCGCGCGGTACAAACGAGATTTTAATTTTTTTTCGCCGCCCTCTGAGGTGTACTAATGCGAGGTACGTTGGTGTGGAGACGGCTTCTTTAAACTTGTTTTTTTTTGCTTTTTAAATAATAGTAAAATTTATATAAAAGATTTAAGATTATTTCATGTTTTAAAGTTTAAGTAAGGTCGCGTAATAGGTATATTAAACTGAATTTTGTATAATTTTTGTGTTTGCCAAACATCATTAGTTTGGGTTCAAAGTTTATAAAAAAACTAGTACCTACATACTCGTTTTTTTTTATAAATAGGCATCAGGTCGTCAACACTTAATTTTTCTAAGTCTTAAAATAAATCGTTAACTAATATTAAAAGTAGAAAAGACACAAAATGACTATGGGCCCGTTTCGACGATTATAGGTTAAAGTTACTGACAGATATTTCATACCTGGCACAGTTTGTAACATCATGTTTCATAAAATGGACAATAGACACACTTTACCTAGTCAGTAAAATTTTATCTTTAAGTTGTGAAACATGCCCATTTTCTATTAAACAACATACGGATCAACACAAAAAAAGTCTTTTTCAAAAACCGCCATCTCCACAAAACCAAAACACGGCAAAGACTACGCCGTAGCACCTCTACGCCGTAGCCGCTACGCCGAGCATTATTAAACCTCTCCCACACTAACGATACTTTGATTGGACAGAAAGACACATTGTTTTAATATAGAAGATGTATATGTTTAATCATTTATCTTTTTGATGTATTGTGTTAGAGATATTGTATGGGGCTATGTTATGTTATAAAAAAAAAAAAAACACCGTCTTTCAGGCTATTAAAAAATATTTGAAACACGTTTTTTACCTGATCAAATACATAAATAATACAAATATACAGAGCATCAAAGTTACGGAGTGGGGGCTATTGACGTCACTCCTACGTAAAAATCTTACTAAGGCGTGACGTCACGAGCAACTTTAACCCAGTGTATCTGTGTCATTTTTAGTTTATGAGAAAAAATACGTGTCGAATATTTTAAAATAATCTATGTGATGGACTAAAAAAATTTTTAGTCATCATGCCCATTATAATTACTAGCAACTAAATCGATAAGCTGCGCCGACATACATATAAAGTACTTAATGGAATAGGCCTCCAAAGCTAATTTACCCACTGACCTACGGATGGCAACTATCCCCATTACAACGCTAGCCACGTGGGTTTATGTAAATAAGAGCTCATTAGCCGATCTGACATGGGATAACGAGAGGGACACCTTACTAGGTCGCTGTTCGGATTGGGGGACTCAGTGACCCTGCTTCCCATGGCAAAGGTCGTGGGTTTGATTACCACTAATTTAATAAAGACTCAGTTGTGTGTCGGCAGAGTATCGATGGCATTTTTAACACATTTGGTATTCTGCTAAACAATTGCTACTAAATGTGTAAAAAAATCATTGACACTCTGCCGACACACAACTGAGAATGTTTTTAATTAGTAAACTTGGGCCCCAGAACCTTGGAGCTCCCACAGATCACAGATTTTTCAATCAGCTGAAAGTTTATTCAGGCTCATAAATCAGCACGTAGATGCATGCAAATTAGAGATGAAACGGATATCCGGTAACTATCCGGTATCCGGCCTATCCGGCCTAGTTTTCACTATCCGGCCGGATACCGGATAGTAGGTCACTATCCGGCGGAGGCCGGATAGTAGAATTCACAAAATTTAAATTATTTTACGAAGTGTAAATCAAACAGCAATAGATTTATAGATACCCTTTATTTTTATAATCACACGACAAATACGTAAATGTTTTAATTTTAATAGTCAAAATTAATAAGTGGCAAATTATGATGAATAAATACCAAATTTTCCGCATTTGTTGGTAAGAGGCGACTCCGCTTAGCCTATATACCTATAAGCGCTATAGCTAAAAAATAGGGCCGGATATTCGGCGGCCGGATATCCGGCGCTCCGGCCTACAAGCTTGCCGGTTATTCGGTATCCGGTATCCGGCCAAATCACTATCCGTTTCATCTCTAGTGCATACGCAGACTATGACGATTTGCAATTATAGAAGTTTGTACTGTCTATCGGCAGAGTGTTAATGAGAATGTCAATGACATTTTTGACACATTTGGTCACAATCAGTGTAAGCCATTGTTTAGCAGAACACCAAATATGTCTAAAAATGCCATTGACACTCTGCCGACACACAAATGAGGCTATTATAAATTAGCAGACTTGGGCCCCAGGCCAATTCGTTTTAACTATCGGCCGATTGAAAAATCTGTGATATTTAGGGGCTCTTAAATTCTCAGTAACCCAATATGAACATTTACAAGCAGTAAATGTTTTTTGTCCTCCTCATTTGTGTGCGACACGTACATCTGACTTTGATAAACTATGTTTTGTTAGGATATTGATAAAAGAAATCATCTAAACGAGGGCCTGTGACGTATTTTTTTTTATGCTCAGTAATTTTAAATCGGAGACTTTTTAAGGAAAGGCCAAGCCAACCTTAAACCGACGTGCATGTATGAGGCGAATGATGAATGTGGATTTTGTTGATGAAGCGAAGGAAGTGTTTTTTGTATCACAGCAAGTGGAGAAAAGTGGTCTTTGTCTATCTTGATTAGAAAGAGGTGTGACAGTTATGTAAGTATGTATGTATTTTACTAGCAGGGACCCAAGTATGCTAACTTAAAATAGACTCAGTTTTGTGACTATACGTACAGTGTCAATGTCATTTGTGACACATTTGATCACAATCAGTGTAAGCCATTGTTTAGCAGAATACCAAGTGTGTCAAAAAATGTTATTGACACTCTGCCGACACACAATTGAGACTATTTTAAATAAGCAGACTAATCCCTTTATTTGTTACTCGGTTTAATAATGTTTGATTTATAATTAGTTTAATAGTTATAATTTAATTTATGTATTTAATATTTAATTATAATTAGAGATGCGCCGAATATTCGTTTACTATTCGGTATTCGGCATATTCGGCACCTCAACCGAATATTCGTATTCGGCCGAATATTCGGTTAAAATGACCATTTATTCGTTTATTTTGTTTAGTAATAATTTGCTTGATAAAACAAGATATTAACCACATATTAAATTATTTTAAACCAAGAAGCAATCAATCTTATATCCTCATTTTCACATCTAGGTATTACAAGAGTTATTAGGAGATGATAAAATAAAGATAAGTTAATAAGTGACACTTAAAGATAGAATTTAGAAACCTAGACATTCTGCTCTATCTAGTGAAAGTCAAAGGCGCTTTTCTTTATAAACTTTACCTATTTGTTGTTTCAAAATTAGTGAGAGTTTAATTTCAAAATTAGAGTTTCAAACCGAATAGTATTCGGCAAAAACCATATTCGACGCATTTCTAATTATAATATTAGATATCTATTAGTTTATTTACTAGGTACTAGGTATTTTTGGTAAGTATATGTAGTTATGTATGTATTCTGTATTGTTTGCACAACTCGCAACCATTATTACCTATTTCTCGCTATTTCTTACCCTAAGGTTGCCTGGAAGATATTGCTACCTAACAATAAGGCCGTCTGTTGTTTCTTATATTATTTTTGTTTGTGTCTGTACCTTAAATCTTTGTATACAATAAAGAATATTTGTATTGTATTGTATTGTATTGTATTTGTTACAGGCGGACGAAATAAATTTGTCCCATCATATTCAATAGCGGATATTTGTAGAATAACACAGTGCAGTTATGAAAACATACGAGGTTGACACACGGCGCAATTTGTCCGGAGTGTGGTCCTGAAATTGGTTGGACGCTAGTGGAAAAAACGAAGCAAAGTGTGGGTTGGGATTTTAAATTTAAGGGTTCTGTACTGTGTAAAGTTTATTGATCTAATCTAATCTAATTTAGCCATTTGTGTCCCACTGCTGGGCAAATGCCTCTCTCCTCATCCGCCATGACTTTCTGTCTCGAGTTTCCTCCGCCCAGCTACTTAATATTATTGATCAAACATAATAAAAAAGGGGCACATTGCTCGCAGAACCGATGGACGATGGGGCAAAAAGGTTCTCGAGTGGCGACCACGCACCGGACGACGCAGTGTGGGAAGGCCTCCAACAAGGTGGACTGACGACTTGATTAAAGTCGCTGGAAACCGTTGGATGGGGGCAGCGCAAGATCGGTCGTTGTGGAGATCGTTGTGGAGATCCTTGGGGTAGGCTTTTGTCCAACAGTGGACGTCCATACGCTGATATGATGAATAAAAAAATACATCATCTTGGCCACATTGCGCCTTTGGACATTTTCATTTTCTCTGCGAAAAAACAGTTTCTTGGAGTCGCCTCTAAATCTTAACAACTTTAAGGTCTATCTATACAGATCCGGGCCGTGCCCAAAAAACAACAACGTGTCCGGTTGTCATGACGTCGAATTGTTTACCCTCCTGACGGGCCACGACCCGGACACGTTTCGGGCACGGCCCGGATCTGGGCAGATAGACCTTAAGAATTCATAGAAGGCAGTAGTGTACCTATGTGTCGTGTTTTTGGGCTTCAACGTCCACTGAATAGGTCCCAAGGGACGTGACATTGTGGTAGACCTAGTTGAGATTTGCTAGAAGACTTGTTAATTGACGTCTTTTGATACTCATTTACAAATCTGGCCTTTAATCTCTCACATCCCACTGACCCATTATAAACCCAGACACAATAGATTTTATATTGTTCTTTTTTTCTGGGATGTGAAAGATTAATCAGATGTGAAAACATAATTTTCTATAATTGGGTATAATTTTTATTATCAAGGCTTTTCCATCACGCCTAAGGATCCCCAAACCCCCGAAACTGAAACAAAAAAGCTACCGCTTTGACCCGGTGCGAGCGGATTGAATCAAGAGCTGCACTGTAAACATACTCTAGGTTTACACGGAGGGACAAACGATGGACTGTTGTAGTTGTAGGAATGGAGTAGACATACCATTTTCGATATTTTTGTGCCATATTTGGCTTGTGTATCATAATGCCATCAAATGGCATTTCCAAATTCCCAAATTTTGGGAATGGCGTAGACGTACCATGGTCGACCTCGATATTATTGTGCCATATTTGGCTTTTTGTTATTAAAGTGCCATATTTGGAGTTGACATTAAAATCGCCATTTTGTGCCATATTTGGCTTGTGTGCCATTATGGTGACTTTTTAACTTGACTAACTACAAATAAATGCCTGTAGCATGTTGACAGGCGTTTATTAAAAAGTCGAGATATGTGGATTTAAAGGAACTCACGCACCTACGATTGTGTTGAATGATTATAAGTATGAAAAATGCGAACCGCGGAAGATGGTTGTCTCTAGATTTTTACGCATGTTCCAGCCTGCAAATTTAGGTGACAATGATAACGGCGCAGCGTAGTAGTAGAACTTATATCTGGAATTACATGGTGATATGACTCTAGGCTACTGGACAGTACTGGACAATAGGAACTGGACTGGACCCAGCGATGACTTAGAGCTACGCTTATATACTAAGATGCTGGCCGCGCGATGATATGTGCGGACGTGATAGGCTACGTGATTGCTGATGCAGCGGAACCATATCGATGTAGGAATATTTTTACGCTCGCTGTCTTGTCTTAGCTATCACGTACACGAGGTCCTATTGTCATTTATAATTATGAGTAGGATGTGTCAGTTCTAAAACCTTCTAAACTCTACACCCGCTCTTGATGGCTAGATGGATTGGTTGGTTATGCAAAGGGACCGTCGCTGTGCAAAGAACGAATGGAACTAATGTCGCGTGAACGTCCACAGCACGGATTTTGGACATTTTCGCATACAAATAGGTACATTTTATTATAATGACGAAATTATCAGGACTAGGTTAATTTCACTTACTTATTTAAGAGTGTGAGGGGCTGTTTCACTATCTAAAGATAAAATTTATCTGACAGATATTTTATATCTGTCCCTGTCTAAACGTCATGTTTTATGCAATACATACATACATATTCGTCACGCCTCTCTCCCATTGGGGTAGGCAGAGACCACTTCCTTCCACTTGCTTCGATCCAAACACATCTCTTTCACTTCATCCACACTCATCAGTCGCCTCATACATGCCCGTTATGCAATAGACATAGGTTTATCTGTTAGTTAAATTTTATCTTACAATGGTGAAACGAGCACTAACTCTTAAATGTAGAAACAGTGAAAACTAAAAAAAAACTATTTTTATTTTATTTACCACAGCAAATAGGTACATGTATCTATTAGAAGGTACATTTTAACTTTAAAAGAAAAAATAAAGTTTCTGGTGCCCAAATCATTAAACTTCATTTTTTTTAAACATCAATTCAGATCCCACTGCTGGGCAAAGTACTACCTCTTGACTTATAAAATACAGACTCGCTATTCCCGTTACAAAGCATTTAACCAACTATTATATAACTGAACTTCATAACCATTTTAAATGGAAAGTCGGCAGGGGAGACCTTTGCCCAGCAGTGGGATCTTAAGTGCTAATAAAAAAATATATAATGACTTAAGTTTTTTAATCAATTATTATGTAACTCAACTACATAACCGTTTTAAATGGAAAGTCGCGGGATAGACCTTTGCCCAGCAGTGGGACCTTAATGGCTAATAAAAAAATATAACGACTGAACTATATTAACAACTATATAACTAATCCGATTAAACACAATTTAATACAACTTTTAAAATCTCACTTTCTCATACAAAACAATAAAAAATAGTTCAAAATATAAATAAACACACCCCGTAGCTATACGCACATAAGTTCAATAATGTGAAATGTATAAGCACCCTGTATAACTTACGGTCTAGCAAGCTTTTCTATTAAGCTTAACTGAAATGGGTCATAGAATAATTTAACATTAATAGTTTGTAGATGAGACACTCGTTTGATTCAAGTATCAGTATTATAAAAATAAATAAACAAAAAAGTAAATAACCTACCAAAAAAAAAACATTAAAGATCTATCGACACAGAACCGGGCCGTGCCTAGGTCATGACTGTCATGACGATGTGTTGTTTTCCCTCCTGACGGGCCACGGCCCGGATACGTCCCGGGTACGGCCCGGATCTGTGTAGATAGACCTAAAAAAAATTATAAGTATTTAATTGAACTAGAGGCTGGCCACGATTTCGTACACATTTATCGCCATAAATGGTTTTACACAATACAGTAATTCAATAATATTAATCTTAACTTTATGTGTTATTTTGTTGTATGAGCTACAATAAAGACCCAGACGGACGTTCCTAGAACAGATGAAGGAAAAGGCGGGTGTCATGTCGTATCAAGATGTTAAAAAGAAGGCAGAAAATAGGGAGGGATGGAAGAGGCTCCACCGACAAGAGCTAAGGTCTTAAATGAGATGATGATGATGATGAGCTACAATATTTTTAAGTTTCATCAAAATTCAAATTCAAATTCTTTATTTTGCACACCATAGGTTTTACATGATGTTATTACAATAGTTGACAGTACCTTTTATGGACCCTGAATAGGGCACGGCAATTACAATCTTAACATAACTTAAATCTAATATATTACTTATCTATGGGTAGGTATCATGTTTAGTATTTTCTATATTTTTTATTTTTAGTATTCTAGTATTTTCTGTTTGGTAGTTTTTGCTTGAAAGAGTAACAAGCAGTTTGTTACTCTTTCAAGCAAAAACTACCATTGACACAGATTACTTAATTAAGAAAAATTGCAATTTTAATTCTGTACATGAATGTACCTACTGTCCGTTCTGTTAACAAAATAATCTATGTAATGTTTCGTGTTTATGAAATAAGTACATTTAGTCGCAAAACGTTCCTGACTTAATGAGAATTGTAGATATTACGCGATTTATATTTAATTCACTAGACCATAGCAATTAGGGATATTGATAATAATTATAATCCTACTAATATTATAAATGTCAATATTTGTGCCGATAGATCGACATGAGGATATTTGTTACTCTTTCACGCTAAAACCACTGAACAGATTTGAATGAAACTTTCCTATATTATAACTTGCATATCAGAATCATCAGAATGTCTAGATCGAAGCAAGTGCAAGGTACCATTATTACATATTTCTTTCTTAACCTAAGGTTGCCTGGAAGATATTGCTACCTAGCAATAAGGCCGCCTGTTGCTTCTTATATTCTTGTTTGTGTCTGTACTGTACCTTATATCTTTGTGTGCAATAAAGAATATTTGTATTGTATTGTATTGTATTGTGGAAGGAAGTGGTCTCTGCCTACCCCAATGGGAGAGAGGCGTGACGGATATGAATGTATGTATGTGTGTGTACATCAGAATGTACCTATGTACCTACTTATAGTAAACTATACGATATGTAGTTATAGTATCTTATCTACAGGGTGTAACAGAAAGGGGGTATAATACTGAAACACAGCGATAGTCCTCATGAAACTGAACAACTTTCTCCAAGCAACATGGGTCGTAACTCGAAAAAAATTTTGGATCCCCCATACTTACTCGGTCAGCTGATCGGACATTTTGTATGGGGAGGTGGAATTTTTTTTTCGAGTTACGACCCATGTTCCTTGGGGAAAGTTGTTCAGTTACATGAGGACTATCGCTGGGTTTCGGCGTTATACCCCTGTTACACCCTGTATAGGATATCGCAAACATTTTTCTAGAATTTTCCATCACCATCTGTGACCTTAAAAAACTTTCTCACACAATACAGTGTAACAATAAAACATAGTTTCCACTAACCGTATTACCATAACAATATAAACAGAGCTATGGCGGCACTTCCGGTTTGGATATCACTTCCGGAACCGCCATTTTGTGCATATGAAAATTATTTAACCCTTTGTGTGCTCGGACCGAACTTTATCATGTTTATTGCTTTTGTTTAATTATTTTATTAGTTGTATTTTGAATGTATTGCGGTTAGATTAAACGAGAGATCAGTTTTATTTAATAAAGTTTTATAATAGTTGCAGGAAAGGGCATTAAAATTAACTATTCATTAGATGACTATTCATTCGTTAACTATTAATTAACCGTTGGATGTGGGCAGCGCAAGACCGGTCGTTGTGGAGATCCTTGGGGGAGGCTTTTGTCCAGCAGTGGACGTCCACAAGCTGACATGATGATTCATTAGATATTTCCTTCAAGTTAATGGCATTCTTTAGTCTTTGATTATGCAACGTTTGATGTAACAAAAATTCACTCGAATTGAGAATCACCTCTTTTTTTTCTTTTATGGTTTTTAATTTGAAGTCGGATATAAAAATTAATCCGCAGCGCGGTAGGCGGTTGGCTAGCAGTTTTGGTAGGTAAAACCGCAACCGCGGCATAACAACAAGCGCGTAAGGACCTTTACATCATGTTTTTTATAGGAAGACCATTTTTTTATGAAAATTGGATCCAAAAAGTCAAAAGGAAAATTGTTCTTGAAACATGTCGATGTCACATCAAAATAACTTATAGGCTATAGTATTATATTAGGACATCATATTTTTCAAAGACATGCAATCATACATATCCATCACTCCTCTCTCTCATTGGGGTAGGCAGAGACAACTTCCTTCCACTAAACCCCTCTAAACCAAGGAGCAATGTATGAGGCAATTAATGAATGTGGATGTTTAAAAAGACCTCTAGAATTTCTTGCTGGCTTCTTCTCTGGGGAATCTGCCTTCCAAAGTCAGCGTAGCTCCTCCTTTAATGTTTTTCTCTTTTTTGGTTCTTTAAATTCATTATTATGTTTTTTTTTATTGCTATCTACACACCAAAGCCGCCGGCATGCCGCCGGGCTAGGCGGGCAGCTTTTTGTCATATGAATGGCAGCTGTCAAAAAGCCGGCGGCATGCCGGCGGCTTTGGTGAGCAGACAGCATATAATTTTTACTTTGTGACGAATTCAAGTGTAAATTTAATGTTACCTACGAATAAATTATTTCTGAATTTTATGTATGTTTGGATCGTGGCAAGTATCGTGCAAGGGTCGTACTGGTCTAAGATATAACAGCCTCATGCGACAATTTTAGAACTAGCTCTTACCCTTCCGTATGCAGTATGGTTGCATTCACATGACGTATTGGCTTCATATGCCAAGTTCCGGTGAAGCGGTTTAATCATAACTTCGGGGACGTCCTGTATAAGTAGGGTTGGGTAGGTAATGTCGATACTAGGGGCCCAACTCTGCTAGTTTACAATATGCGTAGTTGCTTAGGAGCCATACCATCTCAATTTGCGTACCTGGTCTGACGCAAAATGGCTACCTTTTTGTATGGAATATCTTATCGTTTGACAGGTCATCTACCAAGAAAACTATGAAAAACTTGGCGCACCTTGGCACGCTGTCATAAACTCATTAGTATATGAAAAAAAAAATGAGAGTGTCAATGGCATTTTTTGACACATTTGATCGCAATCAGTGTAAAGCCATTGTTTAGCAGAATACCGAATATGTCAAAAAATTCCATTGAAACTCTGCCGACACACAACTGAGGCTATTTTAATTTAGCTGACTTGGGCTCCAAATTTGTCAAAAAATGCCATGGACACTCGCCGACACAAACCTGAGGCTATTTTATATTAGCAGACTTGGGCCTACAACTTTTACAGACTTGGGCCTATAACCTACAACTTTTTACAACCCAATAACTAAATATATATAAATTCACCTTAACTAAATACAATATAATACAAACTTATTCTACTTACTATACGTATACATATTTATGCATAGATAACCTCATAGATACCCCACTTATAATAGGAAAATATCGTTATATTTTAGTTTTCTTTTTTACTTCCACTATGGTTTAACCTCGGCCATCCCTACTTCGTTCAATATTTTGGTTTCAGGTCAAAACTTAATGTTATGCTTCTAGCCGACCTTAATATTATACGCTGGCAACTCTGTTATGATTCCATAATTAACCAACGTTATAATGTCATGGGTTGCCAGTATAAATACATTTCGCTTCAGTTAAATTTGGAATTGTTTTTTAAGCTGGTCATGTTAGGGGGGCGTAGTGACAGTTTGTATGGAATTGTACCTATGTGGTATGAAATAATTTATTTTTAGGTACCTACTTATTTTTTTAGAATTTAAGGTCGTACCCGGGACGTGTCCGGGCTGTGGCCCATCAGGAGGGAAAACAATACGTCGTCGTCGTGTCAACGTGTCCGGGCCGTGTCCGAGACGTGTCAGGGAAAAAATATCATTCCATACATTTTTTATAGATTCGTTCACACACGTTATCATGACGACGGGTCACGGCCCAGACACGTCCCGGGGACGGCCCGGACACGTCCTGGGCACGGCCCGGATCTGTGTCGATAGACCTTAAGTATATTGGCCAGTTGGTGTAGTTGGTTGTGCAACGCTGTTAGTCGTGGTTAATGTTATTTAGTTAAAGTTGATCTAGCCCCAAGTCTGCTAATTTAAAATAACCTCAATTGTGTGTCGGCAGAGTGTCAATGGCGTTTTTGACACATTTGGTATTCTGCTAAACAATGGTTTACACTGATTGCGACCAAATGTGTCAAGAAATGACATTGACACTCTGCCGACACACAACTGACAATATTGTAAATTAGGAGACTTGGGCACTTTCATAGACTTACTACTCTTAATACCCTGTATTTACCCACTATGTCTTATTACAGTGAATCATGACTCAAAGTCCCACTCGAGGCAATCCAGTCACATTTATAGCGTCACAAAGCAAGAACGGAATCGAATTGAAAATGTACTGAGAGCTTTTAATGCACTCTTACGTAGAAATACAGAGCACTGCCCGCGATTTCGTATTTATTGGGATAACTTTGTAAATGCACGTAATATCTATATATATAAAAATGAAACCCGTTTTCCGTTGTCACGGCATCACGCCTGAACGGCTGGACCGATTTCGCTAATTTATTTTTTAAAATGTTCATTGTAGTCCAAGGATGGTTCTTACGGTGAGAAAAATTCGAATAATTGCCGGGAAAGCCCTAAAACAGACCTTGTCTTTTTCCCACACAAATGTTTTCTTACTAAAATGTAGAGTCAATTTGAACTTTATTCCTACACAATAAAGTTCATTCTATGGCGGGACGAAGTTCGCCGGGACAGCTAGTCTTAAAATAATATAGCATATGTGTTATTCTGATATGTAACCTACGATACTGCTAAGTTTTTATCAAAATGTGTCCAGTGGTTTTTGCGTGAAAGACAACCAAATATTCATGCATCGGCACAAACATTGACATTTTATAAGATTAGTAGGACTAGCGTTTGACCGCGACTTTGTATTTATTGAATATTTTTAAGACTTTATTATATTACTGGCACCAACCACTAAAGAGTCTTCATTTGTTTTTGTGAAGAAGAAACAACCTAATGAAGGAATATAAGGAGTGGCCCTATTTTTTTTTTCATATACAAATGAGTTTATGACAGCGTGCCAAGTTTGCGCCAATAGTTTTCTCATCGTTTTCTTGATAGATGACCTGTCAAACAATTAGTAGTACCATACAAAAAGTAGCCGATTTGCGCCAGACCAGGCACACAGATCCAGACGGTATGTTTCCTCCTTATATATTATATACTCAAAGAAACAACCAAACATCGTTACATCCATCTTTAAACTATTTTAGACGACTGATCGACGGATTTATCAACAGATTTGTTTAACATTTCATATTAAACACCAAACCACGGATCCAACGGCTAACACGTACTAATAAATAGACATTGACAATAATCCAAAAAGAAACTTTATCATCAGTAGCCGAGAGCAGCAATTCAGAAGAATTAGAACTGAGAACAACTTATATCCGACGGCTTAGCGAGTTCTGACAGGTTGGGGTTAAGTTATAAGCTGAAGCGATTGTAAATACACAAGAGGCTGCCCGCGACTTCGCACACATTTATCATCATAATAGTTTATTAGAAAAAAATTAAAATATTTTAAAATAATATATGTATAATATAAAGCGACAGACCACGGAAAAGGTGGCGAGACGAACTGGACACCACAAACGACTGGACAGAGGCGGCTCAGGATAGAGAATCGTGGAGAAGGAAGAGAGAGGCCTTTGCCCAGCAATGGGACAACAACGGCTAGATAAGATAAGATTAGAAAATAGTATAGTCTATGTGTTATCCTGATGTATAAGCTAAGCAACAATATTGCCTGTTTTATCAAAATCTGTCCAGTAGTTGCGTGAAAGAGTAACAAACATTCATCCATGCATACATCGGCACAAACATTGACATTTATAATATTAGTAGGATAAGGGCGTTTTCATCATAATATTTATTGCGATTCCACAAAGTTACAAAATGGTCTTAAAAATAATTTACTACAGTACATGTTGTGGACTCTGTTTAAGGGCACGGTAAACAGAGAGAAGACGTATTGAGTTGCTAGAATTAATTACGTATTTGCGTGTGTTTTGTTCTTTCAAGCGTTGACGCACTTCTAAGCTCGTATAGTCTATGTTGATTCTGACACGACACCATCGGTTCGATCGTATACACTTGTAAACGCGCGTCTGGTCTTTTTAAGCGCGTATGTAGCGCGCGTGAACGTCCATATGCTATTTAAACACACGCCCCCTTATTACAAAACGAGGTTTAAAGATATTCCGACTTTAGTTCGTTTCTTTTGACGTTTCGGCTATGGACAAAACGTCAAACTAAACGAACTAACGTCGTTTTGTAATAAGGGTATAATATAGGTCTGAAAACGCGCTAAAACGCTATCGCTTATGCTATACACCACACGCCAATGAGCAATAGGTACACTTTGTTCAGCTTTAGAAACTTGTAACTCGCGATTTGTACGAAATGATTGAGTTATTGCACTTTTATTACTATTCTTATACTTCCCTATTGTTTGTTTCAAACTAATAAACTAGTGGTTTAAATGCATTTCGATTAATATGAAGTTTAAATTGTGTTTTATATTTCTTTCTTCATAAGATACAGCCTGGTTACAGACGGACGGACGGACGGACAGACGGACAGCCAAGTCTCAGCTGTAACAGGATCCCGTTTTCACCCTTTATGTTCGAAAACCTGAAAAAAGAACTTAAAATTTCCCTTTTTCATTTAATTTTCTATTTCTTTTCTTTTTCTTAATTTTCACTTTTTTTCTGTTTTCCACGGGCATGAGGCGACTGATAAGTGTGCCTGCGGATAAAGCGAAAGAGGTATGTTTGGATCATAGCAAATGGAAGGAAGTGGTCTCTGCCTACCTCAATGGAAGAGCGGCGTGACAGATATGTATGTAAAATTTCACTGATGCTAATGCTAATCTGCACATCAAAGCCGCTAGCATGCCGCCGGGATAGGCCGGCGGCGTTTCATGATACATATCGCAGCTGTCAAAAAAGCCGGCGGCTTTGGTGTGTAGATGCCACAACTTAAACACTAATCACTGCAAGTAAAAGATTAAATAAAACATGGTAAATGCTATAGTAATGTTTGTAATGATTAGAGTGTAACGTTAGACGTAGATGGAAACAAATAAACGTAGCAAAGACGTTTCTCATCGACCAGACAGACGTGAATGAAAAATTACGAGGCTTTTATATTGTACGACGGAGGGACGATCCCACAAAAAACAAAAATGAAAAAAGATTTGCTAAGTCGATATAAAATAGCTTTGCTACACAATTTGCCGTGCCCTAATCAGGGTCCACATTTGGTACTTTAAGTTGTTTATAGGATGTGTAAAAACCTGTGGAATGCAATAAATGATTGAGTATTAAAAAATATACCGTGGGCTTGGTCGTTAATGGTGATCTAAATAAGTGCCAAGTAATTAATATTAAACTCTATTTCTTTGGTTTGCTTAGATACAATTGCTGTTATTTATAAATGTAAGAACTTAAAGTGTCTAGACTTTTCAGGATATATTAAGGCTTATGCATTAAGTGACTGATTAGGTACTATGGATGAAGTGAAGGAAGCATGTTTGGATGTTAGCAAGTGGAGGAAAGCGGTCTCCGCATGCCCCGATGGAAAAGAGGCGTGACAGATATGTATGTTTTAAGGCCTAGAGGCTACCCGCGACTCAGTATACCTTTATCGTCATAATATAATTTAGTCTTTGTGTTATTCTGATGCGTAAGCTACAATATTGGAAAGTTTCATTAAAATATTTTCAGTGGCGAAAGAGTAACAAATATTCTCACAAACATCCATCCATTGGCACAAACATTGACATTAATTTTATTAGATGGATTCTCTAAAGGAGGGGTATAAGATAGCCTAAATGATGATGAATCTAGATGAAGAGGGATGAAGCGAAAGAGGTGTGTTTAGATCGTAGGTACCTACTTAGTGTAAAAATTAACTAATAATTCTTTTTTTTCTTCCCAAGATAAAAAAAATCGTAGATTATAAACCCTAAGTCAGACATTAGGGAGATTAAAATTGTTTTTTCGCTGACAAGACAGCTACGCGTACATTTTGATAACGGTATTGCTTTTGTACACCCGCCTTTATTTATTTGCACCGTAATGTATTACTTTTATTCACTGCGTTGTGGCTACAGCCTTATTCGGTCTATTAGCGGAATAATTTTGCTTGTTTTAGATCACTGTGGAAACTACTTAACTCTTAACGGAATTTTTATTTATTTATCAATATGAATATCAATAAGTCCGCGATTTAGTAAGCGTTTTACTTCATATCTTGTAAAACTTACACAATTTTTAAATGATAACGCGAGGCGGGTCAAATGTTAAAACTTTTTTTTTTCATAAAGTAGCGTCATAGTGATTGAATGAAAAAAATGAGTTCCCCGTTACACCCGGTATGTATAGATGTATTTAAATATAATAAGGTATACAAAAATATATTGTTGTTAGTATGTAAGTATTAATTATTATAGCATATGACTATTCTATTGTTATATGCAACCTATAATAAGGTATTGTAAAGTTTTGTTAAAATCTGTTCAGTCGTTTTCAAGTGAAAGAGTATCAAACATCCACCTATCTAAAAATTTTGGCACCGACACGAAGATTGGCACAAACATTGGCATTTAATTTAAAAAGTTATGTATTAAATTACTACAAGGTACTCACGATTTCACGAGTATTTATTATCATAATTTTTAAACAATAATGTCAAGTTTTAACATTCAATTAGCTATTAACAAAGGTTGATACGTCAATTTACTTAGTAATTAATAACCCAAATAACTTATCCATCACCTTATAAGTCAAATTTCCAAAAGCATAAAAAAATTCAGCCTGTATAAAAGCCCCAATACATTTCCATAGTTTCAAATATACAGGGTGTAATTCAACCCCTTTGCGTTACCGAGACGCGGGGGTATAAATCGTGCCGGCGGTAACGTTACTATAATATTACCGTTTTCTACCAGGATTCAAGAAAAAAACATTCTCAAGATACAAATCACCGGGTCTTTATTGTTTGTAGGGATGGGGTGGGATATCGATAAATATTTTAGGAAGTATTTTTTAATATTTTATTTAATTTATCAGACATACAGAACAACAACAGTTCGCGATTATTTTATTACTAAATATTCGATTATTAAATACTAATTGCTAGTGGCTATTTTCTACTAAAGCCTAGACCAGAAATTACACATAAAATAGTTATCTTAAATAACCCAAGGCCCTATTATTAGTACTAACAAATATTTTAAAGTATCTATATGCTTATAGATATACAGGGTGTAACAGAAAGGGTATATAAAGCCGAAACACAGCGATAGTCCTCATGAAACTGAACTACTTTCCCCAAGGAACATGGGTCGTAACTCGAAAAAAAAATTTCGCGCCCTATACAAAATGCCCGATCAGCTGATCGAGTAAGTATGGGCGATCCAAAAATTTTTTTAGAGTTACGACCCTTGTTCCTTGGGGAAAGTTGTTCAGTTTCATGAGGACTAGCGCTGTGTTTCGGCTTTATATAGGTACCCTTTCTGTTACACCCTGTATATTATCATAGTACCTACCTGCTGGTAGGTACTGTTATAATGAACTGTTATAGTAACACATATACATATTCCTCAAAAACCTTTCAAACAAAACTATTAACGTACATATTAAAAATCATAATATCGATAAATTCTATCGACACAATCACCACCCTACTCAGTGGGCGCTGACACGGCACGGATCGGCAAATTGCCGTCTATTTATTATCGACACTCATTCACCTGTCGACATGTGTACATCGACATATAGCGCAACACTAGCTAAATTTGGTATACAGGGTGGTTGAAATATTAAGTTTTTGTATACAGTGTGTTATGTTAAAATTAATTTTAAAAAATTGTTAATCATTTTATTATCCACACGTTACTATAGGTAATAGGATAATTTCTATGATAATTTTATAGACTTTGCCGAATCAATTAATTTGTTTTTATAGTAGGTAGGTATTAAGCATTTTTTTTTCTATAAGTCACTTTGTCATTTACAAAATATTCTTTATTAGCCTATTTTTTTTGTGAAATAATAAATATCTAAATGAAGGAAATATACAAAAAAAATATTATTTTATTTTATTTTTCATGAGTTACCTACCTATTAAAAAACTTAAAAGAAACCGATACCGAAAACTCAACTTCCAATATCCTCAAAATAGAACCTAACCAAACCCCCCCCCTAATTAAAAAAAATCTCTACCCACCAAAAGTTTTAAAAAAATCACAAAAGCAACAGTCCCATAGAAATACATACAGGGTACACAACAATAGGAATCCAATCAGTCAGTCCAACGATACAGTATTGAATGTAAACAAAACCTGATTGGTGGATTTTGTCCGGATCAAACCAATATACGTTGCAATTTATACACCCTGTATTGTGAGACTATAGTTGTAAAGTTCATTTAAATACAGGGTGTGTTTTAATTAGTGAATGATAGAAAAATATTATATGCATATCTTAGCGCCAAAACACACGGTGAAACGCAACTGCAACGCAACTGAAAACAACACACGACGCAACTAGTTTGAAACGTTTCGTTTCAGTTGCGTCGTGTGTTGTTTTCTAAGGAAGTCTATAGCAGAAACTAAGATGCAACTCAAAAGTAACTAGCAGTTTCAGTTGCGTTGCAGTTGCGTTTTACCGGTGTGTTCTGGGTCTTACTTTTAATTAATGACCGATAGAAAAAGATATGCATGTATGTACCTACTCATGATGACAAACAACTTTTACTATGGGATAAAATTCGAAATCACTAAAAAAAATTGTTCTGACTTACTTTTAACACTATCAGCTACTTGGTATGGGGAGTTCGATTTTAGAAGATTTCAAACTTGGTCCCATAGTAAAAGTTGTTTGTTATCACGAGTACCTAAATGCATATTCACTTCTATCGTTTACTTATTTAAAGTCACCCTGTATATGTTGTTATTTATACATTCTGTATAACGAGACTATAGTCAAGAGTACCCTAAACCGACATGAATGAAGTGACTGATGACTGTGGATGAAGCGAAAGAAGTGTGTTTGGATCGTAGCTAGTGGAGGGAAGTCTCTGTCTACCTCGATGGGGAAAAGGCGATACTAAGAATGATAGATATGTATGTATTATAAATGTTACCGGAAATGTATAAAATCAAGGAATTGTATACAAATCCTAGGAAATGTGTATAATATAAAACAGAATAATAACATGACCTAACCTAACGTTTTTTTTAACACGGGGAAATGCAAAACCTAACCTAACATAACCTTACCATCAATATCTATCTCAAATAATTTACATTTCCGATTGATGTATAGATTTCCTAGGAAATGTGTATAATATAATTTAAATCACACATTTCCGTGCCATTTCACGAGTTACATACATTTCATAGGAATTGTATACAATGACGGATTACATACATTTCCGGTAACATAAACAAAGAATAAATACTTTTCATTTCAATCATGAATCATTTTTCTAAGTTAAAATAGTAAATGCGCACAAAGACACGGGCAAGCATTACTTACTTGATATTTTCTTAAATCTTTAACTAAACTTAACTTAAAACAATACTTACCAACACAACTTAATTGGTACAAGTAACTTGGCAAGTAGTAAGTACAGTTACACGGTTCTGCACTTATAGTCACTAAATAAATACGTAGAGTTCCGTCGATTTGAAGAAAACCCTCTATGAATTATTTAGTAGTTTGAGAATTGGTTCAAAGTCAATGGTTCTGTTGTTAAAGCCGCGTACACATTGACTGTAACTGTAACCGAATAGGGGTCTAAGTCTGCTAATTTAAAATAGCCTCAGTTGTGTATCGGCAGAGTGTTAATGGCATTTTTTGACACATTTGGTATTCTGCTAAACAATTGAAAAAATGAAAAGTATTTATTCAAAAATTGGCAAAATTCATTACACTTTTTTTTCGAAAAATTTTTTGATCTATAATTTTTAATAATTAAAAAATAGCGTGTGAATGTGTCAAAAATGCCACTGAAACTCTCATTGACACTCTGCTGACACACAACACAACTGAGGCTATTTTAAATTAGCAGACTTAGACCCCAGATACAGTAACGAGGTTCTAGTGTGTACGCGTGTTACAGTTACCCTTTGATACGCGGTAAATACCGACAATCGTCGGCTCACTGCGAGCCGCTCGTGTCGCGTTCGTCGCAGGCTCACGAACCACGTAATACACTGTTTTCTTTGTTACGCCCAGAACACACAATGAAACGCAACTGCAACGCAACTGGAACTGCTAGTTACTTTTGAGTTGCATCGAAGTTTTTGCTATAGACTTTTTAACGCCAAAACACACGGTGAAACGCAACTGAAACTGCTAGTTACTTTTGAGTTGCATTGAAGTTTCTACTATAGACTCCTTTATAAAACCACACACGATGCAACTAGTTTTAAACATTTCAGATAAGTTGCATCGTGTATGGTTTTCTAAAAAAGGCTATAGCAGAAACTTAGATGCAACTCAAAAGTAACTAGCAGTTTCAGTTGCGTTGCAGTTGCGTTTCACCGTGTGTTCTGGGTCTTACAATACATACAACGGTTACAGTTACTCGCCAATGTGTACGCGTCTTAAGACGGTAGAACCTTGTTGTTGGGGTCGTGGATTTGATGTTGGAAATCAATTTGACAAGGGTTTGAAATCTGCAGCATTATTTTAGCAGTCATTAGAAGTTGTTGTTGTTAGCCCATATATGTCCCCACCGAGGGGCACGAGCCTACTCTCATACAGAGAGCGATTTGGCTGTAATCCACCACGCTGGCCAAGTGCGGGTTAGCGGATTTCACATACTTTCCTCACGATGTTTTCCTTCACCGTTAAAAGTTATATCAGTTACTTAATTTGTTGTAGAAAGTTCCTTTAAAATTATTTATTAGCTGGCTGCCCGCGAATTCATATGCATTTAATTGTCACATCAAAAACATAATCTCGAAATAATCTAACTTAAGTATTTTTTTGTAATGCAAGCTTTAATATTGTAAAGTTTTATCAAAATCTGTTTAGTAGTTTTTGCTTGAAAGAGTAACAAACATCCATCGGTACAAACATTGACATTTATAATATTAGTAGGATTTAATTATTCTTAGGCCGCTTCCTGACTTGGCGGTGCGGTATCGGTACGATTTCGTTTCGATATACTGCATCGGTACCGAAAGCTTACCGAGCGCCTATATTTGAATGCACGCTTCCTGATTGGCGCGGCCTGCGCGGGAGCGGCGCGGTAAGCGAGCGGGATACCGCGTCGCGGGTTGGGCAGCCAGTAAAAGCCTGCATGCCGAGCGCACACCGCGTGTATTTGGTAAACAAAATGGCAGCGGAAAGAACCACGTGTATTACTTTGGTGACCGAAGTGGAAAAATATCCACTTTTATATAACTATAAGATACCTGAATACTCAAGAAAGGATCTGACAGAAAAAGCGTGGGCAGAAATTGCTCATAAAATAAAATTGACTGGTGAGTAGGTGTTCATTTATTACAATTATTAAATACAATGATTGTACTGCCATGGAAGTGCTGCTCTAGGTAAAACAAAGTAGTTAGTCAAATATTTTCGTACAGTTGGTCCTGCTGATCTGGCGTTGACAGAAATTTCATCTCTTTCAATGTTGAAAGAAAAATTTTGAGTACTCTCATAATCTGTGGACTCAGTGGCAGAATATTGTACTCCATCTCGTGATCGAATAAAATTATGTAGAACACATACAGATTTTATTATGTTATTCACTGTAGCGTAATTTAAACAACGAATTGGTGTTAAAAGTACTTGAAACTTTTGAGTCATCATCCCAAATGCACACTCAATAGTTTTACGTGCTCTTGACAGTCTGTAATTATAGATTCTTTTGATATTGTTTATACCTGTCATAGGATAAGGCCGCATGATATTGCATTTTAAAGGAAAAGCATTGTCGGCAACAAAGAAATAAGGCACTTCTTGTTGCGTATCATCATGCGGAAGTGGAGATGATGTAGGCAAATTCAAACCATCTCTTTGCAACCAGAAACTGATGGACGAAGCTTGAAATACTCCGCCATCGCTATTTCGTCCAGCATAGCCTGTATCAATCATGGTAAATAAGCCATCAGCATCACATACTGCAAATAAGATGATCGAATGATAGCCTTTATAATTGTAATTTGTAGATCCGCTGTTAGGCAGTTTTTGAATTCGCACGTGTTTACCATCCATGGCTCCCAAGCAATTAGGGATATTCCAAAGTTCATAGAAACGATTAGATATATCTTTCCATTTTTCTGTGGTTGGAATTGCCATGTTCTCTGTTCGTAGTATCAACCAAATTACTTCAGTCGTTTCAGCTATTATGTCGGATATAGTACTAACCCCTCTGGCAAAATATAATGCCAGTGCTGTGAATGTACTTCCGGTAGCAAGATATCTGTAAAAAATAATTTGTTTGTGTTAGATACATTACATTTTATAAACATCTGATTAATTTATATTATATTGTTTCAGTCTCTGAGTGTAAGGAAAAATGGCGTAACATCAGGTCTACATTTATCAGAAGTACCAAACCGCAACCAAGTGGCTCAAAAACTAAAAAGCCCTATTATCTGAGCGAACATTTAACGTTCATTTTACCTTACGTTAAACCATTAAACGATTCTGATAATCGTGGTAACATACCACCAACCCCGGATACAGAGATGACTAACGAAGCGGACACAGAACATGTTTCAAACGAGGGCCCAACTGAATCATCAGAGCAGCATCAGCCACCTGCTTCACAGGATCAATCTATGTCTTCTGAGGCCCCCGCGCCTGCACATGGAGTACGCCGCCGCAAGACGACATCTTTGGAAGTAGACGCCGCTATGATTAACTTTTTAAAAAATAAAACCAATAAGGCAGAAGATGTAATCTTAAATAAAACCGAAAAGCAAATGAACCTTTTCTTTCAAAGTTTACTACCCGAGTTTACAGATATGAATGCCCAACAAATCCGTTCTTTCAAAATCAAAGTTTTGCAACTTATAGATGACATTAAGAACGCGCCGTCGTCAGTAACTTCTTCAAGAGCCTCATATTATTCCGTATATTCTCCAATTTCATCTGTAGGCACTCCGACACCAACACCAATTAATTAATAATAAATTACTTAAATAATATTTACTTTTATTTATATTTGTGCAAACACTTACCTCAAAGTTATAAGCAATCTCTCTTCGGCACTAACACATTCTCTTAATCTAGTAGTTTGTTTTGTGATCACGGGTGCAATAAGTCCCAGAAGTTCACGATAAGTTTCTTTCGACATCTTGTACATCGTCTGAAATTTTGCATCATTAATTGAAAGTTGTTGTGCCGCAACAAAAAGTCTGCAGTTTATATTTTTGGCAATGTAGGGATGTACCCAATACTTCTTTCTTTTTTTACGCAATCGCAAATACGCGTAACAAATTAAAGCATTTTCTTCATCTGACGACGACATTCTCGCGAAGCGACGGCACAAACGATACTGCCAAGACCCTACTGTTTTATACCGAAAGCATACCGACAGTATACCGCCTAGTGAGGAGGTCTGAGCGACATTAGTAAAGTCGCGGTATAATATAAATTATTACATACCGATACCGCACCGCCAAGTCAGGAAGCGGCCTTAGTGTACAAGTCTCTCAGGAAAAGTCGTTGCAAAACGTTTGCAGCTCTGTTTTGTCCTTAGGGAATGTGCTACGCTAAAGGAACTGGGCAATTTTACTAATAGTTTAAATTATACAGATGAAAATGTGATATTACTCGTAGTATACAGGGTGTTAGGAAAAGTATCACTTTCCTTTTAACCAGGCATAGTGTAAGTGATGTAGAACACATTCCACGAAAAAAAAATTTTTTTGATTTCATTTTTAATTAAGAATTTCATTATTAGTATCGCGCTCTAACGCAAAGGTCCGTAGTGAGCGAGAGAGAGAGAGAGCGAGCGCGCCGCTCGCCCGACTTACTTACTCGCTGAGAGTTGAATAACCTTTCCGTTAGAGCGCGCGAATCACGCAATTATTAATGAAATTCTTATTTAAAAATGAGTTAATTTTTTTTTTCGTGAAATGTGTTCTACATCACTAACACTTACACTAACACTGGTTAAAAGGAAAGTGATACTTTTCCTAACACCCTGTATAAAATATTTATTTACTCTTCAAGGTAGTTTAACAGCTTATAATACTCGTAGTTAATGGTGAAACGGGGGCTTACAGATAAAATTTACCTGACAGATATTTTATACCTGTCTCTATCTAAAACGTCATGTTTTAAGAAATAGACATAGGTTTATCTGTCTGTTAAATTTTATCATGTGAAACGAGCACTGATTCATATTAGCTGTTAGAGTGAAGGAAGCTGCGGTCAAACAAACGCCTCGTAAAGGGCGACGCCGGATCTCCTGCTACTGGCATACTATGCTCTGTTTGCATGAGGACAGTAGGATAGGACAGTAGGACAGTAGTTTGGTTTAGTTCTTCGGTTTTTTTTTTTATTCTACAGGCCCTCCTTAAACCGATGTACTTTCATACTATGCTCTGTTTGCATGAGGACAGTATTATAGAACAATAGTTTGGTTTGCCAATTTCATCACTTACAGACAAAATTTATCTGACAGATATTTTATAACTGTCACTTCATTAAGCGTAATATTTATATATGAGATCATCATAGGGTTATCTGTCAGTTAAATTTTATCTGTAGGTACATGGTGAAACGAGCACTGATTCATATTAGCTGTTAGAGTGAAGGAAGCTGCGGTCAAACAAACGCCTCGTAAAGGACGACGCCGCCGGATCTCCTGCCACTGGCATACTATGCTCTGTTTACATGAGGTCAGTAGGAGTGTGATTAAATATTTTGATAAGTTTTATCTATACTTACGCTAAAAAAACATATTATCAACTTAACTCAATCTTTATTCAGTCATAGGTCATAGACATAGGTCTATGACCTATGATCCGCCAGATGGCGCCCTCATGTATACATATTCTCCCGGACAATTAATTCGGAAAAAATATAAAGTGCACGCTTTTCGGCTTAAAAGTTTATTGAAAACGGACATTGAGCTCGGATTTGCCTATGGAGGTGTTTGTGGCGCTTTTTATTAAGACCATCCATCTGATCTATAGTTTTATAGATAGTGCACTGTTTCTTGCCGTTTTTTACGGGGATGCTGTGTTTTACGCGTCGCATATAGTTAAAGTGCTGTTCTCGAGAGGTACATTGGTTTTTTTTTTAAATTTTCATTGTGGCGGTGTTTCTAAAAAACCTTTTTGTCATTCACCCTCTTGTGGCCTGTTTTCTGGGCTGTACGAAGAAACTAGTCAAGCTTTTCGTCGCTAAATAGAAGTGTCGTCCAGTGTATTTTTGCGACAAGTGGCGTTTGCTTTTGTGGTGTTCGTGGTTCGATTCCCGGGGTGGACTTATTTCGGTTTTTATTTTTGTACTTTTTATTATTATTATTTTTTAAATATTTTTTTATTTTGGGTTTAATATTTTATTTGCAACTTTTATTAATTTAATTGTTTTTTTTTAATTAGAAAAAGTAATAATAGGTTTTTTTTTTATTTAGTTTTGATTTGAATTGTTTTTTTTTTTTTTTATTTAATTTTTTTTATTTGATTTGAATTGTATTTTTTTTTTTTTTTTGGTTTTTTATTATTTCAACTTTATTTATTTTTTTAATTAGATTTTTTCTTTTATTTTTTAATTTATTAACTTTGACATAATTAATTTTGACATTTATTGATTTTGTTTATGATTTGATTATGTTTTGTGGAATTATTTTGTATTTTTTTTTTATTTAAACATGTAAAATAGTTATTGATTGTATTTAAGATTATTTGATATGCTTTTATTGTTAATTTATTTTATTTGGGGATTTTTGGTGGGATGAGTAGCCCAGTCAGGTCATCGTGTCCGCATTGCCCGGGCTCCTCCCGTACTTATGTAGTCCCTCGTGGGTTAAATGTGCACATTTCGCACATGCACAGGGATGTCGTCGCAGCTCAGCCAGCGCCACCTCCGTCTTTGCCAGCGGCCGTTGAAGTTAGGTCCTTGAACGATCTTAGAGATTTCAAGGCCAAAATACCGGTGTTGAAGCACATTCCCAAGGGTGCTAGGAATTTAGCCGCAGGTAGGCTTTGCTCATTAATTGGGCAGTGTATTGCTTCTAATGGGCTCATGGAATGGCATACTCTCCTTAGTTTTGCTTACACGGCGTTAAGGATACCGGATCCAAGTGACCGTCGTTCTCTGACGGTTAAGGTGAAGGAGAATATACAGAAGGATTCCTTCCTTCCTTCTTTCCTTTCCCTAGATGCTTGTGGGTTACCGACAAGGTCGCGTTTGGCCGTTAGGTTAATTGAGGCGAAGGTACATGATGGTGACCTGAGGGGCGCCGTTCGTCTTTTGGTGTCGGATGATTCTCTTGCCCCTAACAACGCCGATACGCTGTCTGCTTTGCAAGCCAAGCATCCTTCGCCCTCGCGGCCTTTGCTGTGGCCTGCTCCCCCTGATTCAGGTGATCTCTATCTGACTGTGACGTCGAACGAAGTCGCTGCTGCCGTGGATTCTTTCTTTAGTGGCTCAGCAGCTGGCTTGGATGGTTTACGTCCAGATCACCTGAAGGAATTAATTTCGCCTTCAGCGGGTGATAATGGTGTGCGTCTGTTGGGCGCATTGACTGACTTGTGTAATTTTATGTTGCGGGGTATGGTCAATGTCGAGGTCTGCCCTTTTATTTATGGTGGAAGTTTGTGTGCTTTAACCAAGAAGGATGGGGGAATACGCCCGATCGCGGTAGGGAGTGTTTTGCGTCGGCTTGTTGGCAAGCTCGGTTGTCGTTCAGTGAAGGGTGAGATGGCGAGTTATTTGCAGCCACACCAGCTTGGTTTCGGCACTGCACTGGGTTGCGAGGCGGCGATACACGCCACGCGGTCCTTTGCCAGTGATGCTGAGAATGACGGCTGTATTGTTGTCAAATTGGACATAAAAAATGCGTTCAATAGTTTAGAGAGGGATGTTATTCTGCAGAGGGTTAAGGAGAGGGTACCAACTTTATACCCATTTTTACATCAATGTTACTATACCTCGGGTAACCTCTTCTATAGGGATAACGCGATCCTTTCGCGGGTAGGTGCACAGCAGGGCGATCCGTTGGGTCCGCTTATTTTTTGCCTGGGTATTCAGGGCGCTGTTGAGTCTTTGGTATCACCTCTGAACGTCTGGTATCTTGACGACGGGACTATAGGTGGGCCTTCCGATACGGTGATGTCTGATTTACGGACTTTGTTCCCAATGTTGGCGGAGCTGGGTTTGGAGGTGAATACCAGTAAATGCGAGGTGTTGTTTCTTGGTGCTCAATCGCCAGATACGCTGGCGGACCTTGAGGCGTTAATTCCTGGCGTGAACGTTGTTGGTAGGCCCGATTTTTGCTTACTGGGTTCGCCTGTGTTTGCAGAGGGTTTGCCTCAGTCCCTTGAGGCTAAGAGATTATCTTTGTCCGCTTTACATGATAAACTTTTAAGTTTGTCATCTCATGTTGCTTTGGTCCTTCTGCGGTGCTGTTTTTCTATGCCAAGGCTAACGTATTTGGTGCGCACCTGCCCCTCTTGGTGTTATCCGCTTGGTGTGGCCAGGCTTGATGATACTCTAAAAAGTACTATAGAGAAAATTTTAAATGTCCACTTAGACGACAAACAATGGTGTCAGGCCACATTGCCCGTGAGGCACGGTGGTCTCGGTATTCGCCGGATTGAGGGTACTGGTCTCGCTGCGTTCTTGGCCTCTGCTCATGGTGTTTCTGACTTGGTCACTCGTATTCTGAATCGTAATGGTGACTGGTCAGGGATTCCTTACGTAGGGGAGGCCCTTGCGGCTTGGGGCCTTTTGTGTCCTGTCGAGGCTTTACCGGATGATCGGTCTTCGCAGCGTTGCTGGGATGACGTCCTTTCGAGGGTGTTGTTGCGTGGTTTGCACGAGGGGGCGTCTTGCAGAGACCTTGCTCGTCTAAAGGCAGCTTCTTGTCCCGAGTCGGGGGCGTGGTTGCATGCATTGCCGTCACCTCAGCTTGGTACTTTGTTGGATGACAACACGTTGAGGGTGGCTTCTGCGTTGCGTCTGGGGTGCGATATTTGTGTGCCGCATCTTTGTGTTTGTGGTGCTTCCGTGGACGCTAGTGGTGTGCATGGGCTGAGCTGCGTTAGATCTGCAGGTCGTTTGTCGAGGCATATTGCGCTGAACGACATTATCTATCGTGCTCTGGTTTCGGCAAATGTGCCTTGTTCTTTGGAACCTCCGGGTTTGAGTAGGTCGGATGGTAAGCGACCCGATGGCCTGACATTAATTCCGTGGGAGAGGGGGCGCTCTTTGTTATGGGATGCAACTTGTTGTTGCACTTTTGCTCCCAGCCATTTGTCTGGCAGTGTACAGTGCGCAGGTTCTGCGGCGGAGGCGTCGGCCAAGTTGAAGCATGCCAAGTATGCGGCCCTGAAGTCTTCGTATCTGTTTGTCCCGGTGGCAGTGGAGACGGCAGGTGCGTGGGGTTCGGAGGCGAAGAAGTTTATTTTGGAGATTGGCCGGCGCCTCCGGGATAGGGGCTTGGACCGTCGCTCCGGGTCGTTTCTTGCCCAGAGGTTGTCGTTGGCTATTCAGCGCGGCAATGCCGCCAGTGTAATGGGTACCTTTGGGCGGGGGGCGATCCGTGGTGGTCTTTTCGACTAGTGGTTTGACGATGCTTGTTGCTGATACTTTCCTTGTTATTAGCTATATTTTTGACGAAGCCTGTTGCTGATTTATTTTGTTGTTTCTTAGGTTTATTTTGACGAAGCCTGTTGCGGATTGTCGTTTCTGTAAGTACTTTTATTTTTATTTTTTTATTTAAAAAAAAAAAAAAAATATATATACCTAAGTACCTACCTACTCCAATTAAAAAACCGATCAGCTGATTAAGACATAGGTCTTGGACAAGACATAGGACTTGGAATACTTACGTCATTTTTTTTAAAATGTGGCCATAGTTTCGCAAGAAAACAGTTTTTCGCAAAGATAAAGCAAGATTAAACCGATTTCAAGCAAACGACACACAGCGTCGCGACTCTGCCTAATGGAACAACTTACAATACCTATTCTTTATTAACACGAAAAGATGCACATTTTTTGTTGTGACAATTTAAATAGAATTTCATAACACTCAAAGACATCCTTGCCACTAAATAAAATCAATTTGAATTATACAACTTTAATGGTATCTACACACCAAAGCCGCCGCCGGCTTTTTTGACAACTGCCATTCGTATGACGTAAAGCCGGCGGCCTAGCCCGGCGGCATGCCGGCGACTTTGGTATGTAGATAGCATAAGCTAACCGTCTTTAATCCAAAAAAAATAAGTGACTAAACCAGTCAACTAAATCTCCGAAAAGAGTATTAAAGTTAGATTTATCACCGGATTTCTCAAGTGATAAGTCGAGTCGACTTACCACTGAATCTGATCGTTGGCGCTCGAAGGCGTAATATTAGGTTTACTACAAGTCAAATTCCTAACCAACGCCCCGGCTTGGTGTAAGCGTGCCCCTCTCTTTACATTGGCAGTAGGGATGGGAAAGGTATGTGGTTTTTATCGATATTTGTTGGAAGGGAAAGGTCTAGGAGAAAATATCGCAATAAAATCGAGGACTTGTTAATGAAAGATTAAATACCCGTTTCATGATGACTTACAGATAAAATTTAACTGACAGATAAACCTATTTCTATTTTAAAAAGCGACGTTTTAGATAAAGACAAGTATCTGTCAGATTTTATCTGTAAATGGAAACAGTCCCTAAGTCAAGAGTACCCTAAACCAACGTGAATGTATGAAGTGATTGATGAAGCGGAAGAGGTGTGTTTAGATCGTAGCATGGAGAGCGTGGTCTCTGCCTTCCCCGAGAGGAAAGAGGCGTGATACTTAGAGATATATGTAGGCATAAAAGTATGTTACAGTTTTTATAAAACTGCGAAATAAAAGCAAAAATATCGCTGTTCTTTTCTTGTGCAGGCAGAACTTACAAAAGGCGTAAGCAAGCAAGCATGCAAGTACTGTACCACTATTACTACTAATATACCTACTACTTAGGTACTTATTTATTTATTATTTATGACAGAAAAACAGAGAAGTTATACAAAAGGTACAACATATTTCTCAAAGAAATGTATATTTGTTTTTTCTTATCATTACTGATATATCGATAACTATCGATATCGATACCTGCCTTCTCCCATCCCCACCCCGTTTGCTCGGCAAACCGCATTTTGTGGAAGTCTCGCCGCGTTTCCGAAATTAGATTTGCTTTCGAGCTGTAATTCTGATTAAAGTCATTTTCTCACGACTTCTACTATGGATTTTACCATTGTTCGTCTCTACGTACGAGACCAAATGAAAATCCTTTTTTGCTTTGTGAGTAAATATTTTTTGAGGACCGTCTTTTTGGTTGACTTTTTGAGAATGGAACTTTGTGGATATTGTTTTTTGAAAGTTTTTTTTTTAATATGGCAAAGTACCCTTATGGATTCTGCCAATGTCAAATGAAGTAAAGTATACTGAAATTGTATTATATAATATGTATACTGTAGGTACTATAATTATGCAGTATTCTATAAGTAAATAGGTACAATCAGGTACTTATTAAACAGCCAGACTTAAGACAAACATCTCTGCATATCACAGTAAAGTTTGTCTCTAGTGGGAATGGAATCCACGACCTGCGCAGAATCGCGAGCAGGGTCACTACCGACAACGCCAACTGGCCAGTCCTTAGTCGTTTTATAAGTGGTTTTGACAGTGATTACAATCTGTCCAAAAAGAGAAGAAATTAAAAAGTGGCCACACTGTAGCGTCGTCCCTTTCAAATCAATCTAAGCAAAACGGGACACTACAGAACTATCACTTTTGAATTCCTACTCTTTTTGAACAGGCTGTAAAAACGAGACGAATTACTTTTTTTAGCAAACCAATTCCCTAATTTAACCACTCCCCCACAACCAATTTCCGTACCAACCCAAGTGTAAATGCACTAATTTATTCGAAACTAAACGCAATTAAATAGGACGCGGGGGCAGCAACGAAACGCAACCGCTAGTGGTCGCCACAGATAATTTAGCCTGTATTAGCCGGAATTGTGGGGACACCCTGTATGACATTATGATGGAGCTATTTTGGTATACGGGGTGAAAATGTTTTTGGTTATTTTGTTTACTGGGGCCTAAGTCTGCTAATTTAAATTGGCCTCAGTTGTGTGTCGGCAGAGTGTCAATGGCATTTTTTGACACATTTGGTATTCTGCTAAACAATGGCTTACACTGATTGCGACCAAATGTGTCAAATAACGATATTGACACTCTCATTGATACAAAACCGAGATAGCAGACTTGAGCCCCACTTCCCTCTACTTGCTACGATCCAAACACACTTCTTTCGCTTCATCCACATTCATCAGTCTCCTCATACATGCACATCGGTTTAGGATACCTACCTACTCTTGACTTCTCTGTTTAAAGTTTTTTTTTTTAATTCAATTTAAAAAAATTAATTAAGTTTTAATAACGAATCATAAAATAGGTAGTAATTTAGCACTAAATTAACACTAAAAGCACTAAATAAGGAACAAGAGAAACTAATTTATCGAATTAATATCTCAAGAACAAAATGTTACTAACAGTAAAGTGCTCTTAACTTGCTATGAAATGAAGAAATCACTACAATAGTCTTATTGACACCTGAACAGTATAGCTTCTTTACAAATGGAGTACCGAGTCAAATCTTGTATGATGTACATTTTAGATTTGCAACTGCAATAGATAAGTAGAGACCTGGGTAGAATGAGTGTGAGTACAAATTAGGTGTCAAGTCAAATCTTGTGCGGTGTATTTCAAAAAGGAAACTGAAAGAGGAAACAAGACACCTGGTGAGTAAGAGTGTAGGTAGAAATAAAGTGTCAAGTAAGTTCTTGCCTGGTGTGTTCTAGAAAGGTGAAAGGCACTAGGTCGGCGCTCTGTCTGCCTTTGTATTGAGCTAGTTTAAGAGTGGATAGCAAAAAAATACCTAATATTTGGAAGTTCATTTCTCCAATTTTGCCCTTAACCGACGTGTATGTATGAGGCCACTGATGAATTTGGATGAAGTGAAAAAGGTGTGTTTGTATCATAGCAAGTGGAGGGAAGTGGTCTCTGCCTACCCCGATGGGAGAGAGGCGTGACAGATATGGGTAAATACAGAAACCACTTCCCTCCACTTGCTACGATCCAAACACGCTTCTTTCACTTCATCCACATTCATCAGTCGCCTCATACATGCATTATTTCCTTATTTAATACCTTTAATGAAAATATTTAATACCTGTTTCATTTTCTACAGATAAAATTTATCTGACAGATATTTTATACCTGTCTCTGTCTAAACGTCATGTTTTATGAAATAGACATAGGTTTATCTGTCAGATAAAATTTATCAATAGATGATGAAAAGGGGCCATAATAGTCCAAGATACTTAGATATTAATCATTTCAATAAAAATTCTTTTAATTACTCCTTTTCAAAGATTTTTTCTTCCTTTTTTGCTATCCCTCCATAGCCAAAAGGCGCAATGATGTGTTGTTTCGTCTGTCTGTTTGTTCGTTAGTCGAAGCTAGATCAGCTGATTTATTTACTTCTAACTCCTGGTCAGGTTGAGGTCATGTTGGACGCTGATTTTCAGCGGGATTATTTTCAGTTTGTGTTTTAGGTTAGTATTTTTGAATTTATAAATCAGCGGGTGAAATGGTTGCTATGCTAGGTTGTCATTCAAATTAATTAACCTCAATTAATTATTAACTGACCACGGCTAAAAAAAAAAGAAAAAAAATCGCTACGTCTATGTATTTATGGGGTAGTTATGAAGATAGTAATTATTTTTTGTTTCTCACTCAGTAATTATTTTTTAAGATCGCAAGTTTTTTGTTTTTACAAAAAAATTTTAACCTTTAAAGTACAAAGTTCTGAAACGTCATCACGGCAGACCTTGGCAAAGATGGCAAGACAAGTTCAACTTAATCAGTAAAGAATGGAGCAAAGAAGGATGCCTTTGCCTGGGATGGGACATGACATTTTTTATTGCGGTTAGGTTAGGTTAGGTTATGCGGTGTAGGACATTCCAGGGTTTTTAGCCGGTAGGAGTCCGGCATAACCTCATGTCTCCCCGGGTGTGAGGTATCCATGAGGATTTCCCCTAGATCAACAAAAAAAAGGTTAGCCTTAATCAGCAAAGAATGGAACAAAGAAAGATGCCTTTGCCCAGCAGTGGAACATGACATTTTTGATTGCGGTTAGCCGGACGGCTGACCGCATAGTGCGGGGGTTACCCTTAAATGCTCCTGACTTGGCTACTTTGTAAACACATCCTAAGTTAGTCAGAAATACCGAATACAAAGCTAAAGAGTTAAACTAGAGTTGTCGAAATGTGGTTTCGATTCAATCGAATGTTTGTACAACAAGATCGAATAAGACTCGAGTCTGTTTCTAGTTTAAATCGATTTTCTATTCGATACCTAAGTATATTGTATTGTAGCTTGCATATTAGAATAACACAAAGGCTTTATTTCAATTCAATTCAATAAATATTTATTCATAGGTAACCCAAAATTACACTTGAATGCGTCAGAAATATAAAACAAAATAAAAATAAAAACAAAATTATAACAAGTTAACAAAAGTAAAAGCAAATTAACTGACTGAAGCTACGCTGACTTCGGAAGGCAGATTCCCCAGAGAAGAAGCCAGCAAGAAACTCTTGAGGTTGCTCTTTTTAAAAATATTGTTAAAAATATTGTTCTGAGATTATAAGTAGGTATGTATTTTTTTTAAGGTTTGACAATAAATGCGCACAAAGTCGCAGGCAGAGCCTAGTAAAGGTCTATCTACACACATCCGGGCCGTGCCCAGGACGTGTCCGGGCCGTGGCCCGTCAGGAGGGTAAACAATTCGTCGTCATGACAACAGGACCGGACCGGTAGTCAGTAGATAGATTATGATGCTATATCTATATCTATACTAATATTATAAAGAGGAAAGATTTGTACCTATTTTTGTATGTTTGTATGTTTGTAATGAATAGGCTCCGAAACTACTGGACCGATTTCAAAAATTCTTTCACCTTTGGAAAGCTACATTCTTCCTGAGTAACATAGGCTATATAAAAATGTCAAAATATTTAGGGTTCCGTGTCAAATATTCGATAATGTAACCCAAGGTATGCAAAACGTATAAAAAAATATCACAATATCGCGTTTGCTGAGAAAACTATTGATATTAGAGCAAAGTGATGTACTACAGTTTTTATGAAGACATAAATATCTGCATAAAAGTCCATAAAACTATAGGTCCAACTATTACAGTGTTGCCACAATAACCATTTTTAAGCAAAAAATAGCGTGTAATTTTTTTTTCATTTTTAATTTTATCTATATGGGTATCAAATGAAAGGGCTTGACGAGTAGAACACAGCGGACTTTTCAAAATTTAAATTCAAGATGGCGGCCGCAACAAAATGGCGGAAAAACTTTTTTAGTTTTCAATACAATTAATATGGGTGTCAAATGAAAGGGCTTCACGAGTAGAATACAGCGGACTTTTCAAAATTTAAATTAAAGATGGCCGCCGCAACAAAATGCCGGAAAAACTTTTACTGTTTTCAATCCTATTAATATGGGTACCAAATGAAAGGGCTTGACAAATAGAATACAGTGCCCTATTCAAAATCTAAATTCAAGATGGCTGCCGCCCCCCATCTATTTATTGGAACGTATAGAGAAATGAGCAGTGGAGGGCGAAGCCCTCCCCCCTTTTAAAAGAAATTACAGAAAAGAGACGAGCAGGGGGCGAAGCCCCCCATTCATTTATTGGAACGTACAGAAAAATGAGCTGCGGAGGGCGAAGCCCTCCCCTCTTTTAAAATAAATTACAGAGAAGAGACGAGCAGGGGGCGAAGCCCCCCATCCATTTATTGGAACGTACAGAGAAATTAACTGCGGAGGGCGAAGCCCTCCCCTCTATCAAAAGAAAGAGAAGAGACGAGCAGGGGGCGAAAACCCCCATCTATTTATTGGGACGTATAGAGAAATGAACAGTGGAGGGCGAAGCCCTCCCCTCTTTTAAAATAAATTACAGAGAAAAGACGAGCAGGGGGCGAAGCCCCCCATCCATTTATTGGAACGTACAGAGAAATGAACGGTGGAGGGCGAAGCCCTCACATCTATTAAAAGAAATTACAGAGAAGCGACGAGCGGAGAGTGAAGCTTCTCATCCAATCTAACGTCTTTTTACTGAATCTTCCTATAATGGATAGGGGCTTGGCCCCCGTTATACTTTTCGCTGTAATTTCCATTAATGAATGAATCAATGAATCATCATCAATTAATATTTCAACTCCTCTTTTTTGTAGGTACATTTCCGTAATGTATAGGGAGCCGTCGCCCCCCTCACTTCATTTCTCTGTACCGTTCTGTTATGCATGCTCTTCTGTTTTCTGTCATTTTCATAAATGAATGGAGGGCTTCGCTTCCCTCATTTTTTTCTCTTGACTTTGATGTAAACTTTAAAAAGTTAATTTATGTTATAAATAACTAATCATACTCCAAAAAGGTGCATAGTTTGGAAGTAGTATATTTATGGTACTATACAAATTCATACCGCAAACGGAGTTGCGGGCGACCGCTAGTTATTAGGTATATTGATGCTGCCCGCAGTACTTAATCTGTGCCGTGCCGCGCGAGGCCGTGACTTCGGTCGTACACATTTAACGTCATATCTTGAAAAAAATAACAAAATATCTAAACAATATAGCCTACGTGTTACTCTGATGTGAAAGCTACAATATTGCCAAATGTCATCAAAATCTTTTTAGTAGTTTTTGTGTGAAAGAGTAACGAACATCCATCCATCGGTACAAACATTGATATTTATCATATTAGTACGATTAGTAGAGCGCGTTTCACGAAAGAAGTCCCCGGATGTTTTTGGAACTTTTGACAGATCTAGTTTCCCTATTTTCTGGTCTTTTCCCTGATAGTAGGTAGAAAACCTCTTACTTTTCTTAATAAAAATATACTTTTTGCATAACAGAAATATAGATAAATAGATATTTTTTTTTTCAAATTGTATACCAACTTGCTTATGGAATGACCAGGACACTCGAAGTATGCAGGAAATAGTATTATTTGATAAATTACAAATGAAATATACATAATATAGGTAACTGTAATGTACTCATAAATGGCAACATTGTCAATTTTGACATGCTATACATCGCCGCGGCTAGGGGACTTCCTTCGTGAAATGGACTCTAGGACTGGAGGCTTAGCATACGTGCAGCGACAATTATCTTACGTCATGCTGTCCTTATCACATTTGAATCTATGAACAGAGACGTAAGCGTGATAAACCCATGACAACGTCTTGTCACGGAGTATATGCTAAGCTAGCTGCTGTAGGTACATCGCAGTAATTTTTCTCTCTATATATTATATTATATCTACTGTGCTAAATAGATAATTATAACCTACTTTCCTAGGTCCTTTTTTAGGTTTATTTCCGTACCTATATTCATAAATACTTGTTACACCGGTAACCATGGCAACCAAAACTAAGCCTAAACAGTTAAGCAAAGGAATTCATTTAATTACGTGTACAGATAATCTGAGTTTAAGTTATTTAAGGGAAAGATTAAGGGCTCGTTAGCCATTCGGTTAAGTTCGGGTTAAGTTAGTACTACAAACAATATTCGGCCTTTGCTTAGTGATTTCGACTTATTAATTAAGTTAGGTATTTGTGTATGGATTATTTAGTTAAATTTGCAAGCTTTATGCGAAAAGACTGACAAAATAACACAGTTCTAAAAAATATCGGCATTTTCATAGAACACCTAAATGGTAGTCTTTTGTTTTTACCCGACTACGACGAAGACAAAAGGAAGGGTAATGTTTTTCTGTACTACTACCTAGTAGTACAGAAAACAAGTAACATGACGAAAGAATTCCTCAATTCCTCTGAAAATACATCACGGCCTTTAACCAATAAAATAATACGACAAATATAGCTATTAAGTAAATTGATTGGCCAAATCTAAGCTAAAGGAAAGAATGACAATCGTTTTTATTGGGTCATTTCGGTTAGGGCGCCATATATTACAGGTTTTTTTTAAAAGGCCACTACCGTTGTGGATTCTACGAAGTAAAGGTCATCGTGACAACGTGTGTGAACGAATCCATAGACAATGTATGGAATGATATTTTTTCCCTGACACGTCCCGGGCACGGCCCGGATCAGTGTAGATAGACCTAAAAGCTTACTTTAATTATAAATATTGTATAAATATTAATTAATATAATTATTAAATAAAATATATTTTATTATAAATATTGTGCCCGGTTTTTCTATTGTCAGTTATAATTTATTCCTAGAAATGAATACCTGTCTCTTTCTAAAACGTCATTTTTTATGAAATAGACATGGATCAGTTTTTTTCTGACTTGAAAAACCGGGCCTAAGTGTTATACCTACATATTATACACACAAACAACAAGGTTTAAGACAAACATATCTGTACATCACAGAAATGTGTGTCTAGAGGGAATCGAACCCACGACCTGTGCATTGGCAAGCACTACCACGGCTATTCACCAGTCATAATATTTTACTATAAAAACGATTGTTTTTATTTATCTACAGAAAGAGTCTTTTAAATTCTTTACAAAATGCATTCTCACGAAGTCTCATAATTTCTCATACAGTCTTATAAATTCTTACAAAGTCTTAGAATTTCTCATAGCCTTATACATTTGTAATTGCAACATTTCCATTGTTGATTTGGATATGCCTGTTAAAACAATGTTGTGTGTTTTAAACTTAACAATAAATCGAAGTGAATTGAATTTTTACGAAGTCTTATAATTTCTCATAGTCTTATAAATTCTTACAAAGTTTAGAATTTCTCATAGTCTTATAAATTTTTAATTGCAAAATTTCCATGTTTGATTTGGGTATTCCTGTTAAAACAATGTTGTGTGTTTTAAACTTAACAATAAATCGAATTGAATTGAATTCTTACTACGCTTTATAATTTCTCATAGAGTCTTATAAATTCTTACAAAGTCTTATAATCTCCCACAAAGTCTTATAATATCTAACAAAGTCACACCTATCTAAATTTAAAACACGTTTTTCAGTACAATAGGACGTTACCTTAATTAGTTACCTTGAATCCTATTCCCCAGAATTTAATGATAGGGAAACATTAAGTACGGATTTAGCCCTCGTTTAATAGATAGCTAATGTGATTTTATTAGGTTAATCTTTTGTTTACGTAAAGTGTTAAAAAGAAATCATGTGTTAATCTTATATAGAATCACATTTCAAATCCTACCCACTAATATTATTAACTAGCTGATCCCGCAAACTTTGTTCCGCTAGACAAAAAGGATATAAAAAGTCCTATGTCCTTCCCCTGGCTCTTAACTACCTCCCTATCAATTTTCAGCTAAATCGGTTCAGCCGTTCTTGAGTTATAAAATGTTAATGTTGATGGATTGCTTGATTTGAGGATGCGAAAACCACTGAAGAGATTTTAATAAAACTTTATCATATTGTTACTTGCAAATCAGAGTAACAGCTTATATTACTAATTTTACGATATAGCGTTTTAAAGATAATTCAGGAATATGGATGAAGCGAAGGAAGTTTATTAGGATCGTAGCAAGTGAAGGGAAGTGGTCTCTGTCTTTTGGTTTATTTTGGATGCTGCAGAGTTAAAAATTTATGTAAAACAAACTACTCGTACTGTGATATTCATGTAAATTACTGTGATAACAAGTTAAGTCAACATGTAATTGTATACAAGAGTCTCGATTTAAAAAAAAGATATATTGCACATAACGTAGGGCCCTGTGCCGAAGGTTTCTTGCCGTCTTCTTCCTCTCGGCTATACAGGTAGTGAACCGGCAGTAGTTTTAGATTAAAAAAGTGACATCAAAAAAGTGTTATTAATTTTGCCTATTTTTGAATAAAACACTTTTCATTTTCATTTTCATTTTCTGCCTACCTCGATGAAAAAGAGGCGTGATAGATATGTATGTAGATTTGTTTTCCAAAAAATGACTATAAATACTTATAAAATCACGGCCTCTAATTGTTTATTTCTAATCCTTACATTTCCCATAACTTTACAGAGATCTGCTGAGATGAAGTTGTTTGATCTGATCTATTCAAACAACTTCATCTAGATTCTAGGAATTTCATGAATAGGTATACTCTCTGATTAGTACTTACAGTTAGGTTTAGTATAAGGCCTAGAACATACGAGGAAACGCAACTGCAACGCAACTGTAAATGCTAGTTACTTTTGAGTTGCATCTAAGTTTCTGCTAGTCTATAGCTCTATCTACTAGTTGGAAACGTTTCAGATTAGTTGCATAGTGTGTGGTTTTCTAAAGGAGTCTTTAGCAGAAACTTAAATTCGATGCAAATGCAACTCAAAAGTAACTAGCAGTTGCAGTTGCGTTTCCCCGTGTGTTCTGGGCCTTACTATTCTAGTATTCTCATATCTGTGACTACGTGGTATAATGTAGTAATATTATATACAGAAGCCCAAGTCTGCTAATTTATAGATAATAGTTTTAGTTGTGTGCCGGCAGAGTGTCAATGGCATTTTTTGACACATTTGGTATTCTGCTAAACAATGGCTTACACTGATTGCGACCAAATGTGTCAAAAAATGCAATTGATTTATATATTTATATATATATATATATATGTATGTAATATTTATTTTATCTATTGGATATCTATTTGTTTATTTTTATTATAGGTACTTTCTATTTTTGGTATGTATATGTAGTTACGTATGTATGTATTCTGTATTATTTGCACAACCCGCAACCATTATTACCTCTTTCTTGTTATTTCTTAACCTAAGGTTGCCTGGAAGATATTGCTACCTAGCAATAAGGCCGCCTGTTGCTTCTTATATTCTTGTTTGTGTCTGTACCTTATATCTTTTGTGCAATAAAGAATATTTGTATTGTATTGTATTGTATTGTATTGACACTCTGCCGACACACAACTGACAATAATGTAAATTAGCAGACTTGGGACCTAGGATAGTGACGACCCGCGACTTCCTACACACTGATCATCATATCTTGAAAAAAACACATACTATTCCAAAATTATATAGCCTATGTGTTATTCTGATGTATAAACTACAATATTGCCGAGTTTCATCAAAATCTCTTCAGTAGTCTTTGCGTGAAAGAGTAACAAACATCCATCGGCACAAACATTGACATTTTATAATATAAGTAGATACCTAGGATGAAAATTGTTGTCATATATCTATCTACGTTTCTTGGATAAAGTTGTTAAGTTTTAAAACCAGCTAACATATCTCTTAATACGTAGAACCCAAAAACAAGTTAAACGCTTGACAATTTCTTAAAAAGAACCTTATAAATGTAATAAAATATCTGAAGCCGGTTATAAAAGACTACAAAGTAGCAAGGGTAAGCGTAAGGATGCTTCTACACGGTTATATACGGTTAAACCTTGCAAATCCCACTCATGGCACTATTCTGGTGTTGTAAAACGGTGAAGGAAAACAGCGTGAGGAAACCTGCATACACCCAAAAAGAAATTCGAAGGTGTATGTGAGATTCGCCAACCCGCACTTGGCCAACATGATTACGGCCTTATCACTCTCTGTAGGAGAGTAGGCTCGTGCCCCTCGGTGGAGACATATATGGGCTAACAACAACAAAACTATTGCCCTAAACCGACGGGAATGTATGAGGCGACTGATGAATGTGGATGAAGCGAAAAAGGTGTGTTTGGATCGTAGTAATTGGAAGGAAGTGGTCTCTGCCTACCCCAATGGGAGAGATGCGTGACTGATATGTATGTATGTAGGTATGTAAAACTATTATGGTTTTAAGCCAACTAAACTTTACCAAATAAATAATTAATAAATAAGTATTTGAAATAAAACAAGGAAATCCTACTCAAAATTATGAATTAGGGTTTGTCACTCTTTCATGCGAGAACTAATGAACAGATTTTGATGAAACTTAGCAATATTGTAGGTAATATGTATATCAGAATAACACATGGACTATTGTTTTAAGAAATTGTGTGAGTTTTTCAAGATATAATGATTAATGCTGCAGTGGGACGCTCCCCAGGTGCGCCGTATTTGACAGTTTACTGACAAAGTCCTTTTTTGGGACTCGCCACAGACGACTAAACAATAAAATGGCATTTTCAATAACTACGACGAAAAATAATGAACTTTTTTAAATATAAAACAAATCTCTAAACCAGAATACACCCGTCCACGCAACTAGCTCCGCATACAAACGGGGCCAGGAGCACTTTAATATATGCACTTTACACCGCGACTGTACCGGCCCTGGTACAAACACTGCATACGTAAATCTAACAGAGAAATGGTACTTGAAAGATGTTTGGTTGTGACAATGTTTAAGGTAAGAATTGGGTTTTTTAACCGCAGACGCAAAAAAGAGGGTTGTTTTAAGTTTTACCTGTCTGTCTGTATGACTGTCTGTGTGTGTATTTATTTATCCTAACAAAGTAACAACTAGAAGGAGAGCGTGACAGATATTTTAGAGAAAGAGGCGTGGTATAAATATGTTTTAAAATCGCCTGATCATAAATTCTTCCTAATTATTCTCAATACATATATTGCTAGAAACTTTTGTGTAGGCGTTTTAGGAACCTTTGACAAACCTTGGTTCCTTTCCAATCATCCAACACTTTGGTTTTATGGAAAAATAATTGATTTCTTTATTAAATTTGTTTAGTTTAGTACACGGCCTTCTTTTTAACATCTTAAAGAAGGCAGAAAATAGGGAGGGATGGAAGAGGCTCCACCGACAAGAGCTAAGCTCTTAAATGAGAAGAAGAAGTACACGGCATAAATTATAGGTACCCATGTACATAACAAACTAAAATATAGATAATTAATCAATGTATGTTAAATTTTAAAGAGTTTAAATACATTTTATATTAACACACAACAAAACAACTTCTACACGCATAAATATTAAAAAACACTAGTTCAAAGTTAGTATACAGGATGTGTACAAATAATGAGCAATATTCTATATACAGGGTGATTCACTTTTGCTTGAACGTTAGCGCTTTAAACCGTGTACACACAGATAATATTTAAATTATTGTTTATTCGATACTGTGTGAAGTATTGAATTAGATTTGCTAGATGTGGCTTTGAGAAGTCTTTCACAAATATTTCTTCTACTTTCTCAAGTTTGAAGAATTATATTTTTCTGTCTTTTCTGAATAATTAAAATAAATTGGAAACTATAAAGCTACCTGCTTTTGGATGAGTCGTCATGTTTGGGAACAATTAGATAATTTCTAAGTAATGTTTGTTTATTGTTTAAACATAATAAAAAAACCCTAAAATAATATTCATTAAGTATACATGGTGTAACAGAAAGAGGGTATAATGCCAAAACACAGCGATAGTCTTCATGAAACTGAACAACTTTCCCCAAGGAAAATGGGTCGTAAGTAACGCGAAAAAAATTTTTGGATCGCCCATACTTACTTGATCAGCTGATCGGACATATTGTATGGGGATGCAAAATTTTTTTTCGATTTACGACCCATGTTCCTCGGGGAAAGTTGTTCAGTTTCATGAGGACTATCGCTGTGTTTCGGCTTTATACCCCCTTTCTATTACATAACTTATTATAGATTTTTCTATGTTCCTATCATTTACATTTTACCAGGGCTACAAATACCTAACTAATTACTTATTATATCGCACTTTCACTTATTTCTACCTAGCTATAGCACAGATAATTAAATAGTTAGAGCTGGCAGCTTCTTTAGCCATAGGATAAGCATTGCTATCCAAAGAGGTAATGCTGCCAGCTTATTCGGTACTTTGCCTCATGGGGACGCGTTGGAAGACATATTCTTCGTGTACATAATTATATGTATTTTATTCTATGTTTGTATTGTTTTATAAATAAAAGTTTATAAAAATAGTTACTAACGGCCATAGCCACATCCATTCGCTATACATCTGTCCATAGTTATGCATCCTCACGTCCCGCCTCTAAACTGCTTAGTATCGTTTACGAGCCTGCTTCGGATTTTTATGTAACGCTATGTAGGTGGCGTGCTTGTGTATGTTTAACTTATAATAAGAATACTTTACTTGGTAGAACCAGTAGAGCTTGAAATCTATACACTAGCGCAATGAGAAAGGAATATAAGGAGTGGCCCGATTTTTTTTCATATATACAAATGAGTTTATGATTGCGTGCCAAGTTTGCACCAAGTTTTCTCATAGTTTTCTGGGAAGATGACCTGTCAAACGATAAGTAGTACCATACAAAAAGTTGCCATTTTGCGCCAGACCAGGCACGCAGATCCAGAGGGTATGGATCCTCCTTATACATAATATATTCTATAGTATAGAATATATTGGTACTCAAAGCACTAGCGGGAAATAGTCCGCGTTTTAACCCACACAGCTGATTTAGGGCCAAAACACACCGAATTCGTATGCGTACCACTGATTTGTAATGTATGGAATTGTATGAGACATGACACACCGCTTGCGTAACGTGCACGGTTTTTTTTTATTAAAAGTTTAGGTTATTTTTTTATTTTTGTTTACTTTTAAACTGGGAATAAACATTTAACTTATTACATAAGACAAGATAAGGTAGGTACTACCTATTCAGTAAAAATACATAACATTTAAGTTCTTTAGCATTAAGTGGCGTTATGGGAAAAATGTACCATCAAACCAAACAAATAATGCCCAATTTCAATTGTGCGCATTCCACATAGCTTAAAATGTTTATCATATTGTATTAAGACTGCAAATTCTAACACTCGAATTTTAGGTCACATTCCTAACCTACAGGCTACCTAGCCACGGAAGTCCTAAGTGAAATCTAGATATTCAGACACGTGTACGTCGTGATATGTCAGCTTGTCCGTTTGTCTAGAAATTGTTAGGGGCACTAAATTATATCTATTTACGGTTATTAGGCCACACCCTGTATACAAGGTACAAGTGATGTGAAACTATCGATATTATAACCTTGAAAAGAAGTAATAATATATCGAATGATTGTGCCTACCTACCCTAAACCGACGGGCATGTATGAGGCGACTGATGAGTATGGATGAAGCGAACGAGGTGTGTTTGGATCGAAGCAAGTGGAAGGAAGTGGTCTCTGCCTACCACAATGGGAGAGAGGCGTGACGGATATGTAGGTATGTATGTATGATTATGCCACAGTGTCCCAGAATCAATAAAACAATAACCTAACTTTTTATTTAAAAATAAAACCGACTGCGTTTACAAAATACATTTTTTTTTAATTTTGATGTACCCAGTGTCACTCTCACTGTAACTACAAATCTAACGACACCTCTCAAGTTAAAATCCATCAAGCCGTCTAGACTGTAGAGCGTGCCAAAAAATTAAACATACATAAGGTATCAACGAATATGGGATTAAAAGATTGTATCAAACACTTCGTTTATTTTAAAATGGGCATGATGAATAAAATTTTTTTTTAGTCCATCACATAGATTATTTTAAAATATACAACACATATTTTTTCTTTTTTCTCTTAACTAAAAATGACACAGATACACTGGGTTAAAGTTGCTCATGACGTCACACCTTAGTACGATTTTTACCGATGTAGGTACGTTTTTTTTTAACTGTGATGCTCTGTATCTTTGTTTTTATTTATGTATTTGATCAGGTAAAAAACGTGTTTCAAATATTTTTTTATAGCCTAAAAGACGGACTAATTATTTTTTGAATTTTCGAATGTAGCCATCATCCCTATTACAACCGATCGAAAAAAACTTAAATTTCCTCCGCCATTTACCTCGTTGCTAGGATACTCCTTAACACTCCAACCACAAACCAAAAATTACTTCCGTTCCTACATACATACTCTCGAAAAACATAACCCTCCTTCTGTCGCAGTCGGATAAAAAAACCAACGCAACATAAAAACATAAACACTTATTTTCCTTACATAATCTCCACGAAATGAGTCCGAAATCCTATTTTAATCAGCATTATAAATCCTTTAAAATGAAAAGACGTAAGACCATTATCCGATGGTACTTAAAGCGGTATCTTTCTAATAACAAAGATAAATTAACCTCTGACTTCAAAACTTGTTATAGGCTTTAAGAGTCACCCCTCCAAATCGAAGATTTTGGGGTACTCCTGTTTCGCCCACATAAAAAATAGGCTCGATGACAACATTTTGTTTTTTAGTCTATCACTTAAATAAAAAAAAAATTGGACACGCATTTTTTCTCTCGCACGAGAAATTACAACGCTAACAACGTTACTCGTGATGTCACGCCTAAGTACAATTTTCACAATACGCTTCGATTCTCCGATGCTCATTTGTTGTTTCAACTGATTTTGAATATTATTCTAATGAGAGAGAACAATATCGATCATAATAATGATAATCAAAAATGATCTACGCTGCGCTCGGTTAGGCATGCGCCGGCTCAGTCATCCTATACGTTATTTTTTGTGACATGTCTCAAAGCACCTGACAATTTTTTGCTTTATATTTTGAATTTGCCTTATTACCAAAGTTAACATTTAAGTATGCAAAAGTTTGTTTGGCTTCCAGGGCCCCAAATCTGCTAATCCGCTAATTTAGAATAACCTCAGTAAAGTTGTGTGTCGGCAGTGTCAATGGTATTTTTGACACATTTGGTATTCTGCTAAACAATGGCTTACACTGATTGCGACCAAATATGTCAAAAAATGACATTGACACTCTGCCGACACACAATTGATTATATTGTAAATTAGCAGACTTGGGGCCATGGATCTCTATAGATACATTATTTAATTTTAGCCTTTTTTGCAATAAAAATAAAAGAGACACAAAATACCAAATAGGAATGCCCGAATCTTCAAAACTGAAGACGAAAACATTTTGCAATTTCCGCCTGCAGAACGGAAGCTAAGTATTTCATAACAAACTAGATCTTTTGATCATAAAGCTTTGTTTACGCCGATGTGATAATGTAACAGGGAACGCATTTATTATACTTTTTAATAGGGTTCCGTAGATATTTTTATTTAAGTTATGGTTTACTTATAATTGAGTGTGTCTTTAAAGCCAAAACACACCGGATGCGTATGCGTAGACGTATGCGTACCTCTGAGTTGTAATGTATGGAACTGTCACCGCTTGCGTAACGTAGACGTAGACGCAAGCGGTGACAGTTCCATACTAGCTCTACCTGAAGAAGTTAGGATAGTAAAGGTATTTCTACACGTGTGTGTGTGTGTGTGTGTGTGTGTGTAGACGGATGTGTGTAGATAGAACTTTATTCAACTATTCATTTATTTAAGAGATAGACTCTTGTCGGTGGAGCATCAGCCTATTTTCTGCCAGTGCTTCGACTTCTTCAACTATAAGTTGTAAAAAATAAAACATAGTAATTAGAAGGTACGCATTTATCGAAATATTTTCTTTAAAACTGTCACAATATCTCTCTTCTTCTCTTTTTTTTTCTGTCTCTATGTACTATCATCTTACAATAAACTGTTAAATAAATAAATATCTTAAAACAATATAGCCTACTTATAATAAGTAGGCTATATCTAATATGCAAGCGACAATATTGCAAAATTTCATCAAAATCTGTTTAATAGTTCTTACGTTAAAGAGCCACAAATATCCTTAAACACATCCATCCATCCACAGGCAGAAACATTGACATTTTATTTTATTATTTGAATAGGAAGTAGGATTAGTATAGAATAGTAGAAAGCAGAATCAACCTACGGGTCCCTAAAAAAGGTTATTAACTTATTAAGCCACAGTCTTACTTAACAATATCGTCTCCAAAGAGATTCGTGATCTCTTTCGTCGTGATCGGTTGCTTACTGCCTATTATCTACTGCTTCACTTTTATAGGAAAGTATAACCTAACCTAGTTTTTAAAAAAGTTTTATAGAAAGGAGAATGATGTCTCATTATTTTCTAGTTTTAAAAAAAGTTTTATAGAAAGGAGAGATGATATCTATTTTTTTTTTAATTTTAGCTTAGTGCTTTGAGGTTATTTTAAATGATATATTTTTTAAAAGAGCTATTCTGAAAGTACGCTATGTAAAAGACTATTTTTGGAATTGTTTCTCGAAAAATAGCATTCGAAAATTACTTCAATGCAACTGATTGATTTTTAAAGTAATTTTCAACTTTATATTCTCGTATCATTATGATTTACTATAGGTACTTAATTAAATAATGTAATTAGATAATTTTATCGGAAATCGAAATAAATCGTCGCCTAATATAATTTTCACTTCTCTCTCTGTGGGGTCTGCAGGAAGGAATTTCTTTTAGAAATATGCTGTACCTTTTGTATAACTTCTCTTTTTTTCTGTCTCTATGTACTATCATCTTACAATAAACTGTTAAATAAATAAAAAATATTACTATCGTAAGTATCCTATTTACTAATTATTAAGATGCTATTTGCCTAGAAAAACGTTTTTTTTTTTTAAAGTTTACTTAGGTACGTAAGTGATTTTATCACTCAGCTTTTTAATACTTAGTGCCTGTTTAACCATCTAAAGATAACATTTATCTGTCAGATATTTTATACCTATCTCTGTCTAAAACGTCAAGTTTTATGAAATAGATATACTTAGGTTTATCTGTCAGTTAAATTTTATCTTTAGATGGTGAAACGGGCACTAAGTGTTTCACCGCTTACAGATAAAATTTATCTGACAGATAAACCTATGTCTATTTCATAAAACATGACATTTTAGACAGAGATAGGTATGAAATATCCGTCAGATAAATTTTATATGTCAACTACAGATAAAATTTATCTGACAGATAAACCTGTGTCTATTTCATAAAACATGACATTTTAGACACAGGCAGGTATGAAATATCCGTCAGATAAATTTTATATGTCAACTACAGATAAAATTTATCTGACGGATATTTCATACCTTTTTGATTTATTTTGATATTCATCAAAAGGGCCCTTACTATTAAGTTCTATTAAGAAGATCTAAGAATTAACTGATCAATACATTAATATTTAAGAAATAATTTCAAAACAAAACTAAGTATAATTAGTGACAAAACTATTATTAACACACTGCCAAACGAACAAAACAAAATAATAATGTTATAGCGGTAAAAATATGAAATACACCTAACTACCTAACCTAATATTTAAAGAACTCTATCTAACTAACTCTCAACCCACAAGCCGCGGGCGAAGTTCGCGTAATGCGAAAGTTTTCAATGTGACAAGGTTCTAAAAACTTATAATAAGGGAAGTACTTTCTATGAAAAGATTGTTTGGTAATAAATAAGTGCGCAAGTCTTGTATTCTACCATTTTCATACAAACCGTCGTAGATTGCGCGCGAAATTTGACGTTTTAGGTTTTTAATTTTTCATAATTAGAATCCTATTTCAATTTCATATTCGGTTTTTGTGATTGTGGGTTTTGATCGTTCTATTTTTAAATCTGACAGGTTTATTCTTTTGTTTTTAAATTTGTGCCAGTGATGTGATCAGAAAAACTTTTTCATTTTAATTTGGAATAATATTTTGCGAGATTAATTGGTGAGTTTTTTAAATAATTTTTAAATTCTTTTTATTTTATTTTTAAGGTCAATAATTTAATGCTCCATTACAACTATAGCTGTCGCTGTTATTGACAAAAATTAGAATAAGATAGCACGATGTTTATTGAATTAATACAATAGTGGCTGCCCGCGATTTCGTACGCATTTATCTCACATCGTATAAAAAATCATTGATACCGCCGTAGGTAACTTATAATAATATAGCCTTTCTATTATTCTGATGACCAACAAATAAAATAGGTACTTAACAAGAATCTACAATATAGCCAAGTCTCATAAAATCTGTTTAGTAGCCTTATTACATCATTCATTCTTAACTTGCAATATTAAACATTATAAATTAATATTAAGAAGTGCTTTAAACTTTAAAATAAATCTCTGAAGACCATCTTATGTGTTTATTTTATCTAACAATACAGTTTTTGCGTGAAAGAGTAACTAACATCTCATATTCATCGAACAATTGGCACAAACATATTATTTGTAGGGCGGGCCTCTAATGCAATAGAACATGTCTCCTAATTTAAAATAGCCTCAGACGGCAGTGTCAATGGAGTTTTTTGACAGTTCTGGTCGCAATCAATGTATGCCATTGTTTAGCAGAATACCAAATGTGTCAAAAATATCATGACACACAACTGAGGTTATTTTAAATAAACAGACTTGGGTAAATGACAAAGTTACCAATACTCAAACATACATCAATAACATATTTACCTAATTCCTATATTAACCTAACCTATATTACACCATTGGTATAATCAGTAAGCAGGTTACATCCTCAGTATTGTCTCATTCCACCTTCCGACCTCTCACACGAGTAAACCTGACACCTCAATTGTATACATGTACAAACTGACAGGGTTTCAAGTTTTCGCGCCACATCTCCATCATTATTATATAGGTATGTAGGTGCCATGCAAATTTTAGATGCGATTCTCGTAACGAGTTTTAAATTTTAAAGCTGTTACTATTGAAAAGTCTTTTTTATATAATATATGTATTTAAGTTTAATTATAGATACCTATTTAGCAATTGTAATTAATATTTCTACCATTATCTTATCCATTTTCATCGATAAAAAAATCGATTTAATTTTTAATTTACTCTGAGAGAAAACTAGCAAAACTTAGTGAAAAGTAGGTATTTAGTCTAAATAGTTTTTCAGTTTTACTTTTCTAACCGTTTAAAACAGTAAAAGAAAAAAAAAGTAATGAAAACAGTCTACATTCAGAATATAATAAAACTTCTTAACTCTTTTTATCCTCAACCAATAATTCTATAAAGAGAAAATGTGCAATATCCCGTTTCAACAAGCATCTTCCTAATAACAAAAACGATACATCATCCAACAAAAGAAACAAACAAAGCAAAATAACTCACAAGTAATGAATTAATAAAATATTCCATACGTATAACATTCGTTAGGCGAATCGCTCAGAGAATTTTCGCACGGCGCGGAAAACAATCCGGTTGCCATGACAACGCCAATATGGCCGCGCGTATTTTCACACAAGACAATGTCGTAATCAAGATAATAAACGTTGTGCTGCAAACGCAAGGGATTTTGCTTTTTGTTTGTGTTTTTTTTTTACATTCGGCTGAGAAAACAATGTGAGGTTTGATTAGTGGGGAATTTGATTATTTTCGCGCGCTTTTGCAGAGGGGTGGCGGCATTTGAATATTGGCTCGCGGTTGTTTTGAATGGAACCTAAGTGGGATTTAATTTTGAATCATATGTACAACTGGGGGCTTAGCACGGCATGCCGCGACAATTATCTCACGTCATGCTGTCCTTATCACATTTAAAACTATAGACAGAGACGTAAGCGTGACAAACGCATGACAACGTCTTGTCACGGTGTGCATGCTAAGCTAGCTGGTAGAGTCCTTTTCACGAAAGAAGTCCCCTAGCCGCGGCGCTGTATTTCATGTCAAAATTGATAATGTTGCCATTTATGAGTACAACATCTTCCTATATTATGTTTATTTCATTTGTAATTTATTAAATAATATTATTTCCTGCATATTTCGACTGTTCTGGTCATTCCATGAGTAGGTTGGTATATATTTTGATAAAATTGTCTACTTAGCTATATTTCTGTTATGTAAAAAGTGTATTTTTATTAAGATATTAAGGGGTTTTCTACTTACTATCAGGGAAAAGGTCAGAAAATAGGGAAAATAGACCTGTCAAATTTAGTTCCAAAAATATCCGGGGGACTTCTTTCGTGAAAAGCACTCTAGCTAACTTCTTAAGTTGTGTCATTGGCTGTTCACAAATGAAATTAAACCTAATTTTGAATGATGAGATATCACACAAACTTTCCCCCTCTACTTTTATCCGAATTTATATCCAGGTAGGTAAATACTAAAGTGAGTAGGTACTTCTTATCTTTAAAAAAAAAGTGAAGGTAGTAAGCAAGCGAGACATGGTTATGGAAGTTTAGTTATTTATTAACTTGAAAGTATTTAGTAGGTAGGTACTTACTCATAGAATGTAGAGATATATAAAATAAAATAAAATATATAATAGGTAAGTACCTATTTTATTTTTTTGTGAATCTTACCTTACCTTACCTTACCTACTAACAATCAGTATTGTTTAAGTATATACAATCAAATATAAAAAGCAATTACTTTTATTGTAGTTGAATTCCTAAACCTAATCAATGAATAAAACATTACCCAACTTTAAAAAAAACATAAGTTATTAAAATAACCAAAGACTCACATGGAACAAGCAATTAAAACAATTACTAGGTACAAAAGTACTTTAAAAATCCCATGATTTCCCTTTAAAAAGAACAATGGACCTTGCACCATAAAGTGAATAACTATTCATTGAATTTGTACTTTAATAAGTACATATTATATCTACTTACTTACATGTATGTGGTAACACTGGGAACTAGCTTCCGTTACTGATTTCGTCACAGTCACAGCTTAGACCCAGAACACACGGTAAAACGCAAATGCAACGCAACTGAAACTGCTAGTTACTTTTGAGTTGCATCGCAGTTTCTGCTATAGACTTCCTTAGAAAACCACACACGACGCAAGAAGTTTGAAACGTTTCGTTTTAAGTCTATAGCAGAAACCGCGATGTAACTCAAAAGTAACTAGCAGTTTTAGTTGCTTTGCAGTTGCGTTTCACCGTGTGTTTTGGCGCTTATTTGAGGCTCGTGCGTGCCTTTAAGAGCGACAAAGAATGCACATAGATCTTTGGAAAGAGGCAATCGGCCGATCACTGATATGTCAAACTTATGGATATGAAATAATGTCTGGATCTGCGTGCCTCTATCTGGTGCAAAATGGTTACTTTTCGGAGGGATATCATATTGTTTGACAGAACATCTACAAAGAACTATGAGAAACCTCGGCGCAGCCTTGGCACGCTGTTATAAACTCATTTGTATATGAAAAAAAAAATGGGGCCACTCCAGTCTATTCATTTCTAATTGGTTATATCTACAGTAAAGGGCGATAAAGAATGCACATCGATCTTTGGAAAAAGCAATCGGCTACTTCGTACGATTACTATGTCGCACACACCATGACGTTTGTTTTGTCAGTCGTAATGCAAAACAACAATAAAGAAATGGTTTTAAATTAAAATTCTGACGAACGATTAATCTAATAATTGATGTAATGGAAATTAGCATTAGTTTATACTCGGAAATGCGATGATTGCCGATGTGCATTCTTTATCGCCCTTAAGTACCTATGTGCTTTAAAACAGTGTAAACTTACACCAAAATCTATAATTTGAGCATAAATAGGGTCCTAAATAAAAGGTAGATAGAATTATGTAAATAGTTTAATTCATTTGCCACGTATTAACTAGTCGAGCATCCATCTAAAGTGCTAAAAGGATCTTTTGGCACGTGGCGAAAATCTAAACTAACGATTTCATCTTGCAAATTGTTATTATTTATTAACACCCACGCCCTCCTGACAATGTCACCCAAGTGCCAATAGATTCTTGTAGAGTCCGTTTCACGAAAGAAGTCCCCTAGCCGCGGCGCTGTATATCATGTCAAAATTGATAATGTTGCCATTTATGAGTACAACAGGTACCTAAATTATGTATATGTCGACGAGTCATCAGAAGTGGCGTTTAAGCTTTTAGTTAAAATAAGACAGTGGGCGTGTACTGAACAAACTAGCTTTATTACGTAGTTTCCAATCACGTTATAAAATAACAAGATGTACGTGATGTCTTCCGATGTCTCTTCATGACCGATATCAAATCAATAATCCAACAGATTCCATCAAACATGACAGCATCTCAAATATCAAAGCGCCAAACTGACAACCAGTCAGAAACCAGCCAGTTCTTGCATTTTAGCAGTAAAGAGTTTGCAAATGGTTCCAAAATAGCCTTCATGAACGTAATCTCAGATGTCTCCGACATATATTTCATTTGTAATTTATCAAATAAGTAATACTATTTCCTACATACTTCGAGTGTCCTGGTCAGTAGGTTAGTATACCTACATTTTGATAATAAATGTATATATTTACAAATATTTATATTATGTAACAAACAAGTATGTTTTCATTAAGTAAGGGGTTTTCTACATACTATCAGGGAAATGATTAGAAAATAGGGTAAATAGACCTGTCAAATTTAGTTCCATAAATATCCGGGGGACTTCTTTCGTGAAATGCACTCTATAAACAATCCGTACCAGGCCGCTATCTTGCAACTTCATTACTTATAACCATCATAATTGTTGGCTAGAGTTGCGCTGATCCAATATCGGTGTAACATTAATCAGTCTATGTTGTCGGTTGCAAGCAACTGTAATCCACGATTTTGCGATTTTTAAACAGTTCAGGTATGCACGCTTTTTTCGTATGTCCATAGTGTTCTTTTGTCATTGCTTGTAGCACTGCACTAAAATTGAGTGACAAGGCAATACGATATCAATTTCAAAACCACTCATAATACCTACCTACAACTTTCAATTCTTTGCAGTTCATAAAAAAGTCATGATCTCCAAATCACGATATTGACCTTTCCTATCGACTAAATAAGATTACTTGCAACAAAATTGAGGTTCTATCTAAAACTAATATCTTAAAACTTGACGTAGGTGTCATTGTCAGCCAGTTAAGTATCTAATTTTCTTTAAGATTAGATTTAAAATAGGTGTAATGTTGGTTGATTCATTCTATTGATAGGTCCTACTACCTAATATTACCTCTATAAACATCAATGTTTGTACCGGTGGATATGAAGATCTCTAGAGTTTCTTGCTGGCTTCTTCTCTGGGGAATCTGCCTTCCGAAGTCAGCGTAGCTTCAGTCAGTTAATTTGCTTTTACTTTTGTTAACTTGTTATATTTTTGTTTTATATTTCTGACGCATTCAAGTGTAATTTTGGGTTACCTATGAATAAATCTTTATTGAATTGAATTGAAGATGTCTGGTAGCTTTTTTATTCCAAAACCACTAAAGGTATTTAAAGAAACTTACAATATTGTTACATAGTTATAAGTATTCTTAAAATTATTTTATGATTAACCTGTGAACATCGTGCTATCACTTTCTAATTTTTGACAAAAACAGAGACAGATATACATTTAGACCTTTTGAGCTACAAAGAGCTTATTTTCTTTAACTGAAATGACATAACTATATTTCATGTTTGTCCTCTCTTTCCCCCCCACAGCATCTACAATGCTGCCATTCCTGTTCCTCCTGATCTCAGGAGTTGGAAGTGAGGAGTACTCCACTCCATCAAGTCTGCTTGGACCCAGGAACTTCAATCATCATCCGTTTGATCAGTATTTGGAAGAAGTGGAACCTACTAAGTAAGTTAAGGCACGTTTCACCACCTCCAGATAAAATTTATCTGACAGATAACCTATGTTTATTTCATAAAGCATGCCGTTTTAGACAGTGACAGGTATAAAATATCTGTCAATTATTTTATCTGTAACTGGTTAAACGGGCCCTTATGCATACAGCCTTTTGCAAAAGAGTCTGCTAAAGTTAATGATGCAGCAGTTTATTTCTTCCCACTGCTGGGCAAAGGTTTTGAAAAGATGTAAGATGTAAAGAAGTAGGTACATTAACAACCGCGCCAACTTGAATATTTAAAAATGAGAACAATGTCGGTAATTAGGTATATGCAATTAAAAACAACCTGTGCTGCGCTCCCTCAGGTGTGCGCCGGCCCTAATGTGATTATAGTATCTAAACTGTATAAAATCAAATTATCTATAATTTATAATAAAGTTTACTTCACTTGATATACCAGAATTTACAAAATGGTAGGCTGCCATAAATAAAAATACATTGTCTGCAAGTCTGCAACTACCCTTCATAACCTACAAAATGGTAACGAACTTTCTCAAAATTAGATGCAATGCATTAATAATTTACCAAAAATACGAAATACCTACAAAAACATACAATCTCAAGCTAGATAAACACTCATAAATGGCAACACCGTCTTCAAACTAAACTCGAAACTAACAAGACAAACTTATCGACCAAATAGTTGAGTAGTTGAATACTCGGTTAGATTTACAACTGAACACATCGATTCGAAATGTACTAACATGTAAACTTGGGATAAATTAGTGGACTTCTAACTTGATTAAATACTTGACTTCGTCTGGTAGAGTTTATGGGTGGGCGATTTGTCTTCTAGATTTGTAAGATACGGGAATAGGCTATTTGATAGTGTTAAAAATGTTAATTATTGTAATCAGTATGTAATATAAGTTTAATAATGGTAATTCACTATCGAAAATAATTATTAATTTATGTAAAAATCCGTAAATAAAAACGCATATTTTCGAACGTTTGTCACGTGACACAAAACGATCCTGATTGGTTTGTAACCTTGTAGATTAGTTACAGGCAAGTGACGTCACCAACGCTTTATTGTCAAATTAGCATTTTTGCGTGCTAATTAAATATTGAAGTTTTAATTTAATATTTTTCAGCAAATATGTACCAGAATTAAAAAATACAACTTTTACTGGGTTCCTTAAACTCTTCTGAATAGTATAAAATTGATTTAAAAAACCAGTCAAATAGTAGTCTATTTTAACGCTAGATACTGGGTAGCAATTCCGCTAAATTAAGTTAAGCGACCAAACTATAGCCAACAGATAAACATTCGACAGCAATATGTCACAAATTTGGTATTCTCTTAAGTGCCACGATTAATAGTCGATTAGTAGTCGATTAATAGTCTCTAGAGGATTTTGTCTACTGTCAAATAGCGAAGAGAATACCGTTTGGAACTGCCACTCATGTGACATTGCGGAGTAGAATAATTATAGCGTAAAGTAATAAAATGTACGGCCGATCGCTGTCCACTGTCAACTTATCTGATAAGAGAATACCAAAATGTGTCAATTCATACAATCCACATTCTAGAGAGACACCATTTTTCATTTGGTAATTAGAAGAATACGGCCCCTGGTCTCACGCAACGTACACCACGTATGCAATGCATTTATGATATCTAGACCCAAATCTGTCTATTTACAATAGTCTCAGTTGTGTGTCGGCAGAGTGTCAATGGCATTTTTTGACACATTTGGTATTCTGCTAAACAATGGCTTACAGAGCTACCAAGTTATCTGTGAAACGTTATTGGAACTACGGCCACTAATACGGAAATGTCAAATTCCAGAACTGCTGCGATTGATAGAAATACAATTTTGTAATACTACTAGAGCCGCATCTTCAGTTCACAGATAAGTTAGTCTCTCTGTACACTGATTGCGACCAAATGTGTTAAAAAATGACATTAAGCGCCAAAACACATGGTGAAACGCAACTGCAACGCAACTGAAACTTTTGAGTTGCATCAAAGTTTCTGCTATAGACTTCCTTAGTAAACAACACACGACGCAACTAGTTTGAAACGTTTCGTTTCAGTTGCGTCTATAGCAGAAACTTCAATGCAACTCAAAAGTAACTAGCAGTTTCAGTTGCGTTGCAGTTGCGTTTCACCGTGTGTTGTGGGTCTTACAGTCTCATTGACACTCTGCCGACATACGACTACGACGAGTATATTGTAAATTCGCAGACTTGGGGTTAATGAAACGTTAATTTAAATTGCCTTTCCAGCATCTAGTTGTCAAAATACTCAATTAATGTTATCAAAGAAACTAGCAAATTGCTTACTTAATAATTTCGCACTACATTAAGTAAGATTACCCTTAAAATGTTTTACTTGTATATTTAAATATTGTTGATTTAACCTTTTTAGCTAGAGGACGTAAACCTTAAACTTAATTGAGTTAGAGTTTAAAGATTCATGTTAATAATTAAAATAATTAAAATTAATAATTAATAATTAATTAATAATTAAAATTAATAAATAAAAGTTAATAATTCATGTTACTTTAAAGTTAAACTAGACGCTGTCCGCGACTTCGTACGCATTTATTGTCACAACTTGGAAAAAAATCATGATATCTGAAAATAAAATAGCCTATGTGTTATTATGAAATATAAACTACAATATTGCCAAGTTTTATCAAAATCTGTTCAGTAGTTTTTGCGTGAAAGAATTATTAACATCCATCCATCCATCGGCATAAACATTGAAAATAATATTAGGATAAACAGGAGTGTAAGGCAGGTACGCACTTGCGTTCACCTGTATATCTTAGGCGCTGTCTCCACGTTCGAAAGAACCGCGGCGACATTATCGTTGTGTCACGTATTTCTATTCAGGTTGTAACAGAAAGAGGGTATAAAGCCGAACCACAGCGATAATGAACAATTTTTGCCAAAGAACATGGGTTGTAACTCGAAAATAAATTTTGGATCGCCCATACTTACTCGATCAGCTGATGGGACATTTTGTATGGATAGGCGAATTTTTTTTTCGAGTTTTGACATGACCCATGTTCCTTGGAGAAAGTTGGTCAGTTTCATGAGGACTATCGCTGTGTTTCGGCATTATACTCCCGTTTTGTTAAACCCAGTATACACTCTCTGTGCAGCCGTCTCCACACGGAGATATTATCGCCGCGATGTGATGCGACGTTTAGCAATACCTACGTGGCACGATTCTCTCGCTCTTGGAGACAGCGCCTTAGCACCAGCAGTAGCAGTGCGGTTTGATCCGTAGCATATTATTATGTCTGCAGAATATGCAAACTAGTGATGGGCCGAGTACCAGTTTTACCGAGTAACCGAGTACCGAGTATTACTCGGTTTAAAGTTTACCGAGCCGAGTACTCGGCCGAGTTACTCGGTATACTTGAAGTAGGTAAAATTGGGCGCTAACAAATTTGGGATCAAACGGTATTACGACCTACACTCTGCACCCCGCTAATTATTTGAATGAAACTAATAAACCGCAAGGTCAAGAGGGGAAAAAATTATATAAAACATTGTTCATGAAATTTTCTCCTAAATAATTATGGTTTTAGCAGCTTATAACATTGCTCTAGCTGGGCAAAGGCCTAAATATGTACCATTAGAATGAATGAGACTATGATCTACTAACCAGATCCAATGCGACATGTAGATTTATTTGCACCGAGTACTCGGCATTTTAACCGAGTTATTCGGCCGATTACGAGTAGTGAAAAAAGTGCCGAGTATGCCGAGTACCGAGTATTAACCGAGTACTCGGCCCACCTCTAATGCAAACCATGATTTTGGTGGGTTTTCCAACCAAACGTCAAACCAAATTTGTTTTTTTTTTCAGACAAGGTCCTGTCCTCTTCCCAAACGACGCCCCGCCGCCCCCCCGACCCCCTCTCATCGTAACATCAAGACCGCTCATAGAATCTATTGCAAGAAGCGAATTAAACCCAGATGTCAATAATTCTATAGCATCACCATCACAAATAAAGCCAGAATTTAGACTAAAACCAGGTTTTAGACTGAAACCTGAATTTCGGCACAAGCAAGACTATAGTCAGCCAGAATTTGCCCACAAGCCAGACTACATTCAACCAGAATTTGGCCACAAGCCAGACTATAGTCCGCCAGAATTTGGCCACAAGCCAGACTATAGTCAGCTAGAGTATGGCCAATCGCCAGAAAATGGACACAAGCCAGGTTTTTTGGCCAGAATTAAAGATTACAGGCCTTTTATATTATCCACGCCTTTACCGGATTATGACCCGTATTCTGAAGTGACAAAGTCGAGATTGAATGGATTAAAGGATGACAGATACGCAGATTTTGAGGTAAGTGCTTTTTAATTTACAGAATTAATAAGTTTTAAGTGGATTTTTTAAGGATTTACTTGGGTATGGATTTACATAATAGGCATGATGACAAAAAATATATTTTAGTCCATCACATAGATTGTTCCAAAACATTCGACACGTATTTTTTCTTTTCTCTCTTAAACTAAAAATAACAAAGATACACTGGGTTAAAGTTGTTCGTGACGTCACGCCTAAGTAAGATTTTTACCTAGAAGTGACGTCAATTACCCCCCACCCCGTAACTTTGATGCTCTGTATCTTTGTATTTATTTATGTATTTGATCAGGTAAAAAATGTGTTTCCAATATTTTTAATAGCCTAAAAGACGGACTAATTATTTTTTGAATTTTTGAATGTAGTCATCATCCCTATTATCTTTTAGAATTTTAAGACTCGTTTAAACAGGATATAATAGAACAGTGTGAAAGTATTAAGTCAAAAAACTGCGTATGTCGCCACACTAAACAATTAATTAGGTACTTAGTTAATTTAAACGCCGCATTAGTAGAGATTAATGTTAAAAAAACCTGAAAACCCGAAGACGATACATTAATTAAGATAACAAGGTAAATTCCTCGTATCAATTAACATACATACGGAATCTCAGACACAAACGACAAAAAACAACACAAACGTTCAAAAATCGATGTAATTGCGGCGGATTCACACAGAGCGAGAAGCTTCGCGGGGCAGATGTTTGGCAGCTCAGGAAAGACCTCGCTATCCTATTGAGTTGGGTAGTTTTTAGGGGTCTCTTCTAATTGGTCAAATGCTTGCCAGAGAGCTCCCACACATGAACACGACACGACATCGCGTCGTGCAGCGATGCGACATCCTGCCGTGCAACGATGCGACGCCGCGTCATGGAAATCTACGACACAGCGGTAGAATCTTAATAAACACCTTAACTTTTTATTAATACATAAGAATATATTAATAAATAATAAATAAGAATTTTAATAAACACTAGTAGTTTTTATTTAGATTCTACCGATACTTATTATTAAGATCGTTTCACGACACGACGACATCGAATCGTTACAGGACGTCGTGTCGTGTTTAAGGTCTATCTACACAGATTCGGGCCGTGGCCCGTCAGGAGGAAAATCAATACGTCGCGTCGTCATGACAACGTGTCCGGGCCGTGTCCTATGGGTTTACTAATGTTTGACATAACTTAATTTGCAATAATTTCTTTTTTTTTTTGTCCGTGAAAAAATATCATTCCATATTCTATGGATTCGTTCACACACGTTGTCATGACGACGTATTGTTGTCCCTCCTGAAGGGCCACGGCCCGGGTCTGTGAAGATAGACCTTTATGTGTTCGAGTCCTCACGAGGTTGGTCGCTCTGTGTGTACCCTTTACACAGAGCAACCCATTAGTCAGTTGTTACGCATTCAATAGCAAAACCAAGGGGTGCCATCAAAATTCAAACATTCACCCTACTCCGCCATGCTGTGAATTTTACATTGATTCGTGTTTTGTTGCCGTGATTTCATAAATAATTAGAAGATTCATTCAATCTTGAAACAGTAAGTATATTTGTTAATGGGGATGATGATTACATTCAAAAATTCAAAAAATAATTAGTACGTCTTTTAGGCTATTGAAAAATAATTGAAACACATTTTTTACCTGATCAAATACATAAATAAATACAAAGATACAGAGCATCAAAGTTACTGAGTCTCCTAGGTAAAAATCGTACCTAGGCGTGACGTCACGAGCAACTTTAACCCAGTGTATCTTTGTCATTTCTAGTTTAAAAGAAAAAAGAAAAAATACGTGTCGAATATTTTGAAATAATCTATGTGATGTACTAAAAAAATTTTTTTTGTCATCATGCCCATTGAAGGCCTAAATAAAGGAGGGAATAGAAGTTGCTTAAACAGACGGCAGAGAATAGAGCAGAGTGGTAAAGAGTCCACTGACAAGAGCAAAACTCTTTTGATGATGATGAAGGTCTAAATTGACTCAGACAATACATCCGTTTACCTTTGTGATTTTAAACTATTTGTAAGTCTGATGTGCAAGCAACAATATTGTAAAGTTTCATTTAGCTCTGTTTACTCGTTTTTGCGTGAAAGAGTAACAAACATCCTTACATCCATGCATCGGCATAAACATTGACATTTATAATATTAGGTCTTTACCTATGAAATTGCCGTTTTGTATGAAAAAATTCAAACGATTTTTTAATGATTGAAATCCAATGAAAATGTAACACTAACCAATAAACAAATGACTGTTTTTGGAAAAAGAATTCCATATTTTTAAAATGAAATTAATTGGAAATTAGAATTCTTAGCTAAACAAAAAATATTTTTAATTGAAATGGCCAGTACTGTAAAACGGCAATTTCATAGGTAAAGACCTATTATAATATTAGAAGGAAAGAATTACTCGTAATTTAAATTAATTATCCCTAATTCTTCATTATCCTATTCTTAAGGTGGACCCCGCTGCTCATGTTTCGAACAAATATTGCACGAACATTTTGTTCAAATTGAATGATTTTGCTGACAAATCAAAGGAAAATTTCATTCATTTCGTTCAATGTTTACCAAAAACTGTTCAAGACATTGAGTAGCGGACACGCCTTTAGCTGAAAACAGCATTCTCTTTCAAATCTTTAAAAAAGAAAACAACGTCAATTTTTAGATTTAACCGACCCAAGTAAAACATTCATTATTCTTCATAAGAAAAAGAAAAATATCAATCATTAATTAAGCAAGCAGTTTGTATATCGAAGCGTAATGAGCACCTGCTTAGTTGCCAGGCCACAATGGGCCATAATCAATCAACTGGCCGAAGCATGAATGGTAGAAAAAAATAATATCACGAAATTGTTCCTTTAACGGGCGGAGCGGGGAAATCCGCGGGCTAGTTTGTGGTTTTTTTTTGCCCGTTTCGCCGCTTACAGATAAAATTTCACCGACAGATAAACCTATGTGTATTTCATAAAAATATGACGTTTAAGACAGTGACGTGTGTAAAATATCTGTCAGTAAAATTTTATCCGTAAGTGGTGAAGTAAATAGCGTTATTTAGCAATATTTCGTGAAATAAAGGGATCTTCGGTAGATATTTGCGGATGCGGTGTGGTTGCCGTTTGTCTTTCGTTTGAAATGCGCGTTTCAAATCGGGAACTTGTTAAAGAAAGGCCAGGGGGTCAAGTCTGCTAATTTACAATATTATCTTGTGTTTGTGTGTCAATGAGATTGTCAATGTAATTTTTCAAGTAAGCCATTGTTTAGCAGAATACCAAATGCGTCAAAAATGCCATTGACACTCTGCCGACATACAACTGAGGCTGTTTTCAATTAGCAGACTTGGGCCGATGGCTGTTCCTCAAGTCCCCAATCTTTCAGACTACATTATAATATATCTCTTGGGCCAAATATAATATTTCTTGGGCCAAATATAATATCTCTAGGGCCAAATACTTCCGCGAACCCGTCAGCGAGTCCTGCATTGGACACCGCTGACGGGTTCGCGGAAGTAATCGAAAGTTTTCCCGCGCTCCCGTCTACAAGTGGCTAGTAGGAACACCGTGGGGTTTTAGCCGGTGGGAGTCCGGCATAACCCTTTGTCTTTCTACGAGACGAAGGGTATCCATAATGGATTTCCCCAAGTAAAAAAAAAGAGCCAAGTAACCCGCTGTTTTCCTAACCCCCACAGACACAGATCGCAAGTCACTGTGGGAACTACAATACGGAAGATGACCCAAATAGCCTCCATTTTTGTCTTTAACAATGCAACGAATATGTCTGCTCTGAGATATAGTTGCTTTTGCGGGAATCTTGGGTCTTGGGTCGTGTTTGTTTACTATGTTACTCGCACTTGAAAGTTTTAAAGGTTTTTGTGATCCTTTATAAATGAAAATGTATTTAAACTTGTAGGATGGGTTTGACATCACCTAATACGGGTCATTTTTGAAGTTAATGCTAGATTCGCAAGAGCGCAGTTTTCCCCAGAGAAGAATCTAACAAGAAACTCTGTAGGTTTATAGTAATGTTGTAAATGAGAAAGTCGATGGATGTGAGGATATTTGGATGGATGAATGTAAAAAGTAGGTACTAAATAATACTCAATTAAGAGTGATAGAGAGTTTTAAAGCATTTTCGGACAATTAAGATTTTATTTTATTGGAGTCATTTCGAAAATGGTAATTTAATAAATTGTCTTCAAAAAGTGTAATTTAAATTGGGATTGCCCCTTGGAAAATAAACTAAACTGACGTGACTACCTACCTGTATGCGGCGGCTGATGAATGCGAATGAAGCGAAAATAGTATGTTTTTATCATAGTAAGTCGAGGAAAGTGGTGTCTGTCTACCCCGATGGAAGAGAGGCGTGATAGATGTTTAATTTAATTATTTTTTTGTTATGTTACCAGCAACGCCCAGTACTACCACCAATATACAAAGCTATAGCTGACCACGCGAAAAGCAAAGTATTGAAACAGAAGCAACCTATTCCTGCCCATTATGATTACCAGGTACAAGTTTTATAGTTAATAGATAATAACTAGATTAAAGTCACCGTGATATCCACTCAACTGCAAAACCAAACATAGCCAGTCGAAATAATTTTCATACCACCACCGTAATTAGTTTGTATTTAGTCGGATTATATAGGATGACTTTAAATTAGTGAACGATAGAAAAGGATATGCAACTACTTGTGATAACAAACAACTTTTACTATGGGACCAAAGTCGAAATCATAAAAAAAATTTGTTCCCCCACAACATGTAGGTACTGTAAATATTTTTTAAGACCATTGTAACTTTGTGGAAGCGCAATAAATATGATTATGATTATGATTACTATCAGCTGTTGCATTTTGTATGGGGAGTTCAAAAATTTGTGAATGATTTCGACCTTGGTCCCATAGTAAAAGTTGTTTGTAATCACGAGTAAATGCATGTCCTTTTCTATCGTTCACTAATTAAAAGTCACCCTATATAGTTGAGAGATTGACGGTGGTGGGTATATGAGAGTCTTTGCAGTGAGACATTAACGGCTAAACAAGATAAGAATTCCTTAAAAAGTCTTCTATATAAGCATCAAAATAAGTAATTCCATGCCCACAATAAATACAACGACGATTTTAACCCCTTTTCATACATTTTAGGACAAACCCTTCAATCGGCAGTATCAACACAATGACGGTCGAGATGATGGGGAATCTGATTATGATCATGTAAGTATAAAAAAATCATTTAATGTGTAGGTGGAATAATTAAATACGTGTAACTATACGTATAGGAATGTTCAATAGATTTCCAATAAATGTTTGACAATATAGAGTAAAAGAAGTTAGGTATACACTTACCACCTATCAAGACTAATATAAAAAGAGCAACTTAGTAGGTAATCAACAAAAATTTACAGTAATAATATCTTTTTGGTGTTTTTGTAGTATTTTATATTAAAAAAAATGAGTTTTATAACTAAGTACCCATAAAAATATCTTCTACTTTCCAGGCTTCAAACTACGCCTTCTCCTACAGAGTGAAAGACCATCACACTGGCGATGATTTCTCACATTCACAACACAGCAGTGGTTCAGCCACCAATGGAGAGTACAGGGTTCGACTCCCAGATGGACGCATGCAGATTGTCTCATACACAGCTGACGAAAACGGCTACAAAGCTAACGTAAGATACGATGATGATGATAAAGCTGGCAACAGAATTGATAAACATGATTATAATCAACCTGATTTGGAAAGAAACAGAATTAATGTTCCTGCAAAAAGACCAGCTCTAGTACCAAACATACATGTAAAAAAACCTATTCTAGGTCTATTAGGTCTGAATAGACCGACTTTTGATGTAAATAGACCTGATATTGATATTAACAGACCACTTTATATAAACAGACCTAATGACGATGTAAATAGACCAGAATTTGCCTTAAAAAGACCAGTTTATGATCTGGATAGACCGATTTATGATGGAGGCAGACCGGGTGTTGATCATCATAATGATTATAAAGAAAACAATTTTGATCAGAATAAAGAATTTAAAACTGCTGAACATAATCCACCAGTGAAAGAAGAAAACGAATACGAGGATATTTCTAAAGAATATTACAATAATGATTATTCTTTAGAATATGATGGAAAAGATGACAAATATGAGCCCCATAGAAGTAAATTCTCCACTTTTGTACCTGAAAATAATCTAGGTACAATAATAGTGCCTAACACTGCAAACACTAACCAAGTTTCATCGACAGTAAAACCAAGTTACGAAGAACTAAAACCACTTTTTGTCACGAAGGGTCTTTATGATCCACAACCGACTGAGAATTATTTGAAAAACGTAGAGTTTCATGTCCCTTCCACAACACCAAATTCTATATCAGAAGGTACAACTGAACATGTAGTTTTAATAAATAGAACTAAACCAAATCTTTATACGAATGTCAGAAACGTACCTTTAACTGCTACTCCGCCAACTGTGACAAGTATTAGTGATTTTGTAACACCTAAAAGTTACCTAGTATCGACTATTGCAAGTTTGAAGAGAGGTGAAAAACCAGTGTTGTCAAATGCTTTTATCGATAGAATTAATAAGTATTTGACGTTTACTTAAAATATCGATAAATGACTTTTAATAATGTTTATTTCTTTACTGATTCGGATTATTTTTTAAACATAAACCCCCTTATTACAAAACGAGGATTAAAGATAGTCCGACGTTAGTTCGTTTCTTTTGACGTTTCGGCTATGGACAAAACGTCAAAAACTAAACTAAACGAACTAACATCGGACTACCTTTGAACCTTGTTTTGTAATAAGGGGAATTTTGTTTTTTCTTTTTATAGGTAATGATTTGAGAGAATTTAATATTTATTACGTAAAATTAATACCTTAATTGGATTTTCCAGTCAAATCTAAGTGCTTAATTACGAATTCCAAGTTTGTTTAATCTTAAAGCAAATATGTAGAAAATATTTAATATTATCCTAATCTACGAATTTTGTTTCAAGTTTCTCATCCATAATAATAAATTTTATTACAGTAGTTACTTAATAAATTACGAAGTACTTAAGGAATATTATTTTTTAGAAAAGAAAACTAAAGTTACCATTTCTAAGTCGATTTGTAAATAATTATTTAAATTGTGTGTTTTTAAAATAAAAAATGTTAAGTAAAATTTATAATTTTTGTGAAAGATGTTTTTTTTTATTATTATTACCTAGTTTAAATATAAATAGGTACAGAAAATATTAGCAAAAAAAGATTAACAATCTATAAGTTAAAATGATATAACCATAACATAAAAACACCCAGACTCAAGACAATCATCTATGTGTACCTACATCACATCAATGCCTTTTGAGAATCGAACCCACGACTAACGGCTTTCTTGCAAATAGCTTTCTATCATTTTATGCTCCTTTAATATTTGAGTTACATTTGACTATGCACTCGAACCAAAGTTAATCGCAACTGTACAACTTCATACCGCATTGACAAGCTCACTTCATAAGTATGAAGTAACATTTATGTACTAAGTCTGTATGTGTTCTAAAACTTAGTGCTTGAGCTAAATCTGTAGCTAAATATCTTGTATGTGATGTACTGCTAATGAGGAAAGCGAATGTTTGTTTGTATGTTTGAAATTGTTAATTAATTGATGAACGTCATGTTCTTACGTAAGGTAGACATTAGTTGTCCTTTTTTCCGATTGGGGTAGGCAGAGATCATTTTGATCTTTCATCCATCTGTTCGTTCGTCCGTCTATCCAATTGTCTATCTATGCATCCCCCCATCCCTCCACCAATCCATCCATCTATCCATCTATCCGTCTATCCATCTATCCATCTACCCATCTACCCATCTATCCATTTATCCATTTATCCATCTATCCATCTATCCATCTATCCATCTATCCATCTATCCATCCATCTATCCATCTATCCATCTATCCATCTATCCATCTATCCATCCATCCATCCATCCATCCATCCATCTATCCATTCGTCTATCGATCTATCCATCCATATATCCATCCATCTATCCATCTATCCATCCATCCATCCATCCATCCAGTGGCGTGCACTCCATAAAGGCAAAAAGACATTGCCTACCCTACAATATTGAATCAAATCGTAAATAAAATAATACGAATCAATCGAAATAACCTTGGTAGAAAATTACAAAAAAATTAATAACACTAACAGCGCCACCTATCTATTGATCATAGTACTACTAAGCCTTTAAGCGAGCGGGTTATTATTCCATCGAGCCATCTTCGATTGATCGCGCACCTAGCGCCGCTTCCTTCTGATTGCGGGAAAGGCACAAACTAATTTTGTCTTTCTTGCCTCGTAAACTACAGCTCGTTTGGTAGTGTGCGTGCTTGTAAATATGCAGGCACACTTTAAGAAAATCACGCACACAAGCGTCCAAGGTAGGCAGTGCCTTTTCGGTTTTGTATGGTGATTATGCGACCATTTTAAGGAGTACGCATTATTTCATGCAGTTGTGAGGCAATTCATGACCATTATTTTTTGTCGTATTATATTTTGATTTTTGACACACGCGAAGAGTGAAGAGTAGGTTAGTTGTTTAAAAGTAATTAGACAAATATTATGTATTATTGTTTTTTGTTACGTAACCTTAAAATGTATTTTTGTTGTTGTGCGTTATCGCGGATTTAGTATTAATTGATTTTTAAAATGTATAAGTATAGATTGTGAAATGTATTTGAGTTGTGACTTGTGATGATGGTGATGGTGGTAGGAGGTAGGTAGGTACTTATTCCCTGGGGTTTTGTAAATTCTCTTTTAACGATAATCAAGAAATCATGATTTTGTTTTTGCCTACCCTGACTAAAAAGTCTGTGCACGCCACTGCATCCATCCATCTATCTATCCATCCATATATCCATCCGTCTATCCATCCATCAATCCCTCCACCAATCCATCCATCTATCCATTCGTCTATCTATCTATCCATCCATATATCCATCCATCTATCCATCAATCCATCAATCTATCCATCCAATAGCATAAACATTGACATTTTTAATTATTACTTACTTAATTGCTACCTACTTAGTTACCTAGTACTAAGTATTTTACTAAAAGACTGCTATCCTTTGTAGCAATAAGTATGAAACCTGTAAACTTCATCTCAGCAGAAAAGCATCCACCAAGTTACGTGATATTACTTGCATTCACTAAAGGTATAGTATAGCTGTTACAGTTAAAATCAGTCAAAAGACTGATTTTGGCAGTCTAAAAGGGTTTTGACTGTTGCGGTCAGTCAAAACTTCTTTTAACTGATTTTGGCAGTCAAAAGGGGTTTTGACTGGTGCGGTCAGTCAAAACCACTTTTGACTGCAATAACCACCAGTCAATATCCGATATGAGTTTTGACTGTAACATAGCTACTCAAAACATTCTAGTTACCTTTTCTTATGGCTGTTAGCCGGAGTGGTATGAAAAAACTATTCAGAAGTTTATATAGGTTACCCACCTACTTGGTCGCTCAAGAAAAACATGAAACGTCATCTAAATGATTTTACAATTAAATAACTTTCTCCAAGGAACGTGGTTTTTTGTACAAAATGACTGAATTAACATACTTATTTCGAAATTTTTCGACCTATGAAGGTAGATAGATAGATGGAAATACTTTATTACACACAAATAGATAAAGACAAAACTTTAACTATAACATTGTGCACAAAGGCGGCCTTATCATTAAAAGTGATCTCTTCCAGACAACCTTTGGAGTAGGACATGTTTAAGGAGACTGTAGAGTAGAGAGTGGCATAAAAGACTATAGCTAGGTAGAAGACTGTAGGTAGGTAGGTAGGTATGTCAGATTTTAACGACTTAAAGTGGCATTAATACGCGATACGCGTGGTTCTTGTGGTTATAAGATTGAAATGGGTGTAAACAACTCTATACATATATTGAAGTTAGCTAGAAAATATATACCTACTTACCTAATAAGAAACTCGGCCTTTAACTAAAGGGTTCAAATAACTTTCTTATCAAGTAAACAGCCCACTTTCCTCGCGAGTTTCTAAATAGAAATTCATAGCCTAAGGAACCCTAAAAATGGCAACACTAGTACACTACATCGAGCTAGATAAGGCAGTCGAGCGCTCTATAGGCTGTCGATTATTGGAGACGATTCTGATAGTGATGTGCTAATGGTTTTATCGATATCGATAAAAATATTTTTTAGTTCTTGAAATATAAAAAATGAATTACGAAAAGTTTATTTGCGTTTAATATAGGTATTTCTAATTTGTTATTATGTACTCAAATATCAAATATTGGTTATTACTTACAATTGATGGCGAGACTAAAAAAAAACAAAAATTATAAATGTGTGTCGATACTGTGTTCAATTTATGTTTTACCGATTTCTCACTAAATGTTACGACTGGTGAATCCTTTATTTTAATAACCCAATACAGGGTGTAACAGAAAAGGAGTATAACACCGAAACACAGCCATAGTTCCCATGAAACTGAACAACTTTCCCCAAGGAAGATTGGTCGTAACTCGAAAAAATTTTTTGGATCGCCCATACTTACTCGATCAACTGATCGGACATTTTGTATGGCAAGGCGATTTTTTTTTTAATTTCGACCCATGTTCCTTGGGAAAAGTTGTTCAGTTTCATGAGGACTATCGCTGTGTCAGGGCATTATAACCCCTTTCTGTTACACCCTGTATAGGGAATCTGTCCAACGCGTCATCAGTGTAATAGGTGTTGACAAACCGACTTTTCTCGTTTTTATTTTTTTTCTATAGTAAAATCTATATATGGAATGGAAAACAAGTCCATCGACTGTCGATATCTGATCAAAGCAACCCCATCCCTATATCAAATAGTGCAGCTCACAGGCCGCTGAATCGCACTGGCGTGATGCCAAAGAACTGCCCGCGATCATACATACATACCTACATATCTATTTGTCTTTATACAAGACAACTTGTTTTTTTTTTTAAGTTTGTCTTATAATGTGATTTTAGGTTCATAAATAATAAGGCTATTTTAAAAAAAGTAGGCACATCAGGGCTTGTAGAGCTCTTGCGACTAAACATTCAATAAATAGACAAAGATATATCGAAAAGCATTGTCGCCCAAACAAAACCTTGCTAGCTGCCTTTAAATTATTGTCTCTTCCTTTACTTAATTAGTTTTAATAGAACCTCCTTTAGACGCATCTCATTTCTTAAAATTATAATATGATTAGGTATTGATTTTATGGGACATTAGTTTTTCTCGTAAACAAATCTGAGGGAAGAAAGCTTGTCACATTATTTTTTTTATTAGTTTTCAAACAAACAAACGTCGCTCTTCTATCATCTACAAAACGTCTTAACTCACAACAAATGCTCATAAAACACTATCCTTTTGAACCTCACTCATTGCGACAGTCAGTTCTTACCTGTTGCTGAAAACGACATTACAATTCCGTAACCATTAAACATCGTGCGGTCTTGCTCTGATTTTTGAGGATAACAGTGACAGATATATGTTTAACGGGCTGTTAGAGCTAATGATGTTTTGTGGAACTGTCTGTGAGTCAGGTACAAAAGTTTTATTAACTTCATAAGCTTTTTCCTGAGCAAACACTGCATCGTGGCCTGGACAGACGACAAGCAGAAGCTGAGTTGTGAATTATTCGCGTATGATAGCTTAGATTTAGAAAGGTTTAGACTCCTTGGATACATACATACAAACATACATACACACATAGTTCACACATACACACACACATAAATACATACATATCGGCCGTTGTTAATTATTCGCGTATGATAGCTTAGATTTAGAAAGGTTTAAACTCCTTGAGCTGTAAGTAGAACCCGTCGGCAATATCTGTGCACTTGGGTTAGTGACGTCATACAACTCATACGTAGGTACTCGTCACGGTACTGGATAGGTAAAAACGGGGAATACGCGAGGGGATTGCATTCCAGCGAGATGCGTAGATATTTCGATCAAATTGGGGACTTGTTAAATAAAGGGTAAGGCCTCTATGAGGTGACTGATGAATGTGGATGTAGCGAGACAAGGTGTGTTTGGATCATAGCAAGTGGAAGGAGGTGGACTCTGGGCTCTCGTAGAGTAACGCCTTTCTAGGCGTGGTAGTTATGTAAGTATGTATGTATGTATACCAAGGAGTTATTCAGTTTCTTCAGCAAAGAGTTTTTAGAGGTAAAATCACGCAATTCAGCAGTCTAATAAATAGTTCTTCTATGAAACGCAGCCTTTGTCCATTGTTCTAACTTTCGTAGATGCAGTTAACAAACAGACCGGGGGCATGAAGCGGGGGACGGGGTATGTTAATTTTAATTTGTTTTATACAGGAATGCACCTCAAAAGGTACTGGCTAGTATGTTTAACTTACGCTTGGAATAAGCAAAGGTTAATTTTAAAACATAATTTAAGTAGGTACAGACTGGCCAAAAAGAGTGAAAATTGAAAAGTGGCAACACTGTAGTTTGTCCTGCACTTTTTAGATTGATTTGAAAGGGACGACGCAACAGTGTTGCCAATTATTAATGTGTACTCTTTTTGGCCAGTTTGTACCTACTTAAATTATATTTCTATTATTTTTGGCCAATCTGTATACTTAAAATACAATAATCTTGTTGCTTATGGTCACAAAACAGTAATATAACTCTTGCTTACGATGTCAGAAGTAAAAACCGTCTGTGTCCCACTTTTAGGACAAAGGCCTCTCTCCTCTTCCTCTACGATTCTCTCTGCCCAGACATACATGATGGTAAGGTACTTTCCTTCAATATTATGACATCAAATATATTTTTTATTGAAATAAATTAGTAAGACCGTAAACAATTTTTATTATAAAGCAACTTTAACTATAAAGCAACTTGGTATATTTTACTGCAAAGCGTCGCACCTGTGAACATAAGTGAAGTTCGAAAACTTAATATGCAAGCTATTTTAGTTAAGTGGTTAAGTAAAGTAGGGGGATACTTACCTAATTATGTAACTTCAGTTGTGTTGTTCGCTACTTAATAGATAATTTGATGTATTAACTTCAAAATAGATTTTGCACAGAGAAAAAACATTTTTCTCAAAACACAGATTCGAAAAAAATATTATGAGTGTTTTATAAAAATGCTCTGTTTTCAACAAAAACTAACATAGGTACAATCTCTGTTAAATCGTTACCTATTGTTCTTACCTTTAAGGTTGCCTAGATGACTACCTAGCACTGAGACTGCCATTGTTTACAATACTTTTTGGTTACACCTATGTGGCCTCTTTATTTTAGATTTTCTTAACCTAGTAATCACAAAACAAAAAAAAAATGCAATAAACACTTCCACAAACGTAAATAAACAATTACACTTATTCCATTCCCGCCGTTTTCCCGCGTAAAAATGGCCGTTTGCCTTATTTTCAAAATGGCTGAACATAACAGTATCTCCTTGTTGATGCCAGTTCCCTATTACGCGAATTAGCTTAACCACACTTTTGTTTTATTTTTATTAACATTAATTATGCTGTAGGTAATAAATGTTAGGTTTTATGAATGCTAGCTTAGGAGGCTTTGTGAAGAAAATTAGGTTTGTTCGGACTTGTTTAAAACCACGTCATTTTTAAAGATTGAGTCCTGTTGGCAATGTCTTTAAAAGACGTAGCTACAGTGCTACAAGGATCTTTTGTCACATGGCGGAAATGGGAACTAACGATATCATCTTGTAAATATTATTTTGAGTTATTTAATCACCACCCACACCCTCCTGATAATGTCACTCAAATGCCAATAGATCCTTGTAGCCTTTGAGTATAGAATACCTATACCATATAAGGAGGTGCCACATTTTTTTTTCATACCTATACAAATGAGTTTATGAAAGCGTGCCAAGGTTGGCGCAAGTTTTTCATAGTTTTCTTGGTAGATGAACTGTCAAACGATAAGAAATTCAAAAAGGTAGCCATTTTGTGCCAGACCAGGCACGCAGATCCAGACGGTATGGCATCTTCTTATTGTAGCACTCTACATCTGCTGCATGACAGGTGACTTATGGGTTAAAACGGCTACCCAATGACTACCAACTGCCAAACGGCGTCGCGGCAGACCACGGAAAAGGTGACGGGACTAACTGGACACCTCCCTAAAAACCTGGGCGGAGGTAGTTCGAGACTGATGCGGATGAGGACTTTACCCAGCAGTGGGATATAAATGACTAGATTAGATGACTCCCTAGTTTCAGAAAAGTATATTGAAATTAATAAAACATCGTGTTTTCGGAAAAAATTGCAATTATTTATGACCTTGCAGATATTAACTCGGAAAAAAAACGTTAATAAGTAAATATCGGTATATAAAAATATTTAAGAGTTAGGCACATTTCGGTGGAGTAAACGCCATCTTTGCTTTTCTTCTGCCAACGATTATGACTTCTGGATACGACACGACGACAATATCACTAAGTACCTATGTCATCCAACAAAAAAAAATGGTACTAGCCTACCTCAACGCAGATTTTTCCCCAAAAACTACCTAAAACTATATCAAAAACATATTCAAAAGGGAAACAAGGTCGAAACCTGCTGATTATACAAAACATCTTACAGGGCAGTGCCCTACAGTAGATGTGTAAAAGAGTAGGTACTTTGTACTGTACAGTGCCTGCCCGGCAATTATGCAAACTGCCTCCCCCCCTATTTGTCGAGGGGTTTCTGAAGAGCTAGCGATGTGATGTTGCTGTTTATCGTTTGTTTGTATCGATAGTTTTGGGTTTTGGATTGTTTTATTTATTTGAAGCAAAAAACAAGCGTCCTAACTTTTCATCTTGGTATTTTGTTTATGAGTAATTACATTCATTGTAACTTGTAACACAGAAAAAGTATCCGTAAATTTATATACCTAACTAGTTGTATTCATAGACAGGTAGTGTATATGTAGTTACATAACTTCGTTTCTGATTCAATTTTTACTTCTTTACATTTTAAATTGGAACATCACTATCTCGGCGGCACCTACACCATTCTCTCGATATTATAAATAGGTATGTACATAATAAAAACTTATTATTTTGAAGTAGTCAATGGTCATAAAATTTTATCGATACTTTTCCATTCATGAGGTGATTCCCAACACTAGTCATTGCCAGTCAATGTTGAGAGAAACGCATCAGAATAGTCTGTTTTGCTATTGTGTCGTTATCTTTGCACTTATTATCTTCGTTATTGTATAATCTACAAGTGTCTTTGTTTATTAAAAACAGAACAAGGCTTCCGTTTCATTTTAAATTATAATTTTCAGGGAGTTTTAAAAATAATTTAAAATAGCTTCAACGAAGTTCAGCAAAAAACACAAATTTGATACATCACTGTAGTTAAGAAAAAAATAGGTAAAAAAACTTTTTAAGTTAAACGGTTTTATGTTAAACATACATTGCAATGTTTAAGATAAATGTACTAAAAACCAAAAAATAATAAAATAGAATACAGTCGTGGGAATTATAAACATATGCATAGACTAGACTAAAATTAAACCGTGGGGCACGTCAATTGTCTACAAATTATCGACTTAATGTGCGATAGAAGAATCGTTTAATTCGTCGTTAGGCAGTTGGCCCGCAAACGGTGAGGAAATTACTTACTATTTTATTGCTCATGGAAATTCCAATAGTTATACACTCCATGTAAATAAAAGAGATGTTTCAACTAGTTTATCGTTGGACATTCACACTGCTGGCTGGCGAAGAATCGTTTCACTGCTCGTAGTTTGTCTTTAATCGACAAAACATATGATAAAAGTACTACTCGCTCAACACTATGAAACCCTAAAACTCGCTTATAATCGAGCTTGCTAGCTTGTTTCCACATTCTAGCCCTACTTATCACACTGCCTAATTATAGTGTAACATTACAAAACAAACATTTTAATCAACGATTGTAGACAATTGACGTGCCCCACGGTTTTATTTTAGTCTAGTCTATGCATATGTTTATAATTCCCACGACTGTATTCTATTTTATTATTTTTTGGTTTTTAGTACATTTATCTTAAACATTGCAATGTATGTTTAACATAAAACCGTTTAACTTAAAAAGTTTTTTTACCTATTTTTATTTTCTAGTTTTTAGTTTTTATTTCGCATTCTGTTTAATTCATTTAGTGCTTCATTATTGCAAGGTTTCTTGCCCGTTAGTTTATTGCAGTCCAACTCCTCTATACGTAGTCCCTCCAAAGCTCTTACTCTACAAAGAGCCACGTAGACTTGACCTTCTTCAAACAGTTTCGCACCTAAGTATACGACTGCGTGATCCACAGTGCTGCCCTGCATAAATCTTGACTTGGGTGGTGGATTCAGGCTGGATTAATCAGATACCTAAATTACAGATTCAATTTCTAAATTTAAATCTTATTATTATTCGCCATTTAGTGGCTGCGCCCATCTTAAATATTGTGGTTGTACAGTATAGTGCACTGTATTCTTCTTGGCAAGCCCTTTTATTTGATACCCATATTGGTGGGATTGATAAAAAAATGTTATCAGCCATTTGGTAGCGGCGGCCATCTTAGATTTCAATTTTGCATAGTAAATTGTATTCTACTTGTTGAGACCTTTCATTTGATACCCATATTGATGGGATTGATAAAACCTAAGTTATCCGCCATTTTGTAGCGGCCGCCATCTTGGATTTTAATTTTATATAGTACATTGTATTCTACTGGTTGAGCACTTTCATTTGATACCCATATTGATGGGATTGATAAAACCTAAGTTATCCGCCATTTTGTAGCGGCCGCCATCTTGGATTTTAATTTTATATAGTACATTGTATTCTACTGGTTGAGCCCTTTCATTTGATACCCATATTGATGGGATTAATAAAACCTAAATTATCCGCCATTTTGTAGCGGCGGCCATCTTGAATTTATAATGATAATGAATAAACATAATTGTATTGTCACCAAAATCCAAAGTGTATACAAAATTTCAGATTAATCGGTTGACAGGAAGAGGGTGAAATTTGAATTACTAAATTTGACCCAAGAATAAAAAATAAAACAAACGGGGTGAGCTAAAAAATAATAAATAAAAATAAATAAATATAAAAATAAAACCGTTTAATAATAATCGTTAAACAAAACCATTAACTGGCTTAATATTGTAGATAGTCAGGTTGAAAATTAAGCTTTTTTCCCAATGGCATAATGAACATAGTTCCATTTTATATCCACGAAATTAAAAAAGAAAACGTCAAGTTGAACAAAAATAAACAAACCGCGTTTCGCGGAGCTGAATTTGTTTAAAACTGGATTTTATGGGATAATAAACGTATTTCTTGTTATAAAACAGTAGTGCCGCCGAAAACATGGATCAGAGTTACAAAAACTTTCAAAAGAACCCTATGAAACTGTACATTCAAGACATTTTTCGCGCGAAACATACTCAAAACAAATACATTTACGAATTATTCGGATTAACATTCAAAAACATAATGATACAAGGTGTAGTGACGTCTGTTTATAACAAAAACGTTTCTACGATCAATTTCGAGTTGAACGATCCAACGGGAAGTGTCCAAATTTATTATAATCACACGAAAAACGACCACTACGTGTCGCCGCAAAACATAAAAAGTTTGCATCGAAGTTTCACAGATTCGAATCGCTTTAGTGATGATAATATGGACATAAAACTTAAACTAATGGAAGAAATATCGAAACCGAAACAAAACCCTTTTGATTTTCAAGAAGGAAGTTACTTAAACATCATTGGCGATATTTTCATTGATGATTTAAGAAATGTGCGAATGGTGTCAGCATTTCTATGTAAGAAGACATCTATAGAATATGATATTGTATGGCTAGAAGAACTGAGATATTTGTATGAGAAGTTTTATTTGTCGGATAAAGCCGATTGAGATGAATCTACTTTAAGAACAATTTGAAAAAGTTATTAATGTCAAATATCACTGTTTAATCTTGAAATGTCAACAGCTAGACAAAGACTGCGATACCAAGACGCAGGGGCAAGCCCAGCTAGCTTAGCATACACTCCGTGACAAGATGTTGTCATGGGTTTGTCACGCTTACGTATCTGTCCATAGTTTTAAATGTGATAAGGACAGCATGACGTGAGAATTGTCGCGGCACGCCGTGCTAAGCCCCCTGGTCATACTACCTTTGGACAGTTTCATGTCTGCCCTAAAACCATCCTGACCGTTTAAAACAATGTTATCCTTAATTGATGATTAATATAAACAGTCTTTCCTACTATTAACTGATTATTTGTAAAGAGAAAAAATAAATCAAAAATCTTGTTTTAGATAATTTATTTCAGATTGGAATCAATTTTAAAACTCAAAATATTGTGATTTTGTCAAATGTGTAATATTATTCTAACTGTACATTTTTTTTATGTGTGAACATTACCATCATAATTAAGTATTTAATATGAATTGGAAGTAACAAAATTAAATTACAATTTTGTTATTAAAATCAAAATAATGTAATTGTTTCATTTTTAACTTACTTTACCTAATTCATGACTTACTTTTATGTAATAATAATAATAACTAAAATACCTTAAAACAATATCTCACTATTTTATTATTAAATATAACAGATTTACAATCGGTTGCAGACAAAGGCATTAAAGAAAAGTGTCCATTAAATAACATGCCGGCAACAAGGTGGACTGAAGACTTGGTTAAAGTCGCTGGAAACCGTTGGATGTGGGCAGCGCAAGACTGGTTGTTGTGGAGATCCTTGGGGGAGGCTTTTGTCCAGTGGACTTCCATAAGCTGACATGATGAAGTTAAGACTTGTTATCTTTAATGGTCATTATAGCAGGTGACAGTTAATTTGGCTTAAATTGTTTGCAGTCAAGTCATTAAAAAAAATAAAGCATTTAGGTACATTATCTATTTACACATTCAAATTGTATCCTTTACCGTCCCCAAAAAAAGCAAAATGCTTAATTTAACAGCCATTATTATTTATTATCAAATATTATCTAAGTATAGAAATATAACATTATATATTTAGTATGAAATCATAAAATTACAAAAATTAAATAGGTACCTACCTACAGTCACAAAACTAAAATTAGGTTATTGATTAATAGCTGCCATTAGGTACAATTTCTTTAAAAAAAAAAAACAAAAGAAAAAGCATGCCTACAGTGCTACAAGGATCTTTTGGCATGTGGTGGAAATCAAAACGATCGGAACTAACTATACCTATCAGCTTGTAAGAACATTATTTTGAGTTATTTATTCACCACCAACACCCTCTTGACAATGTCACTCAAGTGCCAATAGATCCTTGTAGCACTGTTACTACATCACCTACAGGTTTTTTAATTAACTATCTAGGTATATGTACCTACCTACACTGAAATAGGTAGGTTCAAGCTCCACAATAGATTAAAAAGTAAAAAGAAAGTAGAAATAGATAAATCCCATGGATTTTATCATTTTAAGCCTTGATTTATGATTTCATCATAATTAAGGGATATAAATTCACAAATAGTTTTCTTTTCCTAAATAGTTTTCTTCTTACATTTTACCTTTATCAGTTCATTCTTTGACACTAGTAAACTAGTATCTAGAGTGATGAGTGCGTTTCATGAAATAGTTCCTATGCCGCCATTTTGGCAGCATTGAAAATTTGTACTGCGAAACACAACCGAAACGCGAAAAGCATTGAAAACTTATTACATAACGCGTTTTAAATATAGTTCTTGGACCAATGTAATTTTTTGACGTTTTTTCTACAGGGTGTAACAGAAAGGGGGTATAAAGCCGAAACACAGCGATAGTCCTCATGAAACTGAACGACTTTTCACAAGGAACATGGGTCGTAATTCGAAAAAAAAAATTCGCCTCCCCATACAAACTGTCCGTTCAGCTGATCGAGTAAGTATGGACGATCCAAAAATTTTTTTTCTAGTTACGACCCATGTTTCTTGGGGAAAGTTGTTCAGTTTCATGGGGACTATCGCTGTGTTTCGGCATTATACCCCCTTTTTATTACACCCAGTATAGTTTAAACGTCATTTATCTGAGTTTATTCTACGGCTGTAAATAAAACTCATTTTGTAATATGAGGCAAATAATAATGTGACAGTACTTTCTGCCAACATGGCGGCGCATAGGAACTATTTCATGAAACGCACTCTACCTACTTACATTGTTAAAATTATGCAGGACAAGACATTATGAAGTGAAATAGTGATTTTGATCCTTTAAACTCAGAACTAATAAAAATAATGTGTACTATAGGTATACAGTAAGGCCCAGAAGACACAATGAACTGAAACAAACCGTTTCAAACTAGTTGTGTCGTGTGTGGTTTTCTAAAGAAGTCTATAGCAGAAACTTTGATGCAAATCAAAAGTAACTAGCAGTTTCAGTTGCGTTTCACCGTGTGTTCTAGGTCTAACCTATACATATACAGTAAAGTACAGATCACGCTTTGCAACATCATACCAAAATGACTCTTAGCACTTGATAGTAAGGTGCTTGTAAAGCTTGATTGGTACTTGCCTGTTATAGTAGATAGATATAGCTTTATATAATTAATTTCTTTCTAAGTTGTTTTGATTTATACATTCTTACTTGAAATGAAGATTTAACTTGATTATACATATAGGTACTTATTCAGTTTCGTTATGTTTTAGACAATTCTTTTTATAATTCTGATTTAAATTACTTACATAGATTTCACTTTATATAGGTAATAGGTATGGTTAAGGAGGAAACAGTTGCTCAGTCGGGTACAGTGACTCACCATCGTTTTGTAAAGAAGGAAAAGTGATACGTTCATCCCTTTTGCACTTGCGCGTGCGCATGCTAAAAGCTTCCAAAAAGTGCAAAAGAGATGAACGTATCTCTTTTCCTTCTTTACAAACCGGTGGTGAGTCACTGTACCCGACTGAGCAACTGTTTCCTCCTTAACCCTATGTTAATTGAATTTTAGTTGATTTGTTGAAAATCTTCCTGTGTGCTTGATACCTTGTATTTTTTTCATTTAAAAAATAATGTTTTAGTGGTTGGTTCCATTTTTGAGTTTCTTCAATGAGTAAAGATTTGTGGATAAAGTATTTAATTACTAACTTATCCTTTTTGGAAATTTTGCTAATCTGTAAGAATTAACTGTTTAATCACTGAAACTGCTTTATTACTGACTTGTTACTTGACTTGTTACTGGACTTGTTACTTGACTTGTTACTGAGTTGTTACTGATTGAATTCCCATACTTTCAATACTAGCAACTCTTATTTGTTGCTGATTACTGTGTTTAAACCCTTTTACTTTCATTTTTCTCCCGCATCGATGCTGTAAATACTGGTATGCTCTTTTAAAAGACCGATTACACAAATTACAGCTATGTTTCTTTAAATTAAAATGTATTTCTTCTATATGCTTCTTCATATCACGTGTTATTAATAATTTATCGCAATATTGGCATTTCGTTTTGGAATTTGTGTGGGAAGGATACAAATTGCTGACGTCTATGATTTTTCTTGTTACAGTTTTGACGTTTGCTCTAGAATTTTCGTCTAATATCGTCATTATAACTTTATTGTTGCCTGTCCTTCTCATTTCCATTACTTTGTCGGATCTTCGTACTTTTTCGAACCATACTTCGTTGACGTTTGTGAATTCTATATGTGGAACTATCGCTTTCAAGTTGAAATGACATTGTCTTATATGGTAACGTAGATTAGCTTCAGTCGGGTAATTTTTAGAACATCCTTGACAGCTGAATTTGGTTTTCGGAGTTTGTGTTCGACTTTTGTAACTGGAAAATTAAAAAATATATATTATGTTTGAGAAAACACTAATAAAATTAGCTAAATGCAAGACACACATTTATTGGGCTCAGGAGCAAGACAAAGAGTGGCCTGTCAAACCAACGTCATTATTCCCGCCTTAATGTATCTTATGTACTGACAAGTTACAAAAGTGCATTCAAATACACAATATAGTTATTATTATTAGTCAATTTACATTTACTTATTCCATTCTAGTTACTATTGCCATAGATACTGAACACTAAACTTTGAAAAGAGCAACCTCACAGACTTTCTTGCTAGGTTCTTCTCTGGGGGAAACTGCGCCTTGCGAAATAACGCTAGCTTTAAAAAAAAATACCTATATAATAATGTAACGGTTTCAAGAGCATTTTTGTGTCCATGAAATAAATATATTTTTGACTTTGACTTTGACTAAGACTTTGACTAACTTTCATCATTTACAGATATCATCTGACAGGTATTTTATCCTGCTCTGTCTAAAATTTCATGTTTGATGAAATAGACTTAAGTTTATCCATTGTGAAACGGGCACTAAGGGTGCTAGTCTTCGTGCCCGTTACCCTTAGTAACACAATTTTCTTGGGTCATGCATAACCACTAAGACACTAACAAGCACTAAAACACTAGAAATTAATGGTTTTTAACATAATAGTGCTTCTTAGATTACTTATTCAGCCACAACAAAAGAAAAACAACAACAACTAGGGCCTAATCAACAGGTGTCTGTTTGTTATTCCTAGAACCCAAAAAATAGCATTACCAGTGCACTAATACTTTTTTACAGTAAATATTTTCACTATAATCAATGACACACCCAGAATGTTCTTTGTTTGGTGCAATTCAAGGATGCAGTTATTGATTTTCATCTGTTTTGGAAATTGCAATATGGTAAGGTGTTTCATCTAGGAACTTAATGATGATCAGACAAAACTTTTAAAGTGATGTTGAGGGGTTAAGATTGTATAATATTACACTAAAATTTAAATGCAAAAATTACCTAATTCAAAATAAAATTAAAGAAAATCGAAAATAGCACTAAACAAATAAATAGGAATTTTATATCGTGCTCTTCTTCCGCATCCATCCATGCCGAAGTATCTTCTATCCCAACGATCGTTGGCGCGATTTGCATTTCAATTTTCGAACACTTTCCTTTTAAAAATAATTCTCGTAAAGTAAAGCAATGGCTGCTTACCTCGAATCACCATGAATGTGGAGCGCATGCGTAGCTAAATTACCACGATTCGTGAACTGTATACCGCACCATTTGCATTTTAAATAGGTTTCTATATCAATTTCTTCAGGTGATGGCGATGGTTTACGGCCGTTTATACAAAACCTTGTGTGTTTATAAATTGTTCCTAGTGTTTTATAGATGTTTCCACAAGTAATACACTTAAATTTACCATTATCAAGGCGTTCAACCCGTTTTGTTTTTCCTTTTCGTCTGCCTCTACGTTTAGGCTTCGACTCAAAATCAGAATCGCTCTCTTGGCTCTCGCTGTCAGACATGATTCGTAGAAATAGCCCTCACTATTGACGGAAGATAATGATTTTATTTCAAGTAAAAGTCGTTTTTGTCATTAATTAACTGAACGAATTAAAAAACAAAACATAATCATCGAACGAAAGCCGAGCGAGAGACATTTATTTTGGTTGCCTGTCAAGTGACAGTTGCCTTGACAACCAGTGACAACCAGACAGCCGTTCTGTCAGTTTTTGGAGTTGCCAGCATCGTTGTAGTACCATATGATTTCATTTGGTTTTTCAAATAACTTTTCAGCTCAGCTTAGCTTATCGTATGGACGTCTAGCATAGCATTGCCATAGATATTAAAATCTAAACTGTGATTTGTTAGAATAAAATATAAACCCGAATTATAGGCTTTAATCTACTAAAAATGACATTGACGAATGACAATTTCAATAAGAAAACCATAAACTATCACATGATTCTAAAGAAAAAAATGCTCATAAAACAAAATGTAAAAGCACCATAAAAAATAATAAACCAACCAACCACGAATCTAAAAAAAAAATAAAAGTTAAAGCGCCCGGTAAACGACCAAACATGCTTGATGAAATTCACGTTTTCATCAAGCGACAGCGCAGACGATCAAACGTGCATCAAGCAAAATAATTATTTCCTCCTCGTCGTGACTTGACGTCCGCGTCGTTGTCCATGATGATCAACGTCTGAATGACATGTTGCTTGACAAACACAACAGCACACGGTCGTCGGTCAAGCATGCTTGTCAAACGCAGCGTCAAACAAAATTTTCGTCAAGCAGCTCAAACACGTGGATTGCTTGACAAACGCTTCGAGCAAAGCCGCACACGATCAATTTTACCGATTTAAAAAAAAAATACCCGGGGCGTTTAACTCATTACTTCACCACTCAATCACCCGCCGGTTGTCAAACTTGTCAATTCAATATTGTCATTCATTCATTGTCAATTCCTTCATTGGAGTGCAGCGTTATAATTTCATTTTTAATTTAATTTTCTTTTTTATCATAAAACCAGTGCTATCCCACACACAGGTATAATATCTTATTTACCATACTTTATTCCTATTGTATCGGTTACTTAATAAGGTTATTTTCGTATTTGTTACCGGCTGAAAATAACTTTGATTCTTATCATTTCCACTATTCCTATTATTCCAACAAAATATGTCAATTTTACCAGTTAAGCTTATGTTTATTATTTGTATTAAGGAATACAAGGCATTGTTAACAAAACAAATTTTTAGGTTATAATTTTTGTGTAATATATTTTTCAGAACTTGAACAATGTCAGGTGAAGGCGGCATGTCCCCTCAAGAGATTGAGGCCCTGGTGCAAACTCCAGATCCATCTACTAAGGTAAATCTAAGTACTTACAGCATAATTTAAGTACCTTCAGCGCAATTTCTGGCAAATTTCATGATTAGAGGATAGAAATTGCTGTAGATAAAACTGTACAGACAGATAGGTAATTTTTTGCCCATCACGTCCCACTTCTGAGCAAAGGCCCTTCTTGCTCCCTCCTTGCTCTCCATCCAGTTTTGCTGTGCACCAGGACCTCCCATTCTTCACTGAATGAGTTGATATGTGTTGTTCTTGTCAATAGATAACAATAAAAACACATCCCCCAACAATGTGCTAATCTAAACAGTGAAAGCAGTAATACCCCCCTTAATTTAGGGAAGGGAGCTTTTGTTTTACTTAAAATCAATAAATTCACACCAGTTTTTGTGTACATACCTACCTACATTTTTAATTTAAATACAGATATTGAATATTTTATCTATGCATGAGATAAAAAAAAGATATACCTACTTACCTAACATGACATTTTCATTATTATGATAACTTTTAAGATAAGTATTGTTTTAAATACCTATCTGCTCTTAAGATAAGATAAATACAGAGTTTTATTATTAAGAACAAAAGTTCTTTTTGTAAATGTCTATGACATTTTCATCACCTTAGGGCTGGCGCACATCTGACAGAGCGCAGCGCATAGCATTTTTGATTGTATAAATAAATATTTGGGACATTTTACACACGGTCACCTGACCCCAAACTAGGCACATCCTATACTATGGGTACCAGTGACTAATAAACATACATTTATAGATAAATATATAACACCCAAACACAGAACAAACATTTATGCTCACCACATAAAAGTTTGTAACTGGCGGGGATCGAACCTGCGACCCGTGCGTAGAAGGCAGACGCTCTACTGAGTACGCTAACAGGCCTGTCAAGGATTTCAGGATTGTCACAATTACTATTATCGACATTGTTCTCATTAGAATAAAGATCAGTTTTATATTCCGTTGTTATGTTTATTACATAAATAAAATGAAGGCCAAGACGAACATACCTCGATAAAATCGGGGACTTATTCAAGAAACGCCAAGTCAAGAGTACCCTAAACCGACGGGAATGTATGAGGTGACTGATGAATTTGGATGAAGTGAAAGAATTGCGTTTGGATCGTAGCAAGTGGCGGGAAGTGATGTCTGCCTACCCCAATGGGAAAGAGGCGTGACGGATATGTATGTATGTACTTATAAATAAAATTAAATAAATGTATTTTTAATTTCAGGATTTCATGTTCCAACAAACTATGTACAGAATTAAAGATCCGAAGAAATCGATTCCGTTCTACACAGGTGTCCTTGGAATGACCTTACTGAAACAGCTGCACTTCCCTGAAATGAAGTTTTCTCTCTTCTTCATGGGTTATGAGGATCCTAAAGATGTGCCTCAAGATGAGGACCAGAGAAGGGTTTGGGCTATGACCAGAAAGGCTACATTGGAGTTGACTTAGTAAGTGTTCATCATCATATTATATTTAAGAGTTAGTGTGCCTTTCCACCAGAGATGTGCTATGCTACGTTGTACATATTCAGGGTGTCCTCATATTCAATGAATGTGATTGGTTGATATCAAACACATCCATAGCACATCTCTGGTGGAAAGGCACCCTTAGACTCTTGTCAGTGAAGCGTCATTTAGCCCTATCTTCTGCCAGTGCTTTGACTTCTTGATACAACATGACGTTAACTTTCTCTTTTACTTGAGTGAAGTAGGTATGTCAAGAGTTACTAAAAATATTTGATAGATATATTTTACTTGATGACTTCGCACGCGTCGATTTTAATATTTTAGAAAAAAAAACTATCTGTAAATAATATAGCCTATTGTGATGTTATTAGCTACAATATGGCCAAGTTTCATAGAAATCTATTCAGTATTTTTTGCATGAGTAACAAACATTCTCACATCCATCTATTGTCCATCACAAAGATTGACATTTAGAATTTTTTTTTGTTAGCCAATAAGATCCCACTGCTGGGCAAAGGCCTAAGGGTTAAATAGAAAGTCGCGGGGAGGCCTTTGCCAAAGATTTTAATAATAAAAAAAAGAAACTATTGAACAGAAATACTAATGCAATAAGTACATAGAAAGTCAACTTATGTGATTAGCGGCCTTATATCTAACATAGCAATATCTTCAAGGCAACCTTTAGGTGAAAACAGAAAATATGATAATTAATTAATTATGAATTTATTTATTTCACAATATTTTTCCTTCATCGGATCCGAAACACCACGCTGCGCTCAAAAACTCGCATCACTGATGTAGGGGTGAAGACCGCGAAACTGAAATGGAACTGGGCTGGACATGTTTGCCGTATGCACCCGGATCGATGGGCCAAGATTTCTACCGGCTGGTTGCCGCTCGACGGCCACAGAGGTAGAGGTCGGCCTAAGAAGAGATGGCGCGACGATCTGGATGCATACTTGGCAAACTGGCCAGAGGCGGCCGGAGATAGGGAGGCATGGAAGAATGCGGGGGAGGCCTTTGCCCAGCAGTGGGATACAATAGGCTATTAAAAAAAAAAAAAATTTTTCCTTAATTTTCCAGTAACTGGGGCACGGAGAGTGATGATACAACGTACCATAACGGTAACTCAGATCCGAGAGGTTTCGGCCATATTGGAATATTGGTGCAGGACGTAGATGCTGCTTGTGCAAGGTTTGTCTTATACTGTATTATATTATCTTATCTAGCCGTTGTTGTCCCACTGCTGGGCAAAGGCCTCTCTCCTCCTTCTCCGCGATTTTCTATCCTGAGCCGCTTCTGCCCAGTCGTTCGTGAAGGTGTCCAGTTCATCTCGCCACCTTTTCCGTGGTCTGCCGCACTGTATTATAAAAAGGAAAAAGTGAGCGTCAGCCTAGTCGTTAGAACGCTCGCCTCCAATCTTGGAGACGCGGGTTCGATCTAACCTGTACCTCTGAGATTTATTTCTCATTTACAAATTGAATATTCGATTACCACTCGCTAACGGTGAAGGAAAACATTGTTAACCTGTATGCACTCTTATGAGGGTAGGCTCGTGTCCCTGTAGTGGGGACGTCCGAATTTCTTCTCTAGTGTATGCAGGTTTGTTAACGATGTTTTCCTTCACCAATAAAATATAGAACAAAAAAATATGTAGTTTAAAAAACTAAAATAATATGCTTTAGCTCGCACTAAACATGCTCCATCATCAGATCAGTTCGAAAGTACCATATTATTGTATTGTCATCAGAACTCAGAGCGTGTGCAAAATTTCATCCTATTCGAAGACCGGGAAGTGGGTCAAATTAAGATTCCAAGATTTGTTTACATACATAGTTACTTACAAGTGAAGCTAATATAAAGCGTGTGAAAAGAGAACCTCCTCTTTTTTGTCGTCGGTTAAAACCAATCTTATTCCTTTTTCAGGTTCGAGCAGCAAGGTGTGAAATTCATAAAGAAACCTAACGATGGTAAGATGAAAGGTCTAGCTTTTATCCAAGACCCGGACGGCTATTGGATTGAAATATTTACCAGCAAAGTTGCCTCGTAATGTGTTTGTTGGTTTATTTTGTTATTATTTAAAAAAATGTTGAGTTATTAGTGAGAAATAATGAAAATTTTATGTACCTATCTACATTATAATGTGATAGTATACAGGATGTTGTTTCATTCTATGACGAAACACAAAGGCGAAAATGACGTCACATTATATGCCCATGCATCCAAACAACTGTCAAATACTATTGATCAGCTGATCGGGCACTTTGTATAAAAGTTTTTTTAATCATACTTAATTAATTATATTAAAAAAATGTAGTCTCTTAATTTTCTTCACAGAATAAGACCACGCCTGTATAGATAGTTTAATATATATTACATGCATACGTACATACATACATACATACATATCTGTCACGCCTCTCTCCCATCGGGGTAGGCAGAGACCACTTCCTAAAGTCTAAGTGGTTACTTCATATTTCTCACTTAAAATTTACATTTTGTTGGGGTTGCACTACACCTATGTATATTATGAATGTACTGAAAAGCATTTTATAGTGATAATTCAAAGTCAATGTTTTGTATAGGAAATATTTGTAAAAGATATATTTCTAAGGAATTGTGCAATTTTTATGCTTAAGTATGTATTTAGAGTTTAAGGGAAGGTTTATTATTAAAATTGTTAAAATCATACATTATTTTGTTATTATTTATTTAATAGTTTATTGTTAGAAGATAGTACCTACAAAGAGACAAAAAAAGAAGTTTTTATGGACTTTTCAAGTCAATATAAAATAGTCAAACACATTTGGGCAATACGCATGTTACAGCAGTCAGCAGCTGTCATACGTCTGTGGCAACTGGCAATACCCTTCTCATAATAATATTATCTTGTTATAGAAGGTGACTTTAAATTAGTGAACGATAGAAAAGGATATGCATGTACTCGTGATAACAAACAACTTTTACTATGGGACCAATTTCGAAATCACAAAAAAAAGTTGTTCCCCCATACTATCAGCTGATGTATTTTCTATGGAGAATTCAAAAATTTTTAAACGATTTCGACCTTGGCCCCATAGTAAAAGTTGTTTGTTATCGCGAGTACATGCATATCCTTTCCTATCGTTCACTAATTTAAAGTCACCTTAAATGTCATATTATAACATTCTGTATTTTCACAAATGGCGATATAGGATAGACAAAAATGGCGACATCAAAATGAACTTATTCTTATATCTATTTTATTGTTTTAACAAAGTTTCTATATTATATGTTGCATTAACGCAATAGCCTACCTATTACAAAATGGCCGTTTCACCATTTAGGCCGTGGCTCCAGTAGGCAAACTATTAGCGGCTGACTAGTTTGCGGCGTATCGATTTAGTACGCTCTTCCATATATTTGAAATGGAGTGTCCACAGTCAGCTAGTTTTCGCTCACTGTACGCAGTTTGCAGCGTTACGCGCGCTGACTATCTCAGACAGCGGCCGACTCCCACCAAAACCGGTGATTTCATTGATTTGAGTTTGCAGCTAACTCAAACAGTTCGCCACTTTGCGGCTCATTCAGTCGGCCGCTAACAGATTGCCACTTTGTTGCTACTGGGGTTAGTAGTTGATACTGGGGCCACGGCCTTACCTGCAGATAAGATTTATTTGACAGATGTTTCATATCAGAGTTTTATGAAATAGGCAGAGGTATCTGTCAGTTAAATTTTATCTGTATCTAGATGGTGAAACATCCCGTAAGTTTTCGTATTGTTCTATGAACATAAGTAGGTACCTATATAATCATTATAATTTAAAGAGCGTCTCGCTCTTGTCGGCGGAGTCTACGCCACTCTCTCTGTTTTCTGCCGTCCTTTTGAGCACCTGATACGACACAACTTCTATCCCCTCTTTAATTTGATCTATGTAAGTCCTTCGTGGTCTCCCTCTCTTCTGTTTTCCTTCTACTTTTCCTTAGGTAGGTACCTATATATCTACCTAAATAAAAATGATAGATATTATTATGATAATATCGACTACGAAATAGGAAAATTTTGCCAAAAAAGAAACAACTTCAAAACGGAAACTAAAAAGTATGAAATAAATTAACTTGTAAAGCAAATTTCGAGTTTATAAGTGACTAAAAGTAACATAAACAAATACATAATTATGTCTTTAAAATTTTTGAAGACGGTGCCAATTAAAACAATAACTAGATATAGGTACCTAATATAGGTACTTATAATCAATCTTTTTCACATCTCAAGGAAACAGGTGGCACCGTCTTCAAAAATTTTAAAGACATAATTATGTATTTGTTTATGTTACTTTTAGTCACTTATAAACTCGAAATTTGCTTTACAAGTTAATTTATTTCATACTTTTTAGTTTCCGTTTTGAAGTTGTTTCTTTTTTGGCAAAATTTTTTTATTTCACATTTTTTAGTTTCCCTTGACTGGTCTTCATTTTCATTATCAGACCCCTAATAACAGTCACAACCTATTTAGATGAAAGGTCTCAATAATATAAGTTAATCAAGCCCAAACACAAAGTACTTGCTGTAAACCGTTGTCGAGTTCCGTCGACTGCATTTCCGCTCCATCATCAGGTCAACGTCAGACCCTCATTAAACATTAGGGCTTTAAAATTCTTATTATTGCATAATATTAAGAAACACACTAGTCGCGATGCAATTTTTCGAGTGTTTCCCTCGATATCTCCAGGTTTCCACCATCAGGTCCTGGTTTCCTTACCATGGGACCACCCTTGGGATACCCCCTTTCTAACAAAAAAAGAATCATCAGAATCGGTTCATGGACGACGAAGTTGTGTGAAGAAACATAAGAAACAGACTAGTCGAAAATACAATTTTTTCGAGAGTTTCCCTCGATTACTCCAGGATTCCATCATCAGATCCTGGTTTCCTTACCATGGGACCACCCTCGGGATACCCCCTTTCCAACAAAAAAAGAATCATCAAAATCGGTTCATAAACGACGAAGTTTTGCGTGGACATACATAAAAAAAAAATATATATATATACCTACGGTCGAATTGAGAAACTCCTCCTTTTTTTTGAAGTCGTTTAAAAATACTAGCTTATTCTTTTAAAAAACCATGTTTTTTAAGTATTTTTTTTCGTAGCTTTTTTATTAGGTACCTACCTACCTACTTAGTTGCGTTTATTTAGTTGTTTTACCTTTTTTTCGTGTTTTTTTAATATGGTAGACGATCGTGATTTTAAAGATTCATAAATATGAGCAACGTACTAAATACTATGTGAAATTGTTAAATAATTACATAGGTAGGTACCTACTTAAGCTCGTAACAAATTTTACACGCGTCGACAATCCACGGGTTAAATACCTACCTAAGTATATTTAATTTTACCTAACAGATACATAAAGCTAATTAGTTTTATTTAAGTTTTTACGTAAGTAAATGGATTCCGTGTTTAGTTGGAATTTTAGTTTTTTCATGGTCGATCGCGATGCATTGGCTATAATAGATAGAAGGAAAGTATTTTTGGCAGTTTTTCAGGTAATAAGACATTATGATATACGGAAAGTCGAGACTAGGGATTTATTTAGTTTTAAATAGGTACCTACTAGGCTAGTAAAATGAATTATTATAGTAAAATATTTAGAAAAAAAAGTGGTAAGAAAATGGTTCAGCTAATAACAGGAGTGTTTGGAGAGGCATTGGAGAGGTATTTGCCCAGCAGTGGGATGAAATAGGCTAAAAAAGAAAAAAAGAAAATGGTTTATGGTAGGTACTTAAATTCATTTACTTACCTATCGAATAAAAATATTTATTTGCTTCCATAAAAAACCGTAACGAATTAATATTTATATTGACAATAAATAAATATAAATAACATGTATTAATTTACAATAATCGTAAATTTTCCTGTAGTATATTCCTGCGTTAAATGTTCGATTCGTTAAACACAAATTGGCAAACTTTATTGCCTTTTCAACTTCAGAGCTTAGTATCAAATTATAGTGTAAACACACGTTCTTTTTATAAAAAGTGACTACTGAGGTATGTACTTTTTTTTAAAATTTTATTAAGTTGCAGTTGACGGTTTCTTGAGAAACATTGAAGGAAAGGTTGAGGGGAAGAGAGGCAGAGGAAGGCCGCGACGTACTTACGTAACTGAAGTAAAAGAGAAAGTTAACGTCATGTCGTATCAAGAAGTTAAAGCACTGGCAGAGGATAGCCCTAAATGGCGAATGCTCCACCGACAAGAGTCTTACTCTTAAGTTAAATGATGATGATGCAATAAAAGTTTAGGTACCTACATAATCATCACCTTAATTAAGAGCGTCTGTCTTGTCGGTAGAATCTACCTACGCCACTCTTCTCTATGCTCTGCAGTCTGTTTGAACATCTGATACGACAAAACTTCTATTCTTTGTTATACAGTCTAAATAATAGTGGGGCTTAGCATAAGTGCCGCGACAATTATCTCACGTCATGCTGTCCTTATCACATTTAAAACTATGGACAGAGAGGTAAGCGTGACAAACCCATGACAACGTCTTGTCACGGAGTGTATGCTAAGCTAGCAGATCTAGCCATTCGTATCCCACTGCTGGGCCTTATTATACTTACCCTTATAAAGTTTAAACATAAAATAAAAATATATAAATATTAGGTATCTATATACAGGGTGTAACAGAAAGGGGGTATCAAGCCGAAACACAGCGATAGTGTTCATGAAACCGATCAACTTTCCCCAAGTTACTCGAAAAAAATTTTTGGATCGCCCGTAATTACTCGATCAGCTGATCACGTTTTGTATGGGGAGGCGAATTTTTTTTTGAGTTACGACCATGTTCCTTAGGGAAAGTTGTTCAGTTTCATGAGGACTATCGCTGTGTTTCGGCTTTCTGTTACAACCTTTCTGTTACACGGTTACACCTAGTAAAAGTTATAGTCTGTTTCAAAATAGGTACTTTTGTATTTTCAAAAGTCTTTTTAAAGATTGTTGTTAGGGCGTTAGGTAAGTCCTAGGCTGTGGTCCTAAGCTAGGACGATAAAATGCTAGATCGAAAGGTTTGTGTTCGTCAAAAAACCGACAACAGGCGGAACGCAACCGAGCACGAGCGAAACTTTCGGAGTGTGCTCGTATCGTGCTCGGTTCGTATAGCGTAGACGTAGCTTAAGATTAAACTTAAGGCTGATTTACATTGAGTCAGTAACTGACGTCAGTTACTGAACTGACATGGTATTGCCATAGTGTTGATTGATCACTGACGTCAGTGCACTGTCGCGTCAGTACTGACTTCAATATTCGTATGCGAATATTTGCTTCAATATTCGTATGCGAATATTATAGTGCACTGTCGCGTCAGTACTGACTTCAAATATTTGCATACGAATATTGAAGTCAGTACTGACGCGACAGTGCAGTGACGTCAGTTACTGACTCAAAGTAAATCAGCCTTTGATGCGTAATTTCAAAAATAATATCTACCTATTTTTCGAAAGTGTCTCCTCTCCACATTCTGAAAAGGAAGGTTTTATATAAATCATACTTATTACCATAAAATTCGTCCCGTATACATAAGATTGAGAGAAAGAGTGGAAGATCGTGACTCGGCAGACCAACTTGTCTGTGAACTGAAAACTGAAAAATTGTATTTCTACCAATCGCAGCAGTTCTGGAATTTGACATTTCCGTATTAGTGGCTGTAGTTCCAATAACGATCATTTCACAGATAACTTGGTAGCTCTGTAGGTACCTACTTTACTCAAGTGATGGAGAAAGTTAACGTCATGTCGTATCAAGAAGTCAAAGCACTGGCAGAGGATAGGCCTAAATGGTGGATGCTACATTGACAAGAGTCTGACTTTACTTATGTGAAGGAGAAGGTTAACGTCATATCATGTCGTATCAAGAAGTCAGAGCATTAGCAGAAGTAATAAGCCTAAGAGACATTGCAGACGCGCTCACGCGTTTTACTCGCGTAACGTTCGCGTTTTGACAGATAGTCAAAGAGCCTGAGAGCCCTATCTTCCGTATGTTTGGAAAGCAAAATGATCTTCTATGTGTATACCCAACATAGGTATGCTATATGTGTAATTTAGTCTGAACTTCTTTAAATTCATACATTTTTAGATTTTTCAAAGAAATAACTAAAATCTAAGATCAACGTGCTTTTGACGCAAATAAAAATAGTCAGTCATGCTTAATATTTAGTAATACATTCTTAATATGGCTAGTCTTTATTACTAGTTTACGCAAAATCTTAAAAAAAAACAAAATATTTTGCTATGATGCGTATCATCGCCCTTTCCTGCTACTACTCAGGTTCTATCTGTAATGTGTCAAAACGCGCGCGTTTTGGTAGCGGAAAAAAAAACGCGTACGCTTCGCAAACGCGCCTACGTCTGCAATGTCTTTTACCTAATGGCGCTCCACCGACAAGAGTCTCTCTTACCCACACATTTCTGGGTCAGGGCTAACCGTGTTCAGAGTTGTCCGTTTCACTAATAGACGCTCTAACACGGAGTTGTGTGAACACATTCATACAATTTGTATGTAACCGATTTTTGCCGTGTTCCGTCAAGGAAGTGTTCCCGGAAATGTGTGGTCAGCCCTTCTGTGTGATGGATGATGTAGGTAGGTACCTATAACACGCGTCTTTGTTTCGAAATCATCCATTAAATTATTTTTGTATATTTTCATACCAATTTTCCGCTTCGTTTCTAAAATATTGTAAAAATGTATCAATCTGTAAAAAATAAATATAATCTTGTACTTATTTGTGACAGTTCAAAATGTACATGTTATCGATTTTGCGCTTTATGTTTCAGATGATTTGATTTTGGTCTAGATTCCTTTGAACGTGGTTAAAGAAAAGATGTACTAAGTTCTCTGAAGATTCTGTTTGGTGTCCTTATATTTTGGAGATTTAATAAAGGTTCCAATGTCTGTGATATGGATATTTTTTATTATTACTTCCGTTGTGGCTTTGCCGAGCGAGGTAAGTCATTTTAATTATTTTATTATTTAACTTTTTTTTTGTTAGCCATTAAGATCCCACTGCTGGGCAAAGGCCTCCCCCGCGACTTTCCATTTAACACGGTCTCCGGTAGCAACCCGCCATTCCCGTGAAAATGCATCCAGATCGTCTCTCCATCTTTTTCGAGGTCTACCTCGGCGTCTGTGAACTTTTTATTACCTATTTTTGTAAAATTAATTTTAAAAGTCGTATAAATTGGGCTGTTATGTAGGTACCTATGCTAAATGACTTTAACACTCCTTTTATTTTCCGTTATAGTTTTTACGTATAAGTACCTAGTGACAATTTCGTAAAATTATTCTTTAATATAAAGGTCTATCTACACAGATCCGGGCCGTGCCCGGGACATTTTCTATGGATTCGTTCACACACGTTGTCATGAAGACGTAAGTATTACTTATTTTCCCTCCTGACTGGCCACGGCCTGGACACGTCCCGGGCACGGCCCGGATCTGTGTAGATAGACCTTTAAAGTACTTAAATAATTACCTTAGCTTACTTTACTTAGAAATAAAAACCACAACTTTTTCTTTAAATTGCACTTTTTCCAACTTTATCCCTGAGTTTAGAATCAATCACCTAAAAGTATATTTTATTATTACACCACTAGCTTTCTAGTTTATTAATGTCTTTAGTTCATTATTTTTCAATATGTAGGTATCTAATGTTTATAATTTGATTTACAACCCAATAAATAAATATACATGATTTCACTTTAAATAAATACAATACCTACAATATAATACAAACTTATTCTACTTAAGTACCTTTTTTTTTTTTTTCGGCTTTTAATATTTTTTATTAGCTCACAATCTCATTTTCATTATTTTATTTATATAGACTCATTTAAGTACCTATTATATACATATTTATACATAGATAACCTCATAGATACCTCACTTATAATAGGAAAACATCGTCGAAAGCGTCTCCGGGATTCATGGTACCCTAAAGGCTGGCAGCACTTCCTCTTTGAATAGCTATGCTTATTCTTTGAGTAAAAAAGCTGCCAGCCCTCGGATCGCCTGATGCTTTACGAAAAGGCGCGTCAAGATATAAATTAATTAATTATCAAAGTAAGTAGGTACATAACTTACCAACACATAGAATCAACTTTAATGATTTGACACAGTACCGAAACCTGAATATTTTTTACTCACCATTGCCAATTTAGAAAGGTAGTAAGATAGGACCAAACTAAACATTGCCACACCAAAAAATAATTAAGAAAACTTCAACTATAGGTACATCAAACAGTTTTCATAAGTTCTTAGTTAAGTAGGAAATTGATTCAGTACTAATTTTCCACCTTTTCCCCGCCCAAATGATTTGAAATCGATTTTATAAACCTGTAGTTTTATAGTAAGTGCGTTTTTTTCAAAGGAGTTGTTGTTTTTAATTGTTCAAAATAAAAGAGCAAATAGGTACAGGGTGATGTTTCACTCTGCTGAAATTTAAAACAAAATCAGGCCATGAAACTGAACGACTTTCTCCATTATTGGAGAAATATAATATATAAAAAAAAATAATTATAAAAAAATATACCTTTTCATACAAATACCCGATTATTTTAGTATCTACCTACCTCTGAAAAGATGATTATTTTTCCCACATTACGGGTCGTAATGTGGGAAAATAATGTTTCTCGAAGAAAGTTGTTTAGAAACCAACTTCGAAAAAAGAACGAAGACTTCAAATGAGTTTTGTTTCCCTTGATTTTCGTCTCAGAGTAGGTGTAACAACACATTAAAGGCCAAAACACACCAGACGCGTATGCGTAGCCGTAAGCGTACCTCTGAGTTGTAATGTAAGGAACTGTCACCGCTTGCGTAACGTACACAGACGTATACGCAACGCATACGCATCCGGTGTGTTTTGGCCTTTAATAGGGTGGGTGACTTTTAATTAGTGAACGATAGAAAAGGTTATGCATGACAATGAAAATTTATTTAATCCTGTAGGATGGGTTTGACATCATTACTTTGTGACGAATTCAAGTGTAAATTTAATGTTACCTACGAATAAATAATTTTTGATTTTGATTTTGATTTTGACATAGAACAGGTCATTTTATAGATAATGCTAGATTCGCAAGAGTGCAGTTTTCTCCAGAGAAGAATCTAGCAAGAAACTATTGGGTTGCTCTGGTGATATCCTTTTCTATCGTTCACTGAAAAAGTCACTATACAAGGTGACTTTTAATTAGTGAACGATAGAAAAGGATATGCATGCACTCGTGATAACAAACAACTTTTACTATGGGACTAAGGTCGAAATCATTCTAATAACTCCCCATACAAAATGCATTAGCTGATAGTATGGGGACCAACGCTTTTTTATGATTTCGAACTTGGTCCCATAGTAAAAGTTGTTTATTATCACGAGTACATGCGTATCCTATTCTATCGTTCACTAATTTAAAATCACCCTATATTTTTAGATTGACAACCATCGACATCCACTCAAAACTGACCAACAATCAAACTTCGACAATGACATGGAAAAAATCGTAACAAAACTACCAAAAAACATGCGCAAAGAAATCTTAGGAGAAGTACCAGATGAAGACGTAGGCTATTTCGATGTACTCGGTAAAAGTCCCGACGGAAAACCAACTTACATCATTGGTAATAAGGATAATAAGAAGTTTCGGGTAAAAATCAAGCCTAAGAGTAAGAAGATTTCGAAGAGTGAATATGGTATGTATAATGGTATCTACACACCAAAGCCGCCGGCTTTTTTGACAGCTGCCATTCATATGACGTAAAGCCGCTGGCCTAACCCGGCGGCATGCCGGCGGCTTTGGTGTGTAGATAGCATAATGGTTAAGAGCTCACCACACATTTCCGGGAACACGTCCCTGACAGAACACGACAAAAATTGGTTACATACAAATTGTATGAACTTGTTCACACAGCTCCGTGTCGGGCGTCTATACTGAAACGGACAATTTCGAATACGGATAGCCCTGACCCGGAAATGTGTGGATGGCCCTTTAATTCGCACCGAGACGTGGCCTGGGACTGCCTGTATATTTTAAAGCGACTAAGATTATCTTTATTTACATAATACACGAAAATATGGTATACGCATTTATTTAGTAACTTAAGAGCTCATTTCTACTTGCAATATGTCGAATCTGATTATTAAAATCGAAGTTACCCCAATACATACATACATATCCGTCACGCCTCTCTTCTATTGGGGTAGGCAGAGACCACTTCATTCCACTTGCTTTGATCCAAAAACACCTCTTTCGCTTCATCCACACTCATCAGTCACCCCCCCCCATCGGTTTAGGTTCAAGAGTTACCCCGATTCACCTTAAAAATGAAAATTTCAAAATTAAAAAGATGTTAAGTTATAAAAATATTAGGTAGTAGAATATAACACATTATTTTCTTATGTTTCCAGTATCAACAAAAGCCCGTACTGAAATCAAAACCCTCAAAGATTCAACAGACCACAGCAAACAGAGCAGCGAAAATTATGAACATCTTAATTCTAACTCTTATATTATAGCTCCTCATGTAAACTATAACAAAACGTACAAACGTACTAAAGGCCGGTATAGCACATCTAAAAGCAAAGGACATATAGACAAACTTAAGTTAAGAGATTCTGATTCTGATTTTGATTTACATAAACTTTTTGATTCAGAAAGTTTTGATAATGACCTTTCTGACCTTAAAGATCGAATAAAGACAAGACAAGGGCCTCAAAAGATATCTTACATCAAGAAATGGAAAGAAATCAAGTCACATCCGCAAGATGATCCAATATATAAAGATAAAGGTAAAAAACATCACTATACTTTCAAAGAAAGTCACGAAGAACATCATGTTATTATACCGCATAAAAATGATTATGACATAGAACATGAAAGCGTGGAATTTAATGCTAAAAAAACTAAGAAGAAGAAAAAAAATGAGTTCGCAATATCTGAAAGTGAAGAAAAATATAATCATTTTAATTCTGATAACAAGCAGACAAACAATAAAAGTAAGCAAAAGAAAAAAAATGAGTTCGCAATTTCTGAAAGTGAAGAAAATTATGATTATTTAAATTCTGATGACAAGCAGACAAAAAACAATAAAAAACGACCAAGTCTTGACAATAATAAATCCAACAAGAATAAATATAACGTGAATCAAGCCTTTATCGATGATAGTAAAGATCAGTCTGAAGAAGCAAATAAAAATCAAGCTATTTCAGATATAGAACATCAACTAGTTAAAACGTATCTCAACCACAAAGATAACGTTGACGGAAATAAAAATGGCTTTAATGAACCCAAATTTGATGTTAATAGCAATAAAGACAATTATGAAGATTATTCTGTAATTTTAAACCCTAAAAATTTCACAAGTCTTTCTGATTTCCAACCTAGCAATATTTTAAATCCTGGTCAAGATATTTTAGAAAATGTGAAAACAGGAACGAATACGGATAAAAATGTGGCTCGTGATGGAGGTAACAATTCTGAGGATGCGTCGGATGATATAGACTTTTTAGACTATGGCCCTGAACAATCTCTGGATAAGCAAATCGTGCCTGATTCAAAATACCTTGATGATTCAATTGAAGATCAAAAGAAAAATAGAGGTGGCGATAGATACATTGAGAATGTAGTTCACGGTGAAGATAATGACAATCTGAAAGGTTTTGATAAAAATATACAAGATGATAACATACATGGAAAGGTGAATTATTTTGATCAATACAATGACGCTAGAATAGAACCTTCAAATGATAATGTGGATAATCAGGTGATTACATATTAAATATGTGTACCTACTTAACAATTATATTAACGATAATAAATTTAGGAAAAAATGCTAACGTTATTTCGACTAAAACAATTTTAAATAAAATGATTTTTGTTTACAGGATTTCGACCCCTTCGAATACTCATCTGACAGTCCAAAAATGAACGAAAATAAAGTTCAAGAAACAACAGAATCAATTATTCAAGATATTTTCCCAAAGATCGAAGGAAATGGTAGCATGACTGAAATGGTAAAAATATGTAAAGATTTGAAATTAAAGCCACAAGATATCTGGTTATTAGCAAATAAATATTTTGATTTAGACATCAGAGACCCTAAAGACTTTAAAAAATTTAAAACCATTTACGACGGATTTATATCTAACTTGAGGAACGGAACAGAAGCAGAATATTTGAAGTCAGTTTCGAAGCTTATTAAACCAGGACCTATTGAATGGGATGAATTAGCTGAAAAAAGACCAGGACCTATTGAATGGGATGAAATAGCTAAAGAAATACAAGGACCTATTGAATGGGATGAATATAGTCAAGGAAAGAAAGTAAATGTTCCCAGAGAAGGCCCTGTTAGAAACAATGATGCAGGTATAGCTCAAGATATACCAGGACCTATTGAATGGGATGAATTAGATAAAGGAATACAAGGACCTATTGAATGGGATGAATCAGCTAAAGAAAGACCAGGGCCTATTAAATGGGATGAAAATAGTCAAGGAAAGAAAGTAAATGTTCCCAGAGAAGGCCCTGTTAGAAACGATGATGCAGGTTTAGCTCAAGATATACCAGGACCTATTGAATGGGATGAATCAGCTAAAGAAAGACCAGGGCCTATTGAATGGGACGAAAATAGTCAAGAAAAAGCTAACGATGATGTAGTAAAATTACCTTTTAAACCAAATGATTCTGAAACAAGTCTAGAGACTACAACTGAAATTGAATCTTGGGCTTTAAATCCTGAACAAAAAAATTCTAACCAACCTTATGGTCTTAGAGATTCAGATGAAAGAGTCAATGACGATCTGAATGGCAATATACCCAAAGAACCTATAGAAACTAATTTGTTTATGCCCAAAGTAACAATTAATGAACCAATTAAAGAAAAAAATAATTCGAATCACAACTTAAAAATTTTTGATCCGGACTTAGATTTACCTACAGAGATACCAAGTACTATCGAAGAAAATGTTGATCCAGAAATAAATACATCGGGTGAAGATGAACCAAATAATGATGAACCAATTGATAACGATAACCAAAAATATCCTGAAGATATTTCAAAGGAGATAGATAAAGACACACCTCTGTCTGATCCTGATTTAAGCTTAGCTGAAGACAGTACAGAATCAGAAACATCTGAAGACGCAGATCAGCCAAAACAAATTGAATTAAATGACCCTACATCAGACAAGAACGACGCTTTTCAAAATGATGACGATGATGACCCTAAATCACACCTTCAGGAAAATTTAGAATCTACAGAAATAAGTATTCCCGTTGATGCAGAAAAACCTGCATTTGACGATAGTTATCTACAAGATAGTGTTGAAACACCTACAGAGGCAGAAGTTTTAGAACCGTTTGTAGAAAATCCTGAGCATTTTAAAGAAAATCCTCAAGAAGAATTAAATGATGCTATTTTAGAACCATCAGATGTATTTGAAGCTCCTGAATATCTTCCAGATATTTTACGAGCACCTGAAGAAAATCCACAGAAAAATAATAAAAACTCTTCAAAAGATGAAGTTTTTGACGAAATTGTCAAGCAACCCCAAGATGATTATGAAGTGAATGGAAAATATCCTCAAGAGGATTTCACACCTGTTGAAAAAGAACCGTCTGAAGCGCCTTCAAAACCTTCTCTAGAAAATTTGGAAACGCCCGAAAAATATCCTCAAAAAGATGAATCGCCATTAACAGGTAAAGTAACTAAAGAACAAGCAAAATATCCTTATGAAGTTGAAGAAGCTCCTCAAAAACAGCTTCAATATAATTTATTTCAAAATTTTGCGCCGTATAAATTACAACCGCAAGATTCTAAAACACCCAAACAATATTTTAGGACGTTTCATGTTACGCCTGCAAAACATCTACCAAAAGTGTTTGCGGTTAAAGGACAACCTCAGCCTCTTCAAGACTTTAACGCAATTCCTGCACTGCACCCTTTAGCTGATGCAGATTATAAAGTAAATGTTAAAAAGCCTGTAGTACATTACCGTGAAGTTATAAGGACACAAAAACCGCTCCAATACAATTTTAAAATATTTGGTGAACAATATCCTGAACTCTTTAAAATACCTGATAAACCTATAGGCAGGCCTAAAAAATCTCAAAAGGTAATTGCTGTCCCTTTAAAAGATGAAGGTTTTAAGAAAAATGATAATTTTCCTTACAATATCTATGAAGCACTTCTTAAAGATTCTAAAGCGAAAATAAAGCCTCCCAAAGGTACCCCAGCAAAACTGTCAGATTTTTACTCCAATGCGCTTCCTGTACCTTTAGTTCCTGAAGCTCTAAGATCTCCACCAAATGTGAAACCATTTATTACTGAAACAAAAGACCCCCATCCATATTTCTACTTTAAAAATGACCTTGATTCGCCTAAATATTATTATAGAAAACCTATTAATGATTTTGAGCCTATTCCGCCAAAGAAAAAGAAGCCGTCACGCAATGGTGCAAAAGAAATTCATATAACTATAGAAAGAGGTCGTGGAGATCGTGGAGATCGTGGTAAATTAAAGCCACATGTGAAACAAAGCGATAGGGTTCCTTCATTAGAACCATATCATAGTTTACTTTTAGATGAATTGCAGCCTGATTTCACTTTTGAGGCACCAAACTTCAAAGGCAACGACGATAAACAACAAGCAATTGCACTTGTCGAAAAGACTATCAATTTTATTATAACTTCAGAATTTCCTAAACTTAAAGAACTGGGAGAGTTGTTGTTATTCAAAGTCCTTGATGAAAACGGACTTTTTATAGAACCAATCTATAAAAAAGTTTCGTCAAATGATAAAGGAATATATGACAACAATTTGGTAATGGGTGATGATGCAGGTTTGATATTAACAGGTATAAAGATTAAAGAAATGAGTCCACAAAAAAACCTTCACAAACAACATGACTTGTTCGACTCTAACATTTTACCAAACAATGGCGTCATACAGGATATAAAGCATAAGCCAAGCGATCTTGATTACAGTCAAAATATTTTACTAGACGACAATGATATTAATAATATAAAGATAGAAAAACCAAAGCGTGCAGAGAAAATATCAAACATTTGGTATTATTTAGATGATGGCTTATCGGATGATATGAAAAGAAAGTTGGTGCTACGATTATTAGAAGAGGCGAAAGATCGAGCTAAAGAAAATATGAACACGATAAATGGACCAACCAATGCACCTTTGATTGAACAAAATGAAACACCCAGTAGCGTACTATTACAAATCCTCTTACCAAAATACGCGTCAGATGTCAAAGTGAAACATGAAATTAGTATACTGCCACCAGTACTAAGAAATCAAGTAAATAAACTAATTATTTCACCAACTCCGGTGAAACTAAATAAATATTTAATAGATGCCATTCATAATGCATATCTTGTAGATACGTATGGTGACAATTTGGAAAATAAAGGCGAGAAACCTATCTTAAATGTACTCGGAGATTTTGATGGTAATAATAATTATAAAAAAGACAATGATAATCTGAGAGACTCGTCGAATGACCTGCTCAACAAAATCAGAAAAGAAATTCAAGATAGACTTGCAAAGAACAACAATAAGCTCAAAGATAGTCCTAAACTCCTTTTTGACACCGATTATAAAACTCCTAAATCAAATTATCTACCAGAAAAGTTGGGTGATGAAAATCAGATGATTATTAAACCACCAAAAACCAACATGTTTCTACACGTAAATAAAATTAAAAATAATGACCATCAGGATCCAGCGAGGCAAAAACCTGCAAAAACAGGAAATAACATATATTTTCCAAAAGATAGTGACGAATTTCAGAATTCACATGACAGTAACTTGCGTGCACCCGAGTCGAGTATCAAGGCTTTCTACAAATTGAGATATATACCCAATAAAGACTGGGACCCAGAAGATAATCTACTCAGCCTCCAAGACTTTCCTCTGCTCCCTGACAATTGGCCGATACCTCCAGACAATAGCAAAGCTAAATTGACACCTGAAATCGTACTAAGGCTTAAAATACCGAATTTACAACGTTTATATAACTACATAACCATGGATTTGTTAAAAGATGCTTTACATAGAGTGGAACAATACTTATTGATGTACAAAATACCATTTCCTAAAGTCTATAAAATTTTACAGCAAATTGAAGCAGAAATGATGCAGAATGTGGAAAACAGTGCTGGAAAATGTTTGTTAGAGCGATACGAAATGTTTTTGAATTACTTAAAACAAAGTGTTAAAATACATGCGTTATCAAAAACGAAACCTTATGTTGGAAATAACGCACTCAAGCAACGTAATTTAAAAGATATTAATGTTTCTATAAAATTGTAAAGAAATTTTACCTTCTGTAAAACTATAATTAGGTACCTATGCTCTTATTTCAAATCTAAGCCGAAAAAATGTTTAAGTTCTTAGATAAGTTAAAATGAAATAAATTTATCTATGATAAGTATAAAAACAATGCTTTTTCATTGCTAATGCGAATGATGACTACATTCAAAAATTCAAAATATAATTAGTCCGTCTTTTAGGCTTTTATAAATATTTAAAACACATTTTTTACCTGATCAAACAGGTACATGAATAGATACAAAGATACAGAGCATCAAAGTTACGGAGTGGGGGGTATAAACGTCACTCCTAGGTTAAAATCGTAGTGAGGCGTGACGTCACGAGCAACTTCAACCCAGTGTATCTTTGTCATTTTTAGTTTAAGAGAAAAAAGAAAAACTACGTTTCGAATATTTAAAAATAATCTATGTGATGGACTAAAAAAATGTTTAGTCATCATGCCCATTATCATCCTCATATTATATCATTGAATAAATAAGTTATAGGGGTAGAATAAGTAAATAACCAGTGTATTTTGGCTTGTTATTATAAAGAAGTTGGTAAAAAAGTCAAAGGTAACAAAGTAAAGGGTAACAAAGAGTATGGTTATAAAGTAGAAGGTAACAAAGCTGAAAAAGAGAAAGCAAAGCGTGAAAAAGGAAAGGGTAAGAAAGCAGAAAGGATCAAAGTTGCAAAAGATAAAGATTTGGTAGCTGGATCATGTTCGACTATAAAAATGTTTAAACAACGTGATTCAAATATTAGTTTACTCTACATTATTAGTTTACAATTTATTCGTCATTATTGATCCTTAGGGCCCGTTTCACTATCTCTAGATAACATTTATCTGACAGATATTTTATTCCTGTACACAGAGACCTCTGTCTAAAACGACATGTATTATGAAATAGACATAGGTTTATTTGTTAGTTATATATTATCTGCAGGTTATAAAACAGGCTCTTAGTATTAACAAGATATTAAATTAAAAAGTGAATATTGCAATGAGTACCTACCTACTGTCAAATATAACGATTTGTTACGTTTCGATCTGATGAAATTTCATCCTTGGACACAGAATTCTTATCGTGATATTTTTATTGAGAAAGTATACATAATTTTACCTTAAATAAATACAAATAAATACAATATAATATAATACAAACTTATTCTACTTATCTACCTACTATATACATATTTATTAGAGATGCGCCGAATATTCGTTTACTATTCGGTATTCGGCATATTCGGCACCTCAACCGAATATTCGTATTCGGCCGAATATTCGGTTAAAATGACCATTTATTCGTTAATTTTGTTTAGTAATAATTTGCTTGATAAAATAAGATTTTAACCTCATATTCAACTATTTTAAACCAAGAAGCAGTCAATCTTATATCCTCATTTTCACATCTAGGTATTACAAGAGTTATTAGGAGATGATAAAATAAAGGTAAGTTAATAAGTGACACTTAAAGATTGAATTTAGAAACCTAGACATTCTGCACTATCTAGAGACAGTTATAGGCGCTTTTCTTTATAAATTTTACCTATTTGTTGTATCAAAATTAGTGTGAAAGAACAACCGAATAGTTCGGCCGAACTATTCGGTTCGGTAGGGTTTCAAACCGAATAGTATTCGGTATTCGTTATTCGGCAAAACCCATATTCGACGCATCACTAATATTTATATACATAGATAACCTCATAATACCACTTAATAGTAGGTACAGAAATCTCACTCCTAAAAACCGTTCAAAGATATAACGACTCATGCTACTGTACAATTTAGTTCAAATTCCGACTGCGCCGCGCTAAACACCTACAATTTTAGATACCTACAACTGCCCTCTCTTTCTAGCGCGTAGCTCGTACCTTTTCTGACGGTATCAAGGTTGTCTTCTTTTAAACATAATTATAATCGTAATATTCTAATAGTTGTTTTTGGAAACAAATGAGGCTTCAAATAATAAGTAGGTATTTTGTGGCAGCGCAACAGCGGTCGAATCAGTGCGTTGCGTACGTAGGTAGGTAGTATAGTTTTTTTATAAGCGACTAACGCTTGTGAGCCCCTACTGATTTGCCACCCCAAAGTGGCGGCCGTTGCTACTTGCAGTTCGATACCTACACGCGCGAGTGGGACAGGCCCATGACAGGCCTGCCTTGGACAAGAATACAAGAAACATAATCATATTGACGCAACGAAAACTATTAATGACATAACATTATGATAACTTTAACAAAAGCCATTAAAATTAATAGATATTGTCAAATATCATGTCATTCAAATTGATACAACGTTTCGTGAAACAAAACAGAAACTACAATGATGTCAAAAGTAATTCAAAATGTGACGTCATTATGATATTTCATTTTGTTTTGTAGAAAACAAAATATTGTCTATCAAGAGAGAAGTAACATTGTTGGACTGGGCCTTTTTCACAATCTACAGATTAATTTATATCTGACAGATAGTTTATACCTATCTCTGTCTAAAACATCATGTTGTATGAGGTTTAGGTATCTGTCATTTAAATTTTATCTGTTGAAGGTGAAACAGCCATTACCTAATAGTTCGGTTAAAAAAAAAACATGACCATAACTAACTAATGAATGTAATTCAATTAATTTTAACATGAACACATGTTCTTGAAACTTTAAACAACATTCTCTCGAAGTTTATAAATATAAAATACGTATTTTTTTTCATCTTTTCTTAACGTCAATCAAACGGGCAACTTTGAATAAAAAGTTACATAAATTTTTTCATATCATACTCTGGCTACTTGTAAATTGGAGCGGAGTAAGCTGCTGAGCGGAGAAACGGAGATATATTAACCAATGGGATTGAATTGAAACTCCGCTGAGCACTATAGCTCAGCGGAGTATTGCACAGCACCCATCCTATTATAAAATGTCAATGTTTGTGCCAATGGATGGATGGATGGATGATTGTTACTCTTTCACATGAAAATGACAAAACGGATTTTGGTGAAACTTGACAATATTATAGCTTTCACATCAGAATAACACACAGGTATATTATTTTGAGATATTTTTGAAAATTTTCTAAGATATAGCTTTATAAAAAACATAAATGCGTACGAAGTCGCTGAGAGCCTTAAATTGGTTAATATTTCTTTGTTTCTCCGCTCCGCCAGCTAACTCTGCTTCAATGGCCAGCCTTATGGTATCTACACATCAAAGCCGCCGGCTTTTTTGACAGCTGTCATTCGTATGACGTAAAGCTGTCGGCCTAACTCGGCGGCATGCCGGCGGCTTTGGTGTGTAGATAGCATTAAATTGAGATTATTATTTCTATTAGGTTGGTACTTACGCTCCTCAATTTTCGTCAAAGATTGAAACAGCCTGTATGTAATAAGAAATTTCAATAGCAATGTACAAACATGAATTCTCTAATGGTAGCTAGTTGTTTCTTGATAAATAATTTCACAGCCACATAAGTGACATGAGAATAGAAAATTGCAAACTCTATTAGTGAGTAAGGTTTTAGTAGAAGATGTCCATTTTAATATTAATAATATGTTGTTTTGTAAATTCTGTTTATTCTGAAACGGTAAGTATTTATCATATATTAAGTACCTATAGGTCTCCTCTACCTTAGGTATTAGAATCGGGTACCTACCTACTTCCTACGGAAAGGCCAAGTCAAGAGTACCCTAAACCGACGTGCATGTATGAGGCGACTGATGAATGTGGACGAAGCGAAAGATGTGTGTTTGGATCGTAGCAAGTGGAGCGAAATGGTCTCTACCTACTTGTAATATTATAAATGTCAATGTTTATGCCAATGGATGGATGTGAGGAAGTTTGTTACTCTTTCACGCAAACGGTATCTATATCTATCTATATCTATCTATATATCTTCTATCTATATATATAAAAATGAAACCCGTTTTCCGTTGTCACGGCATCACGCCTGAACGGCTGTACCGATTTCGCTAATTCTTTTTTTAAAATGTTCATTGAAGTCCAAGGATGGTTCTTACGGTGAGAAAAATTCGAATAATTGCCGGGAAAGCCCTAAAACAGACCTTTTCTTTTTCCCATACAAATGTTTTCTTACTAAAATGTAGAGTCAATTTGAACTTTATTCCTACACAATAAAGTTCATTCTAAGGCGGGACGAAGTTCGCCGGGACAGCTAGTATTAATATAAGATATTATATAGGTTTTCCAAAATATGACGTTAAATAGGTACAAAGTCGTGGGCAGGTGTTTATTTATTTATTTATTGGAAAACCAACAGCTTCATTAAAATACATTAGAAAATTATAAATTAACAGACGAGCCAATTACAGGTTTTCGCAGATAGAAATATAATGAGAAGGTACCGCCAAAGCACTTAAGCACTGGTTGTTAGTTTTTGATATGTTTCTTATTGTTCGTAAACATAATTTTTATAGGTGCATTTATAAGTGTTAGTAAAGTTATGATCTTATTTACCTATTGAATGATTTCTAACTTGGTCGCATAGTAAACTTGATTGTTATCACGAGTACATGCATATCCTTTTCTATCGTTCAATATTTAAAAGTCACTTTGTATACTTACATACTAATCTATTTTAAAAACCCTTTCTTTGATTTTCCACAGAAATCGTACCATAATGACTTGAACATGCAACCATCTGCCCGTATCATCCCAATTTTGACACCAGCCCAAAATACATCATGTCCAGATTCAAGTTTCACTGAAGACACACTTTCCAAATTACTTGAAGTTCTAATTGAAAATTTAAACACCGAAGATACAAAAAACGTCCTGTATACTCACATATTTGATGTGGTTAATACGAAGCTAAACTCGGCACCGACAGCAAATTCGAATATTCTAAACCAATTAAAATTATTGAAGGATCAGGTTTTGATCAAACAGAGCATCGAAAATAAAGAAAAATCAAAGATCGTATTCAACTACGAACTACCATATATAAACCAAACGGAATGCAAAGAACAGTTTAACAAATTCGTTCACGCGGCTTATAACTTATATTTGGACGCAGCTAAGTATCCTAAATGTGAATTCCCTCCAATTCCTCTTAGGAATACTGGTTACGACGCGTTCAAAGCTATACCAACACCAACTGCTAGGATATCTGGTGAAGAAGCGTATCAGCTGATATTTCAAAACGTAGCAAACCCTAAACCAGATAATAGTAATTTACACAAGCGAGAAGAAGCTACTGAAATACTTTCTTTACTACAAAACTATCGACCTGGTAATACTTTTAAACTTCCTAGCAACGATGATAAAATACCAAGATATACTTATCAACCAGAAGTGTATAATGAAGTACCAAAAACATCACAAAACCTTGGCATTGTCAATTCACCGATAGATGAATTCAAAATCAATTTAGAAGCAGCCAAAATCCTAGCTGACAATATTAGAAACGTATCAGCACTGGATCCAAAAACCAAAGTAGATTTTGAATCAGCTATGAAAATCATTAGTGATTTAATAGCAAAGAGGCAGTATGATGAATTAGGACCGTTTAATTATTTGAATGGACTTGGTAAACCACCTGAACATGCAGGTGTTATTCTAAAAGAAGAAATTAATAAACCTAATACATATTTACCTCATGCGCCTCCAGGTGTTACCTCCAATATAAACGCATGGACTGATATACCGAACCAATATATAACAACAGAATCTTTACAAAATCCTCCAAATAATCCTGTACACGATGATCAAACTAGAACAATTTCTCAAGAAGGAATTCCCATCAATACAATTTGGGGCACAATTTACCCACAAAAAGACCAGGTCTTGCCTCAAGATGGCAATTTTCAATTACAAAACGGTCCGAGTCCATTTACAAATATGAGGAATGGTACACCGAATTTAAAGAATCCATTTGTACAACATTTCGCACAGGCTTCGTACCAACAACATGCTATTTACATGCACCCTACAGAGTCTACAGAAATTTCATCGACTCCACCACCACAGAGTAAGATTAATCAACTACTAGAGTTATTAAACAATTATAATACAAAAGATCAAGACCAGACGCTGCCAACACCAAATTCTCATCAGTCTAATATTGGGGCGATCGTTGAAGATTTAAAAATGAAAGAGTATATTAATGTTTGTAAAACATTACTATCTCAAATAAACCAGCTTCTTTTTGGTTACAATCAACCTACGAATTACGAAAATGATTTGAAAACATTAAACTTTTATCTAGAACAATTAGAAGCTGCTAATAACAATAATATGAAACCTTATGAAACTCAGGTAACTCAGTACCTTAATACATTAGAAAAAGCATACTTTACTTACTTACTGAAAGAAAAATATAAAGACCGATATATTATCAATAAAATAACACCAGATTACTTTGAAAAAAGCAAAATTGATAGATTAGAATATTTACAGAATATAGTCTTAGCTATACAAAAATCGATTGATGAATTTAATAAATTAAACCCAAACCTGGAACCACAGGGTAAAACCCCAAACAGTAACGTCTTTCCAAATGGACCAGCTAATATAGTAGAAATGATAAATAAAATTAAAGGCTTACCAGACGCAGAACGTTTGTTCTGGGAGATTTGGAAGAACTACACACAAGCAAATTCTTTTGCACCTCCTCCTCAACTTGAAATAACAGATTTATTACCCCTAATTCATGATTTGATTAATAATAATCCAATTAACCATATCAAACCCCAAAATGACGATGTGATAAATCAACTAGTAAAACCAATAACGCCAAATCTAAACCCGATTGAAGAGATAACTCCTATTTTACCTTCTGTAGAGCCTTCTATACAACCCGTATTGATTCCTTCTGCAGACCCTTCTGTACAACCAGTACTGTTACCCAGTAATGTAAATATTCCACAAACACCGACACAGCAAGATGTAGTGCCTTTACATCAAAATAATATGCCTCAACCGAGTCCATATCTTTTGCCAAACGGGCAAAATCCTGGACAGTTGCCCTATCAACCTGGGTTTCAAAGCCGTATTTTTCCAAGTTACAGCGTATTTCACGTTCCTAATTGTGTATTTTCTTTTCTATCGATGGTTCCTCAAGTGACCCAAATAGGGACTCCTATTCCTGGCTATCCTGCTTACTACCCTACTCAGTACATACATAGTCATATTTGCCCCCTACTTCGCATGAATCAAGTGCCTTATAGTCCTTTATCAAATATCTACCACAATCCTTCGCTTTATCAGTACAAACGTATCTGCCAAATTAACGCCAACCCTGCAACTACCCAAAATCCTTTAAACCCAGTACCTCCAGCTTTATTTAATGTGAATTATCCTAATACGGATTCTAAAGCAAAAGGAGGGCCAATAATACCCACTGAACCGCAAATTGACCCGAGAATAACAAGTCTCTTTCCAAATATTGCACAAAATGTACCAACTTTGAATACACAACAAGATCCGAACTTTTTGAAAGAGTACTTTAAGAAGCAGTTTTTGATGCAACAGCAACTGCAACAGAAACTACAACAGCAACAACAAAGCCTTAACCCACAACTAATACCAAATGGACAATATTTTTCAAATAATTTCCCTTACAATGGACTTTTCCACAACAACTTTGCTGAAAACACGGCCGCTTCAAATCTGTTAAATATCAACGCGAAACTTATTAAACCGGATCTTGTTGAACTAACGTACTTAATTAAAGGTTTAACACAGCCACATCATGTCAAATTCAGATTACCTCTAAATATTTTTGTTTCAAACTACCGTAACCTATTGCAAAGACAGCCATTCCTTAGAACAGATCCAGATGACTTTTACAAAGAACTTGTTGAAAATTCAAACATAACTGAAGTTTCGCCGCCATTAACACCACTCTCTAAAGAAGAAATATTAAAACTAGCAGTTAAATTTGGTTCTTTTGTCAGTGGAGTAGCTTTGAAAATGGATAAAACTAATTCAGGGTCAATACCTAATGAACTGGACGAAACTATTTCTGAATCTAATGAAGTAATTGCTGATCTGGACAAAGCTATTAATGTTGAGCCACAAAATATGGTAGAAAGAAGAGTAGAAGATGTTATGCCTTTAAGAGAAATGAGCACAGATTCATTTACAACAATACCAGAGATATATAAAGATTTGGTTGCTCCTACTGAACCTGTATTAGATGCAATATTGTACAAAGACCATAATAAAAACATTGAGGGTCTTAATTCTGACATTGATGAGGAATTAAAATATTTAAAGCCAGAAGAAATAAATGATCGAATTCCTACAGAAACAGAAACTTTAAAACCTAAAGATCTTGGAAGTCAACAAAATAGTGATAATATTGAAAATTCCGCAACGATTTTAGATTTAATAAAACAAAATATCGATCTTCATGAAGAGGATAAATTAAAAAATGACAAAAACCCAGTGAAACGTGAGGAAATCCATCATTTATATGATAAAACTCGAAAAAGTGACGTAGTACCTTTTGATCTGGAAATATTGTCACCTTCAAGTACTAGGGAAAATACATCAGCTATTTCAAATGCTTCTAACAAAATAATTGTAACTGACGAAACAACTAGTAACACAAACGCTAGGACTAACGCAGAAATTAAAAAACCAGATATAAAAAATGTATCAGTGGCAAATATAACAACTATTTCAAATTAAATGTACCTAAAAAGAAATCAAATCTAGAGGAAATTAATTTTAGATACAATGTTTATAAGTCTTTTTTTAAACTTGTATGTTATTTCGAATTTAGTCAATGATAATTTTGTAATTTGTAAGGACTACAGCGGCATTAAGATCTCTTTAAGGTCTGGGTGTCAGCCGTATGATTGTCTACATCATAAGGTAGCCGTATATAGCAAGCATCAGACCTAGTTGCCTAGACAAGATTAGTATTTTCATTTTAGCCTAAAACACTTTTGTTTTGCCAATCCTGAAGTGATAATTTCATGAAACTGTTTTGACAACAGGCAAATGGACGAGACGAAAAGCAAGGAACCTAAAGTTAAGGAAAAGTGGTCAAGATGACAAGTCGACAAGTCGACAAGTCGACAAATCGACAAGTCGGCAAATCGACAAATCGACAAATCGACAAATCGACAAATCGACAAATCGACAAGTCGGCCAATCGACTGGTGGACAAGTCGACAAGTAGACCAGAGGACAAGTCGATAAGTGGATAAGTTGACAATTGGACGAGCCGACAAGTGGGTGAGTTGACATGCGGGCGTGTCGACAATTGGACGAGTCGACAAGTGGGCGAGTCGACAAGTGGACAAGTCGACAAGTGCGCGAGTCGACAAGTGAACGACTCGATAAGAGGACGAGTCGACAAAATGGACAAGTGCACAAATGGTCCATTTACATAAATGGGAGCGCCCTGTAAATATTACTTACTCATAAATATTAATGATATCATAACTTTGGATATCTAAAACGGGTCTGTCTGATTATGAGATACTTCAAGCAAGACCTGGTTCGGTAAAAAAGTTTTTTTAGACTAGGTATTAAACATGGCATGGTCTAAGAACAACAAAGGCCCCATGCTTCAACAAACACCTTATGTTGTAGACAATTAAACAGTCGGCACCAGGACCTAGTTTATTCCTACTGACTAACCCATAATTTTATATCTAATGAAAATTATTTAAATTTAAGAGTTCCTACTTGCATTTTTATATTTAGTTAACTATTGTAACGAATTTGAATAAAGCAAGCAATATGACTTACCTGCAAGTTCCTAAAGTTCTTTCTTTGTAGAGCAGTTTCCTATTATCAATATTTTTAATAACTTGAAAGAAAAATTCAAACCATCATCGTAATTATTTTTTCAAATTCAATTGATAAATAACCTAACAAAATAGTTTTTTTTTTCCCGCGATATTTTTTATTTAAGTACAAGGTTATTCGTTTCATCAGATTTTTTTAAATGTTAACCTAAGTATATCTCCAAAGTACTTTTTATAAAGTAATTCATCAAAAGACCAAAATTTTTGAATTAAAAAGATATTTTATTTCATTTTTATAATAATTTAGAATTCAAATTCTTTGCTAATTAAGTAAAATCTCAGTTTTCTAACTATGAAACGCAATGATGAAACGAATGAAGCCACTGAAACCTTGTCTAGACCACGTCTAGGCGTTTTGATTTGTTAAACATTTTTTCGAGTTACTCAATGGAGTAACTTTTAAATTAAACAGAAATATATTAATTATTTTATTAAATATGAATTTAAGCAAAACAAACAAAATGCTGCCTAAACTTACAACTTTTATTTTTATTAACTCAATGCTTCTATGATGCTCAAAATTAAAATCGAAACGCATTAGGTCTATCTGTCAAAGTCATTGTCTGTCAAATCGGTGTTTTTCGGCGATAAGCGAGAAACGGTGTAAACAAAAATATTTACGTTCAAAATAGGAAAAGTGGTGTATAATTAGGCGTTAAAGTGTTAAATTGAGATAAATAAGTTTGGATATCTCATAAACTTTAAAGTATTTGTAAAAAAATGCAAAGTACACGACCAAAATTCATAAAACCAGGTAAGTAGATATTTTTACCTTTTCTTTCGTATTTTATGTTCATAACACAGTCTTACAATATCAAACAACCTTTCGCATCCTTATTTCAATAATTTAATCATTGATTCACTTTTTAAAAACTGTCGAAAACTCCAAAATCAAATCAAAACTTTTTGAGGTTATGTTTTCATATTTCCTATTCTTCAACAGGCCAAGACGAGCTCTATCCAACCAGAACCAAAGATGGCGGCGTGGAAACTTTAATAAATCCAAATATAGAATCAGCATTATCCATAGACAGCGATTCTAAGAGCAATTTTGTTTACAATCGCTATCATCATTTGCCATTTGAAGCACAGAGGCAGAAGTTGCCAGTGTTTCAATATAGAAATCATATTTTATATCTGTTAGAGAAATATCAGACTTTAGTGCTGATTGGAGAGACAGGATGTGGGAAGTCTACACAAGTTCCTCAGGTAAGTGGTTTTTTATTAAGCCAGGTACACATTAGCGAGCTGTAACCGTTACATGCATTGTAACCAGCAGTAACCGATGTACCTACACACTTTGGTTTTTGGTTACACCATTATTTAAATGGTAGACAAACTTTATTCCCATAAAGACGCACAACGCAGTTCAATTTCAATACAATACAATACAAATATTCTTTATTGCACAAAAGATATAAGGTACAGACACAAACAAGAATATCTGTACCTCAGAGGTAAACAGTAGTAAGCGCCAAATCAAAAATTTTACAGGACGGGCAAAAACGTGCGAATCTAAACTTTGAACACAATTTTAATAAAATGTTTTATGTATTTTTTAATACTTTATGCTATGTTTTGCTATTATTATAATGAATATTTATATGCCTTATGTAATATTACGGTAAAATGAATGGAAGTTGGATTTTTGCGGACTTGAGACTGTTTACTTCGCAGTGGACATTACTATCTGATGCTTGTCTGATAGTATAAAAAGTATCATGATACCATAAGGCTGTATACCTCTTAAAAACATTCAAAATGAAATCTATAACTTCTTACAGTGCTTAGCATTATGTCCAATCACTATGTGTAAAAATATGAATTTTATTAAGTTTAAGAGATCCTGCAAGTTTCTCACCTAACTTATGGTTTGATGGATGAAACCTTAGGTTCTCCATAGCTCCTCATGTGCTTTGATTCAACACCTGTGTATTTGTGTAACTGTCACCAAGGCCCCTAGGCAGGTATCGCTAAAGGAAGGTTACCAAAACCAATAGCACCTAGGTACCTTCTAACTTAACTTTACTTATTTTTAGATGACAGACTTTTTAATATGTTATTAATACCTAACCATTACAAAGTTATATGTATTTTAATAGTCTGACAAATCGTACCTAAAGGGCCGAACAAATTCTAAACACAAAAAACCCGAGAAGCTGTGATCTCATGATGGAGCCGGAAGAAAAGCAAACCCAAAAAAAAACCGCATCCAAATCTGTCCACGCGTTTAGGAGCTACAGTGCCACAGACAGACAGACACACAGACAGAGGGGTCAAACTTATAACACTCCTCTTTTGGCGTCGGGGGTTAAATAGATGATATGATGTTCCAACATGTAGTCCCATTGCTTTTCTTCCGGCTGCATGCCACTCTAAGACGCATTCGTAGCGATGTAGCGCATATACTCCCGGCTCAGGTTTTTGGTGTTTAGAATTTGTTCGGCCCTTACGATTTGTCAGTCTATTAAAATATAACTTTGTAATGCTTATCTTAAAAACATATTAAAAATCTGACATCTAAAAATAAGTAAAGTTAATGTTTTTTTTACACCTTTGAAGCGTCTGAGTCTGACACAGCCTTTGGCCCAAAGAAATTGTCAGATACTTATGATACGAGTTTAGAATACATTATTTAAAAATCTGCCATCTAAAAATAAGTAGTTACTCTCATTTTTGGTAGCTTTCGTCATCCGATACCTCCCTCGTGGCAGTTACAAAAATACGCAGGCATTCAAAGCATATGAGAAGCTATAGATAACCTAAGGTTTCATCCATCTAACTGTAAGTTAGGTCAGACACTTGCAGGATCTCGGTATAGTGCCGCGTGATGGTTTCGGGTAAAAAACATCAACTCCACGAATTTTACCTACATCCATGGAGTTGATGCTTTTTACCGCGTTTTAAGTCCGCGGAAGTTTTGAGGTAAAAAGACTTAAGGTTACTTGAGATCGTATACCGCGAATATTATTTAGGATATAATGCCGTATACCAGAAGCTAACTCAAAAAGTATTTATTTTGACGTTTAATGCTTTATACCACTAGATAGATCTGGTTTTTGCGATTTTAATGGTATAAAAAACATAGTTTCGGCAAAAACTGGACTTACTACTCTTTACCTCTGAGGTACAGATATAAGAATCAACAGGCGGCCTTATTGCTAGGTAGCAATATCTACCAGGCAACCTTAGGGTAAGAAATAGGGAGAAATAGGTAATAATGGTTGCGGGTTGTGCAAAAAAGACAGAATACATACATAACTACATATACATACCAAAAATAGATAGAACCCAATTTCATTACTTACATACATACATCACTGGAATTTTATCTAATGTATTTCCTTTTTTTTATGTTTTCAGACACATTTATTTGCATAGTTTACTATTTTCTTAGGATTGTAACTTACCGCTAATACTTACGTCATAATACTAATTTCTTTTTAAATTAATATTGGTTGGATTCACACGAGAGATAAACATAACAGAGATGTTATATGTTTGTGTTGTATCTGGATGTTTGTGTGAATAATATGTATGTAGGTACTTATTGCAAAATACCTGAATAAATTATAATCTATATATATAAAAATGAAACCCGTTTTCGGTTGACACGACATAACATGAAAACGGCTTGACCGATTTGGCTGTTTTTTTTTTAAATGTTCATTGAAGTCCAAGGATGGTTCTTACGGTGAGAAAAGTTCGAATAATTGCCGGGAAAGCCCTAAAACAGACCTTTTCTTTTTCCCATACAAATGTTTTCTTACTAAAATGTAGAGTCAATTTGAACTTTATTCCTACACAATAAAGTTCATTCTAAGGCGGGACGAAGTTCGCCGGGACAGCTAGTTTGATATAATTATAGTAAGCTTTAGTTCGCTTGACATTGGCAAAATCCACAATTCTCATAGATAGATAGAAATACTTTATTGCACACAAAGAAATACAAATAAAACTTAAAACTAAAACACTGTGCGCAAAGGCGGCCTTATCACTAAAAGTGATCTCTTCCAGACAACCTATGGAGTAGGACTAGTTTAAGAAGACATAGCCATTAAAAAAATCTAAATCTTTGCCCCACGGATGCAAATTCATAGATATTTATTTTTTCTATGTATGAGGGTAGGCTCGTGCCCCTCGGTGGGGACATATATGGGCTGATAACGAACGAACGAAATGATGGAGTGACGACCTACGCTCATTCAGGGAAGATTAGTGGGAAGCGGCTAATAACAGGATCCATTGGAGAATCATGGGAGTGGCTTTTGTCCAGCACTGGGACGAAATAGGCTAATAAAAAAAATGCATTAGCAGAATCCGCATTGTACGTTACCATAAAAAAAAACTATGACGTCATTGGCGCATAGATAAAAAATCATTGTCAATTTCTAATCGCGCATCAAAAACAAAAGCTACCGACATAAATACAGATGATAAAAACCAAAATAGATGAGATAAAAAATTTATTCATATGTTTATTGACTTAGATAATGTTTAGACATCACAAATGTGATGACTAGTACCTATAGATATAGATACGTAATTTGATTAGATATATGTAAGTACATACATTCTGTTAGTGTAGATCAATGAGGAAGGAATATAAGGAGTGGCCCCATTTTTTTTCCATATACTTACAAATGAATTTATAACAGCGTGCCAAGGTTGCGCCAAGTTTTTCACAGTTTTCATGGCAGATGACCTGTCAAACGATAAGAAATTCCATACAAAAAGGTAGCTATTTTGCGCCAGACCAGACACGCAGATCCAGACGGTATGGCTCCTCCTTATTCTGTACTCAAAAGTGTAGATAAGATACCCCCTTAGGGCCGACTCATATCTGACGGAGCGCAGCGCAGAGCATTTTTGATTGTCATATTATTATCGACATTGTTCTCATTAGAATAATATTCAAAATCAGTTAACAAAACAAACGAGCATCGGAGCATCAAAATGACTACAAGCGAATGTTCCAATTCCAACGCGAGTCCGACTCGCACTTGGCCGGTTTTTCTTACTTTCACAACACGTCGTCAAGGAAACGTGGCGTTACCGTTACAAGTCTCCGCGGAAACGCTGCGATTCCGTTACGACTCGCGACGGTACGCGGTGGAATTATCGCTCGTTCGTGGACATTCTCCGACGACGATATAAAGGTGTGTACAGATTGGTGAAACGTAACATAAACATCTTTCATTGCATGCTCGCTGCAAGCCTGGACATATTTAAGCCTGGACATTACATTGCATGTTACGTTTCACCATTCTGTTCACACCATAAAGGCGGACTCGTAGCGATTCTCTCGCTTATGGAGACAGCGCCTTACAATAACTTTGGTTTGAACACGGCCTTATACTCGTATAGATGACGCAATAGTATTTGAAGGGCTTGAAGTGGTACTTATATGTTTAATACGCATTAGTATACGTAAATCCTTTATCAGGGTGAAGCATTTCTATATCGTATCTATACATACAATTATCTATGCACTTATTTATTGTTAATAAACACAGGCTAAGGTAAACGCTGGTAATCTCGTCAGTATCCGAGAACTCGTCAGGTTTCGAAAAACTGACAATAAGGTAAACGCTGGTAATCTCGTCAGTATCCGAGAACTCGTCAGGTTTCGAAAAACTGACAATAACTTAATAAATACTACATTTTCCAAAAAGATTTGAATTGGCAATTATTTTTGGAAGTACTCCGCACATTTCGAATAGCAACTCATAGTTACAAGTGTATTGACGTCGCAACAATAAGCGTCTAAAGATGTAGATAAAAAGATACAATGTTATTATAATACACTCGAGAGCAATGAATCCGGGTCTCTAAAAATCCAAAAATCTCGCGGTCCAAGAATGTTAGCTTAATGAAATAAATTGTGTCTAATAGACAATTTAATACTCCTTCATTATAAGTAATAACGTTTACGAGTCACAAAACTTAGGCCGTGGCCCCCGTAGGCAAACTGTTAGCGACCGACAGAGTGAGCCGCAAATTTGTGACGAACTGAAAGAGTTAGCTGCAAACTCAAATCAATGAAATCACCGGTTTTGGTGGGAGTCGGCCGCTGCCTGAGATAGTCAGCGCGCGTAACGCCGCAAACTGCGTACAGTGAGCGAAAACTAGCTGAATCAGTGGACACTCCATTTCAAATATATGGAAGGGCGTACTAAATCGATACGCCGCAAACTAGTCAGCCGCTAACAGTTTGCCTACTGGGGCCACGGCCTTAATTTACGTGAACAGACGTAAAAAAAACCCTGCTTTTTTTAAAACTAAAATGTAAAACAATATTTTTTTTGAAACAACATAAACTTTATCTTGAATATTAATAATTCGCATTGCTTCCTCCTACTTTAATCACAACGTTTAAGAGATATGGCATGCTTAACACCAAATTCCCCAAGCGAAAATTTGATTGTTATGACTTAAATTTAGAAGTAACTGAGAAGTTACTTCACATAACTTACACATTACTTTTTACATTATTACCTCTTTCTCGTTATTTCTTACCCTAAGGTTGCCTGGAAGATATTGCTACCTAGCAATAAGGCCGCCTGTTGCTTCTTATATTCTTGATTGTGTCTGTACCTTATATCTTTTGTGCAATAAAGAATATTTGTATTGTATTGTAAGTTTTATATTTTCATTTAACAAGTATTTATTGATCTCTTAACCATATTTTATTTCATAAGGCTAGGATTTTTAGTTTACGAGATTTTTTAGTTTTTTGTTTAACCGACCCGGATTCATTGCTCTCGTGTGTATTACTAGAGGCTGCCCGCGACGCGACTTCGTACACATTCATCGTCATATCTTGGAAAAACTTCATGATGTTTTAAAATAAAACGTATAGCCTATGATGCATAGCATAAGCTACAATATTGCCAAGTTTCATCCAAATCTGTTTAGTAGTTTTTGCGTGACAGTGTAACAAACATCCATCGGCACAAACATTGACATTTATAATATTAATATGATTAATTGTTATTTAGCACAAGCTATGACTAAATAGCCGATACTATGTCATGATGATAAAAGTAATAATTCTATGTATATTATAAATTTCAACGTTTGTGCCAACGGAAGTGAGGAAGTTTGTTACATTTCACACAAAAACCACTGAACAGATATTGATAAAACTTGGCAATATTGTGGCTTACACATCAGAATAACACCTTATAGCTACTTGCTTAATATTTTAAGATTTCATGGTTTTTTTTACAAAGATACGCTGCTATGCTGTTATGCTGTAAGTACCTTTTTTTTTTTTTTTAACTTCTCTTTTATGTATTATCAATCTTACAATAAACTGTTTTACATATTGCATACAATACAGTTGACACATACTTAATCGTAAAAAAGATAATAAAACGTACGTTTGTATGTACCTATCCATATAGAACGAAATATTATCAATTAAAATACATAGTTGCTAACAAAGGGCAATAAAATATGTTTTAGAAACGCCTGTTATGTTTAATTGTGCATTTAACATCTTAATGAAGGTAGCCTAGTTAGTAGAACGCCCGCCTCCAATCTTGGAGACGCGATTTCGATCTTCGGCCTGTCTTGTCTTATCTTAGCTAGCCGTTGTTGTCCCACTGCTGGGCAAAGGCCTCTCTTCTCCTTCTCCATGATTCTCTATCCTGAGCCGCCTCTGCCCAGTCGTTTGTGAAGGTGTCCAGTTCATCTCGCCACCTTTTCCGTGGTCTGCCGTGAGGTCTTTTGGCGGTCGGTTGCCATTGGGTTGTTGTGATTGCCCAGAGATTGTTCGGCATGCGGCAGACGTGACCGGCCCCGGCCTGTACCTCTGAGATTTATTTCTCATATACGTGGTCTCAAAACTTGTAACATAATAACATAACCAACCTTTTTATAAAAAACCCGACTGCGTTAAAAATTTTTTTTCATTATTTTGATGTAAGTACCTACTTTCCCAGCTGGAAGCCGTTGGATGTGGGCAGCGCAAGACCGGTCGTTATGGAGATCCTTGGGGGAGGCTTTTGTCCAGCAGTGGACGTCCATAAGCTGAATTGATGATGATGATGACTTTCCCTATATCACTCTCACTGTAAATACGAATCTAACGACACCTCTCAAGCTAAAATCCATCAAGCAGTTCAGACTGTAGGGCATGCCAAAGAATTATACATACAAACATACATATACTCTCGAAAAACATAACCCTCCTTCTGGCGCAGTCGGGTAAAAATAAAGAAAGGCCTAGTTTTCATCGGGTCAAGAAAAAGAAAAAGAAAAATCGTTTAATCCTGTAGGTTTTGACAACACTTTGGACGGGTAATTTTTAAAGTTAATGCTAGATTCGCAAGAGTGCAGTTTTCCCCAGAGAAGAACCTAGCAAGAAACTCTGTAGGGTTGCTCTTTTCAATTTAAGTTTTACATAATCTCAGGCATAAACACAGAAACACAATAAAATTAATATTTTAAAAGAGCTTACCATAAATAAATAATAAAAATTTGACTCTGCAATATCCAGAACAAAGTAAAGGTAATTAAATGGGAAACAGAAAAGTGAAAGGCTTAGGATCCGCAAAGTTCAAATATAGTTAACAAAAGAAACTATTACCAAGATAAAAATCTAATTTATTCCGCAACATTTCTTACACAAAAAAAAACACAGAGTAGCTCAGTTCATGGCCATAGATTTGCATAAAATCGATAATTTCTGTATCTAGGTGCTATAGTTACGATATTCTTTTATTAAACAATTCTAGACAAGGCTCTAAAATCTAAACTTTTCATAATAATTTTAAGATTGCCTGGAAGATATTGCTACCTAGCAATAATGCCGCCTGTTGCTTCTTATATTCTTGTTTGTGTCTGTACCTTATATCTTTTGTGCAATAAAGAATATTTGTATTGTATTGTAAGAACTCGAATAAGACGTATGTAATTCCTTTTTCTCATGTAAGTGACATTATTTGTTTTTAATGAGAAATAAATATCTTTAAACCTAAACCTAATACCCGCTAGACGTGTCAAAGAGCACGTGACGTCATGAGCTATTTTATATCGAGCATTTTTTAAATAATATTTAACATTTTTTTCAGTAATTCATAAAATATTGATTGATTTACATTTTTTTTGGAAGGCGTGTCTTGCGTGCTGAAGAAAAAACAAAAAAATACAAAAGATGATGCAATAAAATTCCATATTTTGACCTCCCAAATTATTAGTCTAGGGGGAGTAGATACTCTAAGTGCCGGCGCACACCTGACCAATTGTTTTCATTAGAATAAAATTTAAAATCTGTTGACACAACATTCGCATATAGTCGTTTCGATGCTTCGATGCTGTAGTGTTAACTGATTTTGAATATTATTCTAATAAGAACAATGTCGATAATATTAAGACAATCAAAAAAGCTCTGCGCTGCTCTCCGTCAGGTGTGCGCCGGCTCTTAGATAGGTAGCGATAAATGCGACCAAATTCGCAAAGGTGCATAAAATATTAGTTGTCTTTTTTCCTCCTTCTTTTATCATTTTTTAACGAACGTAACAAGTTTTATATTGACTCTACATTAGTCTACATCCTTCTGAATCACATCCTTTTAAAGATAATAATTTATAGATAGCGAAACTATGCAGCTACAAAACTCATAACTTATGCTTCTATCCTAATAATATTATAAATGTCAATGTTTGTGCCGATGGATGGATGTTTGTTACTTCATTACGTAAAAACCACTGAACAGATTTTGATGAAATTTGGCAGAATTGTAGTTTGCACATCAGAATAACACATAGGCTATATTATTTGGAGATATCATGATTTTTTTCCAAGATATGACGATAAACGCGTACGAAGTCGCGGGCAGCCTCTAGTTTAAATATAAATTCAATTCTTATAATTAGAATCGATTTTTCATATCGTTGTATATTTTCTACCTCTTCCGTACCTCGATCAAATCGGGGACTTGCTCAAGAAAAGCCAAGTCAAGAGTACACTAAACCGACGTGCATGTATGAGGCGACTGATGAGTGTGGATGAAGTGAAGAGGTGTGTTTGGATCGTAGCTAGTGGAAGGAAGTGATCCCTGCCTACCCCAATGGGAGAGTGGCGTGACGGAAATGTATGTATGTATGTAGGTATACATGTAATTGTATATAAGAGTCTCGATTTAAAAAAAAAGATATATTGCACCTAACGTAGGGCCCTGTGCCGAAGGTTTCTTGCCGTCTTCTTCCTCTCGGCTATACAGGTAGTGAACCGGCAGTAGTTTTAGATAAAAAAAAGTGACATCAAAATGTGTAATGAATTTTGCCTATTTTTGAATAAAACACTTTTCATTTTTCATTTTCATTTACCTACCTACATAGATATATGTCACGCCTCTCTTCCAACGGAGTAAGCAGAGACTTCCCTCCACTTGCTACGATCCAAACACACTTCTTTCACTTCATCCACATTCATCAGTCGCCTCATAAATGCACGTCGGTTTAGTTTAGGTATATTTAGTTATCACTCTAGTACATTTTATTGTTACGAAGCTTTTAAAAAATAACAAAAAAAAAATGCGACCTTCAAAAAACCACTTTTAAATGAACAAAGGTAACAAAACCAAAAATTTCTATTACTATTCGTTTTCAAAATTTAAATCACGTTTTTGAATCTTATACCTAATGAAATATGACTCAGAGTTCAAGGATTGTGTAGGCCGAGCTTTGCAATACGCCCGTCTCTTTCTAACCCGAGATTTAGACAGGGATAAAGAATCGTGGGATAATGGCATTGTAACCCGTCTTGCTGGGCTAGACAGTGTTGCCAGTTTTAGGAAAAATGGCGGGTTTTGATGTTTTTTCTTTAAATGAATGAATTAGTTGAATATGCTTGAAGATAGTTCACTGAAACAAAAATACAAACAAAATAGTACAAAAGGTACAAAATTCAATAATATTAAGAATTCTTTAAAAAAATCTTGTTGAAAAACAAAACTCACAGTGGGAGAGAGATGGATTGCTTTTTTTTTAAATATAAGAAATATGATGTTTAATTAAAACATAAATCACATTAAAAAGCATGTGATTTAATAATGTAAAGTAATGTAATCATTATAGTTATAAGTAATCGTTAATTTATTTGGGACCTTAGATTGAATAACTTCAGTAAAATTATCACACCTCTTTTTTAGCCTATTTCGTCCCACTGCTGGGCAAAAACCTCTCCAAACACTCCTGTTATTAGCTGCTTCCCACCAATCTTCCCTGAATGAGCGTAGGTCGTCACTCCATCGTTTTCAATTTATTTCGATTTGAATTCAATTCAATTTGAATACTTATTTATCAATCAATGAACCAATACAAATCCTGATGAACGATTAATCTAATAATTAATGTACATAGAAATTAGCATTCGTTTGCATTCGGAAATACGATGATTGCCGATGTGCATTCTTTATCGCCCTTTATTGTACATACATAGAGTCCAATTTGTGCACAATCAACTTCATGACTTCCGTCATCTGTACTTATCTCGCGCCAAAACGTCGAGACTTGCGTTTATAATGCTGGCAACACATTGATCGTGTCACTCGGGCCACTGCGTTCTATAGGGCGCACGTCTTAACGCTACATCGGATAAAATGACCGTGAAATAAAAGAAATACTACAAAATATCGTTGATACAAATAACAGTTTGTTAAACGTAGTATTTTCATGTGATAAAGTGCAAAAATGCAGTGGTTTTTATAGAAGAATTTGGATTTAAAGATTAATGTGTGGAACATAACATTGATCCCGCAATACGTTGTTTGGACGAAAATATTGAAGGAATTTCGACGTGTTTCATGGTATTAAAACCGTCTACAGTATGATGAGAAGAGTTCTAAAACAAGAATTCCTGAAAGCACATTATTTTACAAGTCAAAACGCCAAATTTATCAACATTCGGTTCTCGTAATTAAGACTTACACAAAAAATGCCTGATTTGTTGATTGTCTTAAGTTCGCGAGAATGGTGTTTTAAAAATAGACAGATTCGCTGTTGAAAATATCGTGTAAACGCGTTTGTGGTGGTATTTGCTGCGTGTTCCTTCATATGCATAGAAGCCGTATTTTTAAAACGCGTTGGAGTGGATTATAGCATTTATAGCTTCAAAAGTATACCCTGAGTCACCAAGATGATGTGGCCGGCGTCGCAAGCCAGTAAAATACTGACATGTTTACTTCTTATTATAGTTATTTACTGTATTTATATGGACACGTTTTTATTTTTAAGGATAAGAAATTATAAGATCGAAATGTTCGATTTATCGACCAACTATTCGTTGGTGGATTCTTCGACTCATGTTGCTGTTAAGACAAATTATGAAGATGTTACTTGGGTGCCTTGTACTATTAATCCTTTATGCCATCCCACTGTAAAAGGATTAATGGTAGACCCGATAAATCATTATTTATACGGTCCATTTTGTGCCATTGTAGACATAGGTCTAGGTATATCAGAAACTATGCTATTTTTAACGCCGAATATGATATCTTTCTTTCACGTATTCATAGCAATGATTGGAGCTAAGTTTTTGACCTGCCAGAATTTAGCATTACGGAGATTTGGTGTTGTGTTATTCCAGCTGAGGATGTTTTTAGATGATTTAGATGGGCATGTAGCTAGGGAACGAAAGCATATAAAAGGGGAGCGTTCAGAAGTAGGGACGTTAGGTTATTGGGTCGATGGGTTATGTGACCTCGTTGGGGTGATTGCTATGATGGTGGGAATCCTGTGGTACTTAAAACTTAACCCACCTAGACGAGGATACAGAGGTACTCCAGTAAGTACCTTACCCTACCACCAGTTAAAAGAAATCAACTCAACAGAGGACATAGAAAAAGACCACACAACTGAAGTGGGTATTTCATACAAAACAAAAGTGTCCTTTCAAAGAATTGTTCAAGTTTTAGGTCTGTTTTCCGGGCAAATGGTGCTATCTTCATTAGCGTGGAATAGATACATAGATATATACCAAGAGTTGCTAGAGAATTGCACGCAGTATGACGTGTTGCGTCGGGAAGAGATGTTCCAATCTGGAGTGTTTTTCTTTGCGACTGGATTGTGGAGACTTGTGAATCCACACTCTTATTTACATTTACTGTCGTTGGCAGTGTTTTGTGATAAAACTTGGAGTTTCTTAAAAGCTGTGCATTATGCTGGGTATGTGTTGTTAGTGATTGCTGTTGGTACATCAGAGTTTCTTGTTGGTACTGTGAGGAATTTTGTTTTCGACGGCATACGATGATTCTGCGGCTTTTAAATGTTTTTGTTTAATACTTAAAGCAATGTTATAAGATATTTTCAAGTGCTGATGTTTTTATGTTGAAATAACTTGGCTTCTAAAATATACAGATTTTCGAATCAATACAATTCAATTTGATGCCTTAACTGACAGGTGTTCTACCTGTCACTTTCACTATCTACAGATAAAATTTATCTGACAGATAAACCTATGTCCATTTCATAAAACATGACGTTTTAGACAGAGACAGGTATAAAATATCTATCTATCTATCTATCTATAGCAGCCTATATATGTCCCCACCGAGGAGCACGAGCCTACTCTCATACAGAGAGTGATTAGGCCGTAATCCATCACGCTGGCCAAGTGCGGGTTGGTGGATTTCACATACACCTTCGAATTTCTTCTCTGGTGTATGCAGGTTTCCTCACGATGTTTTCCTTCACCGTTAGCAAGTGGTAATCGAATAAATTGATCCGTACATGAGAAATAAACTCAGAGGTACGTGCCCGCGCCAGGATTCAAACCCGCGCCCTCGGAGTTCGAGGCAAGCGTTCTACCAACTAAAATTTATCTGTAGAAAGCGTGTTGTTTTATGAAATAGACATAGGCGTTATCTGTCAGTTAAATGTTATCTGTCAGTGATGAAACGGACCCTTACTCTTATACCCATAGTGGCTTCTTAGAGATATACCTAAGCTACAAGTGCTACAAGTCTCTTAGTGACATCTTGGTGACGCTAGCTTTAGTGATATTAGATGTCACCAATATGACACTTTTACTTGCATAAAATAGACTTCTGAGATACTGTCCTTATCATTTGCGAACTTTAAACAGAGATAAAGCTAGGTCCGCAGTAGGTCGAGTACTTAATTATTGTAAAGTTATTTTTCTTATTTGTACCAAAATTCTTAAGGAAAGTTGATTGCTTTTTTTCAAAAGCCATGGTTCGTTCAACTTAAAACTCTGTACATTTTGACTTAAAACCATCAGCATTAAAAAAAAAATATTTAGGAAAAAGTGTCAAAAATTGTTGTTGTTGTAAGAGGAAAATCTATGTGATATTATTTTAGTTGTTAAATCATAGGTATTTTATTAATTTATAATAAAAATTTTGAATTAAGTATTTTATTTAGTAAGAATTATGTTCGTTATGACATTGTTAAAATAAGCTAGTCTTGAGTTACTAGGAACTGCCAAAACAATCATGAATATGTATTTTTTAAGTTTTTATTGTGGTAACACTGAAAATTATTATTTGCATTAAGAAATGTCATGTCAAATAATCTGACATTACAATGCTACAAAAATCTTGTGGCGCGTGGCGGAAATCGGAACCTCTGGCGCAAAATAGATACCTTTTTGTATGGTATTTCTTATGGTTTGACAAGTCATCTACCAAGAAAACTATGAAAAACTTGCCGCAACCTTGGCACGCTGTCATAAACTCATTTGTATTTGAAAAAAAAATGGGCCACTCCTTATATTCCTTCCTCATTGATCGGAACTAACGATATCATCTTGTAAATTGTCATTAGTTTAAGTTATTTATTTACCGCCCTCCTGACAATGTCACTCAAGTGCCAACAGATTCGTTTAGCACTGTATGTAATGTGACATTTCCTATGCAAATGACAATTTTGAATGTTGCCAAAAAACAAACAATAATGGTTGTTTTGGCAGAGTTTAAGGGCCGGCGCACACCTGACGGAGCATAGCGCAGAGCATTTTTGACCTTCGTATTATTATCGGCATTGTTCTCATTAGAATAAAATACAAAATTCAAACACAACAAAATTTGTTGTGTTTGAATTCTCATTTAATGAGCATCGAAGCGACTACATGCGAATGCTCTGCGCTGCGCTCCGTCAGGTGTGTGTCGGCCCTAAATGTTTTAATTAAATGTAAATTATATTTTAAAACAAAAAACATACTCTTGATAATGTTTTCTATTAACAACTTTATTTAACGTACTTACGACGAAAATTAAATTCGCTAACCGCAAAACGACTATTGTATAATTATAAACTAGTTGCGGAAAACCCGATTTAATTTAAAGCTCCATTAAAATACAGGGTTAGTTAAGTCGACCTAGACCCGTTAAGGGTAGGTATTTACTTGCATTTATTATATTGGTAATATTAAAGCAACTCGTCAACACTAAAAAAAAAAAAGAAACGAGTAAATTAAAGGGTACAAATTACAAAAAAAAGGAGCCATTAATCAAAAAAATATTGAAATTTGAGCATCCAACCTAATTGGTATAGTAAAAATTTTCGGTATCACTTAGGCTAAACATTCGAGCTAGTATGGAAAAAAAAGTTGGCGGCCACTGATGAAACTTACGTCAATCGATAGAGAAAAATATTGTAAAATGATAGTATTTTGAATAATTGCCAAAAGTGATATTTCAGAGATTTAGGACTTTGAAAATGACGAAAAGACTATAGTGACGAACTGGTGCAAGAAGGTGGTGATTTTTTTTCATTTCCAAAGTCCTATATCATTTGAAAGTGAAATCTATCAGAAATGATTAAACCTACCTACCCTTAACGGGTCTAGCTCGACTTAACCTTTATAGGTTAAGTCGCCCTGTATAGCTGTCCCTCTCTTTGTCAAGAATTAGAAGAAGACGGCAATAAGCTTAATGGATTAATTTTACGGCGTTTTCTGCAACAGGAGATAAAAATGTTTATTAAATATAATTAAATTCTAAAATGTTGTTATGCGAAATTAAACAATAGTAGTTTCAAAGATTATATCGTTAAAGTCGAAATTATATTTTAACAGAGTATAATGCTTAGATGTTACGACATAATTTCCTTATTTTATCTTCTTAAATATATTTTATGACTGACAAGTGCCAGTTTTGTGTTTTTTTTTTAATAGCCTGCGCTTAAATCTTATCGCTACGAGTTCTTAACCTGAAAAAAAAATTACGAGGAGGTTACACCATGGCCCCAAGTCTGCTAATTTACAAGGAGAATATTGTATATAAAATTAGCAGACTTGGAGACTTGAGTAATGTGTCTCTATAGTGTGAATGTTTTTTTGACACATTTGGTCGCAATCAGTGTAAGCCATTGTTTAGCAGAATACCAAATGTGTCAAAAAATGCCATTGACACGCTGCCGACACACAACTGAGGCTATTTTAAATTAGCAGACTTGGACCCCACGATTTTTCGATTTGTTCGTAACATTTTTTTTTTCAAGAAATAAAAGGAAGAACCGGCTTAATAATCGATCAGCTGATTGTTAAGTAAATAAAATTATTTTGATAAATGATAAGAAAAATAAAACAAACTTTTAATTTTGATTTTTTGTCAGATTCGTTTGCCAAATACATAAAGTATTTTTGATTATTATCTAACTAGAGGCTGCCCGCGACTTCGTTTGCACTTATCGTCATATCTTTGAACAAAACACGAAATATCTACAAATTATATAGCTTATGTGTTATTCTGATGTCCAAGCTAAGTTATTGTAAAATTTCATTACAATCTGTTCAGTGGTTTTTACGTGATGAAGTAACAAACATTCATCCATCCATCCATCCATCCATCGGCACCAACGTTGACATTTATAATATTTATAGGATAACATACAGGATTACGATGGTTTATTGTTTTAATTATTTACCTATTGCTATATTTATCAGCTAATTTAAAAAAGCTAAAAAATGATTTAATACATAATTATATAGATACATAACATACATATCCGTCACGCCTCTCTCCCATTGGGGTAGGCAGAGACCACTGCCTTCCACTTGCTTCGATCCAAACACACCTCTTTCGCTTCATCCACACTCATCAGTCGCCTCATACATGCCCGTCGGTTTAGGGTATTCTTAACTTGGCCTTTCTTGAGCAAGTCCCCGATTTGATCGAGGTACGTTCGATTTCACTGATTTAATATATCTGACAGTATCTTACTTATCTATTAACCATAAAATTTTAATTAAAAGTACACACCTTAATTTAAAAAAAAAAACACTTCGGCAATCATCGGATTTCCGAATGCAAACGAATCTAATATGTTCACCAATAATGAAATTTCTCGTTTATAAAAATTTTAATATAGAATAGGTCCTTTATCGTTGTTTTGAATAACTGCGTGATTTACATAGAGTTGTAAAATAATAAAAAATAGTGAAACGATTAATTTAATAACATAAGTTTACTTATGTAGGGAACTTATAAATAATATTCAGGGTACTTATAATGGAAATTATGAGTTTTTAGTCCATCACATAGATTATTTTAAAATATCCGACACGTATTTTTTCTTTTTTCTCTTACACTAAAAATGACAAAGATAAACTGGGTTATAGTTGCTCGTGACGTCACGCCTAAGTACGATTTCTACCTAGAAGTGACGTCAATACCCCCCACTCCGTAACTTCGATGCTCTGTATCTTTGCATTTATTTATGTATTTGATCAGGTAAAAATGTGTTTCAAATATTATTTAATAGCCTAAAAGACGGACTAATTATTTTTTGAATTTTTGAATGTAGTCATCATCCCCATTGCTCTCTGTGTTCCTATATTGTGCCTATGATAGTATTTGAATCTCGAACAACAATCGCTAAAGGGTGCAAAAGAGACAACGCTATACAAAATCGAAAATAGCCGATTGTCTCATTTTAAAAAACGATGTGGTGTGCAGGCATTATAAATTGCCTGTACTGTACCTAGTACCTAGCTTACATCATCTTTTTATTACCTAAGTTGGCGTTTCGTTTAAAAAGACATGTCAATAGTTAGTGGGTGAACATCAATTTACCTTCTCTACGTAGGTCACTCGCTCGGTATATAGGATTACTTTAAATTAGTGAACGATAGAAAAGGATATTCATGTACTCGTGATAACAAACAACTTTTACTATGGGACCAAGGTCGAAATCATTCAAAAATTTTTGAACTCCCCATACAAAATGCACCAGCTGATAGTATTGGGATTGGGGGAACAATTTTTTTTGTGATTTCGCCTTTGGTCCCATAGTAAAAGATTTTTGTTATCACGAGTACATTTTTTTTTTCAAGATATGACGAAAAATGGGTACGAAGTCGCGGGCAGAATCTAGTAATAAATAAATCGATCTGCGTGTAGAAAAAAAAAACACAACCTAACATTTTCCATTACTTAAGTAGGCACCTATAGGTATTATTTCATCATATCATTACTTACCACACAAAGTACCTACTTAACCTCACTCACAGTAACACGCTAGATTAAGGTGATTTCCCTTTGGTTACCTTACTAATACAATGGATGTATTGTTTTGTTAGTCATGGCGACTTTACCTTTTACAACTGTTTAGTAATTGCGGTTGTTTTGGTCGCTATGAAGTTTTGTCACAGAATAATTAGGTACCTATATGTATAAAAATAATAAATAAAGATGATGACTACAATAAAAAAATGGCATGATAATTAATCCGGCTGTTAAAAAATATTTGAAACACAGTTTTTATCCATCAAATCCTAATAATATTATAAATGTCAATGTTTGTGCCGATAGATGGGTGGAGGTATGTTTGTTACTTCATCACGTAAAAACCACTGAACAGATTTTTATGAATTTTTACAATAACTTAGCTAAGACATCGAAAATGAAAATAAAAAGTGTTTTATTCAAAAATGGGCAAAATTCATTACACTTTTTTGATGTCACTTTTTTTATCTTAAACTACTGCCGGTTCACTACCTGTATAGCCGAGAGGAAGAAGACGGCAAGAAACCTTCGGCACAGGGCCCTACGTTATGTGCAATATATCTTTTTTTTAAATCGAGACACTTATATACAATTACATCAGAATAACACATAGGCTATATAATTTTGAGATATTGCGTAAATTTTCCAAGATAAGACGATAAATGCGTACGAAGTTGCGGGCAACCTCTAGTTGGATTAATAAGTGTGTTATTAAAAATGATCGAGATGAGTTCACCTTATTTTTCCCCTCCCAACATTTCCATCCACTCTCGCTTTGTATTAGTGTTGCCGCTCGATAGGCCAATATCGATAGCTTATCGATAGGTCGAAAAACATGTACCCTATCGATAGCACTATCGATACTATCGATTGTATATTCAATATTGGAGAGCAATACTATCGATAGTATCGATACTATCGATAGTTCATTGATCGGCAGCGATCGAAACTATCGATACTATCGATAGTATTGCTGTTAACCGATACTATTGTGCTATCGATAGGGTACATGTTTTTGACGTTTAACAATCGATTGTAAAACTATCGATTTTTCGGCAACACTACTTTGTATATCTCTTTCTATGTTATTCTAATCGCGTCAAATATGAATTACAAATAAATAAAATAATTATAAAAACGTATATTTGATAGCAGTTGAAGTGGCTGTTAGTCTATCATTAGATAATGAACTAAATTGATGTTAACTTGTTAATGGATTCTATTTAACTCTTTTGTTAGATTAGTGCTCCTATTAAAGCTGTTTTTGCTGCGGAATATTTTTATATTGGATGTGTTATTGTGATGTCCAAGCTAAGTTATTGTAAAATTTCATTTAAAATCTGTTCAGTGGTTTTTGCGTGATGAAGTAACAAATATCCATCCATCCATCGGCACAAACATTGACATTTATAATATTATTAGTCGCGGGTAGACTCTACGTAGTTAAGTATACATTAATATCCACGTATTTGCATTAATTTATACTTAGTATAGAATAGGTACATGATATAAAATGTTTCCCGGTCGAAGTATTGTACTCTCGCTATCTATCTGTATTCTATTACAATATGGATGTACTGGAATGTATGAATAAACGACAGATATCAGTAATTTGCGTATTTATCTATTAATATTATTATTAACAATCATTTATTGTATTAATTGCGTGATCACATCAGAAATGATGAGATACGCAGAAGAACCAAAGTCACTGACATAGCTCGAAGAATCGCAAACCTTAAGTGGCAGTGGGCGGAGCACATTGCTTGTAGAACCGATGGACGATGGGGCAGAAAGACGGACAGACAGACGGACAGAGAGACAGACAGACAAACAGACAGACAGATGGACAGACAGACAAACGGACGGACCGACGTACGGACGGTCAGACAGATGGACGGACGGACAGCGAAGTCTCAGTAATACGGTACTTACCGTTTTCACCCTTTGGGTACGGAACCCTAAAATAGTGTTCCTGCATGACTTATACAAGCTAGTATTCTGTTATCTGTGCTTATACCTACGCAGAATGTTAGCGGACTCTAGTATGTAAGTAGTAAATATTTTATGTCGATTGCATACGTTTTGATATTTGATTGTTTCGTAAACATAGTAACTTTGTTGTAGGTTAGAATCAGGCCATTTATACTATGTCACATTGAACAGGGATGCTTAGATGGTTTGGGCATGTAGAAAGAATGAGCGAAAGGAGATTAACAAAAGGGATATACAAGGCAAGAGTGCTGGGAGCATTTCCATCCATCGATCGCCCATACTAACTCGATCAGATGATCAGACATTTTGTATGGGGAGGCGAAATTTTTTAACGACCCATGTTCCTTGGGGAAAGTTGTTCAGTTTCATGAGGACTATCGCTGTGCTTCGGCGTTATACCCCCTTTCTGTTACACCCTGTATATTCATTTATCTGCGCGGTTTAAATCGGGATCAAAAATAAAATAGCCAATCGGAAGCCATCTTGTTAGATTAAAATAGATTTTACCTCGCTACGTTTTTATAACAATATCTAAAACTATACGGCCTTGATTTATTCTGACGTGGAAACTAAAATGTAGTACAGTTTCAGTTTTTTGTGTGATAGAGTAAAAGCGTGGTGGATAACGGCCTAATTACTCTCGTATGAGAGTAGGCTCGTGCCCCTGTAGTGGGGACATTAAAGGGCTGATATGGAAGAGTAAAATTTAAAGCTGATTGACAAATAATAACTCTACTTAGGCTCGGTTTTTCTATTGTCAGTTGAAAATTCCTAGCTTTGAGTATAGAATATATGAGGAGGTGCCAAATTTCTTTTTCATATACAAATGAGTTTATGACAGCGTGCCAAGGTTGGCGCAAGTTTTTCATAGTTTTCTTGGTAGATGACCTGTCAAACGATAAGAAATACCATACAAAAAGGTAGCCATTTTGCGCCAGACCAGGCACGCAGATCCAGATGGCACCTCCTTATATATTCTATACTCAAAGATTCCTAGGAATATTTTATACTTGTCACTGTCACTGTCTAAATCGTCATGTTTTGTGAAATCTCTCTCTCTCAAATCGGTCCCTCATATCTGAGGATCGTAGTCAGCATCAGGGCAACATCTGCCTCCATCAGTTTCGATCCAGCGCGTCTCTCACCACGGCGTAGAATTTGGAAGACGATGAGTCTTTTACTTGATAGGTCCAGTTTTGTGAAAAAGACATAGGTTTATCGGTCAGTTGTTTTATCTGATAATTGAAAAACCGGGCCTTAATCAAATTAATCTAGAAACAACATCAAACTTATTTTTGGCTTTGCCGTAGTTGGGTAAAACTAGTTATAAGTAACGGTTTATGAGATATAACCTGGTGACAGACGGACAGCCGAGTCTCAGTAATAGGGTGCCGTTTTCACTCTTAGGGTACGAAACCCTAAAAAAGGAGATAACAACAAGTTTCTTTTAAGGGACCAATTTTTTACTTTCTTTAAAAACATTATTGAAATCTTATTTATTGCTCGTAAGTTTGTCATTTCATAGTTAATAAATTGTTAGGATGTATTATCAGTTACCTATTTGAAGTGTCTCTCGAGTCGTTATCGCTAATCGATTTAATATTGATTTCTTGATAAATTCAAGATGTTTTATCTATATAATATTGTCTATATTATTTTATCATGTTTTATGATTTTATCTACGTCTATTGTATTGTCGGCATAGTTAGGGAATTTACCGACTCTTTGGTTTAAAAGAGTGACTAATGTAGGGTTGTTTATGCACTTTTTCATTAATAAATATACAATAATATGACTGTAGGTAATATAACATGCTCATTGCTGTCCTAAATAAATCTATTTAGTGATAAATCGGTGAACGTTATACATTTTAAAACTATAAGAACCAGAACACACGGTGAAACGCAACTGCAACTGCTAGTTACTTTATATATATAGACTCCTTTAGAAAACACACACGATGCAACTAATCTGAAACGTTTCAAACTAGTTGCGTCGTGTGTGGTTTTCTAAATTGGTTATTGTTAAACAAAAACTTAGCAAAAAGGGATATTATAAAATTAACGATTATTTAGATGACTCAAATCCATGGGATTGACCTGCTCTTCTATCAAGCTTTCTCTAGCATACCTGTTCTCATACAATTGTGAATTACTTACATTCCTTAAATTATATGAATGTTATTGTGCTGTAAAAATGTTGCCTCTGCAGTATCTTGGTAGGTATGGTATCTGTAATTCTGTAATAGCTAAGCTTTCTTATGAATAAGGCGAAACGTGTGACATGTCATGCTCGCTTACGCCGTTGCAGTGGTGACGCTGTGTGTCGGGTCGCCTTCTTCCCTAAAATATGTGGAAGGGGTTGATGGCTGGCACACGCGTTGAGACCTGTGTGAAGGTGCTGCTGTGATGGCCGGTCATGTCATGCGGATCCCATCAAACTAAGCATTTCACTTCTTTGTTTCCCATTTGCTTGCCTTACTTTTTCCTGGATATTGTGAGGTCAAATTTTTATTATTTATTTATGGATAGCTGTTTTGAAATATTAATTTGATTATATGTTTCTGTGTTTATGCCTGAGATTTGTAAAACTTAAATTAAAAAGAGCAACCCTACAGAGTTTCTTGCTAGGTTCTTCTCTGGGGAAACTGCACTCTTGCGAATCTAGCATTAACTTTAAAAAAATGACCCGTCTTAAGTGTTGTCAAAACCTACAGGATTAAATGATTTTCATTTCATTTCATTTCATTTCATTTAAAGGAGTCTATACCACAAACTGAGATGCAACTCAAAAATAACTAGCAGTTGCTGTTACGTTGCAGTTGTGTTTCCCCGTGTGTTCTAGGCCTAAGAGACACTCTCTGGATGAAAATAAGGAGAAAATTATTCTCATCGTCAAATTATGTTTTTTGAATGATTCGTCATTTTGTTTGACGCACGTGAATTTTTTTAAAATGATTTTGTCGTTGTAAATGTACACAGAAACGCAATACATCTTCGTGAAATAAAGAAGTACAATACATTTTAATAATATGAGAAATAAATACTCAGAGGTACAGGTTAGATCGAAACCGCGTCTCCAAGATTGGAGGCGGGCGTTTTACCAACTAGGCTACCGCTCACTTTTCTTTAATTTATGTCGCAGTAAACTATAACGTTACAGTGCAAGTATGAATGCAGCCATACAATGTAATAGCCATCCGAAAATGTCATAAAAGCCCGTTACAAATAGGAGTTTATGGCAATTTTGCGAAAAGCTAAATGTACTAGTCATTTTATTATTATCCTATCCATATCGCAACTACTTATTTTGTTTAGGAAATGGCGGCCATTTTAGATAAAAGCATAACGTGCGCATGCGACGCTTCGCTCGCCACAATAGCACTGTTTTTTGTATTTCGAATGCAGTCTCTATAGAGCTTTTTTTTTCTAAGATTTTTTTTTTAATATTTCACGCTACAACAAGTACTTTAGTACAAGGCTTTGGCGTTTGCGTCCTTTAGTTTTTTTGTCGTCGATCACCTTGTAGAAGTAAATATCAAATATTGATAGTTGTAAAATGGTCTTGAGTTTTTTTTTCTTTGATTATGTGGGTCACACGATGTTTCCTGTTTTTAGATGAAGTTTGTTTTTTTAATTGTAAATTCTATGTCTTAAGTTAGTTATATTCGTAACGTATCTTTTGTTATCAGCCCATATATGTCCCCACCGAGGGGCACGAGCCTACTCTCATACAGAGAGTGATTAGGCCGTAATCCACCACGCTGGCCAAGTGCGGGTTGGCGGATTTCACATACATCTTCGAATTTCTTCTCTGGTGTATGCAGGTTTCCTCACGATGTTTTCCTGCACCGTTAGCAAGTGGTAATCGAATAAATTGATACGTACATGAGAAATAAACACAGAGGTACGTGCCCGCACCAGGATTCGAACCCGCGTCCTCGGAGTTCGAGGCAAGCGTTATTAACGTTTAAACGTATCTTTTATTTAAGTTAATTTAATTTTGTGAGTTAATTAAATCACATAGGTAGGTACCCTAATATGTGTGTATCATGTAATACGATTTGCCCGTTTAATAACTTTTTCTTTTATGCATTTTTTTCAAAATCTGATGAGTGTCCCTTTTTCTCTTTAAAACTAGATCAATACAATATTGATGTGAGGCAAATAATTTCTGCATAAAGAGCATATAATTACAGATGTATAATTCTTTGGGACCCAATAAATAAATATACATGATTTCACCTCAAATAAATATAATACAATATAATACAAACTTATTCTACTTAAGTACCTACTATTTACTACTTAACTATATTTCTGCATTAGTAAATAAATACGAAATTATAAATACTTGCAAATAATCAAGTATGTCTAACTTCAAACATCTGTCCCATTTTTTTTGTTTTGATGGCAACATTTGAGAATTACATTTATAGAATGTATAAGGAGTTGCCACATTTTTTTTCCATATACAAATGAGTTTATGATAGCGTGCCAAGGTTGGCGCGAGATTTTCATAGTTTTTTTGGTAGATGACCTGACAAACGATAAGAAATTCCATACAAATAGGCTCGCAGATCCAGACGGTATGGCACCTCCTTATAATATCTATACTCAAAGATGGCAACTACCACAGTGGATACTGTCAATGTCATGTGAAGTAGAGCTTATAAAATCATAGAGAATGTACTAAGATAAGCCGATCAAAAGTAGTTGTAAAAAGGAAAACACAACATAGCAGAGCAACCCAACAGAGTTTGTTGCTAGGTTCTCCTCTGTGGGAAACAGCACCTTGCGAATCTAGCGCTAGCTTTAAAAAAAATGCCTATACGGGGTGTAACAGAAAGGGGGTATAATGCCGAAACACAGCGGCAGTCATCATAAAACTGAACAACTTTCCCCAAGGAACATATTTATAATAATGTAACGGTTTCAAGAGCATTTGTGCCTATTAAATAAATATATTTTTGACTTTGACTTTGACATATCAATTAATAATGTAAGTTAAACACTTCACAATTTTAGGTAGGTACCTATATTGTTATTTTCTGTTTAAACTTTCATTATAAAAGTGTGGGTAGAGAGAAGTTACGAAGTCCAAAAGTCAATGATCTAAACAAAATGAGGACGTATCACCTACGCAATGGTAACCAAACATACATACACGCGTTTTGAATGTTGACATGTAAAATATGCACTTCTGTACCGATATTGAATAAAAAAAACATCTATTTTTTCTTTCTCTGTGTACTTTCTTTTTAAAATACACTTGATCAACCTCCGACAAATCCGGCTCGAAGGACCATGATCAACGTGCTGTCATGACCATGGTTTAGTTTGATGAAGGGTTATTCTTTTAATAAAAGTGGATATTTTCAGTTTCAATCCTACATTTTTTATCTTCTATATATATAAAAATGAAACCCGTTTTCCGTTGTCACGGCATCACGCCTGAACGGCTGGACTGATTTCGCTAATTCTTTTTTTTAAATGTTCATTGAAGTCCAAGGATGGTTCTTACGGTGAGAAAAAATCGAATAATTGCCGGAAAAGCCCTAAAACAGACCTTTTCTTTTTCCCATACAAATGTTTTCTTACTAAAATGTAGAGTCAATTTTAACTTTATTCCTACACAATAAAGTTCATTCTAAGGCGGGACGAAGTTCGCCGGGACAGCTAGTTTTCGATAAAAACAAAAAAAGAGTTTGACAAATTTCAAAAATAATGAAAAAGGTTTTATTTGCGGTTGTACACTATTAAATAAATAAAAATCTGTTGACTTTAACTCTGAAAACAACACGAATTTGATGAATGTGGATGAAGTGAAAGAAGTGTGTTTGGGTCGTAGCAAGTGGAGGGAAGTCTCTGCCTACCTCGATGGGAACGAGGTGTAACAGATATATATTTGAGTAAGTATGTTGAAAATAAACTAATGTTTACTGTCAAAACATGACGAAAACTTTGTAAACTGTTGGTCTTATTGCTTTAATGTTAGTAATGATATCTTCCACGAAACCATAAGCCCCTTTCCCATTACGATACGCAAAGGCTATTCTATTCAAGTCTCGAAGACTAGTCACCGCGAACTATCTCACATACATACCGGTATCGCAGTGTGCGAGTCTGCATTCAAATGTATGTGAGATACTTCGCGGTGACTAGTCTTCGAGACTTGCTGGCTACTTGAATCGCCTCGAAGTATCGTAATGGGAGAATGGGTTAATGTGCGTGGTTGTTTCATGCGATGCTCTCAGCGTCTGACGCATGCGATCAGGTTACTCCACATATTAACACATCTTCATAGATTTCTATCTACGGCCACAGAGGTACCTAGAGGTCGGCCTAAGAGGAGATGGTGCGACGATCTGGATGCATACTTGGCTAACTGGCCAAAAGCGGCCAGAGATAGGGAGGCATGGAAGAATGCGGGGGAGGCCTTTGCCTAGCAGTGGGACACAATAAGCTACAAAAAAAACCTGATCGCATGCGATGCGTCAGACGGTGCGAGCTACGCATAAAACGACCGCGCGCCTAATGTAGGTCCTCGACTCTCCATACAAACTCTCGCGTAACAACGCCTAATACCGTGCTATACTACCAGCACGTGTCTGCGCACGAGACTCAAGCCAGTGTGCGTACATGCGTTACTTTGCAAAAGCGTGCAGAAGGGAGTCAGGCGATATGGTGAGCCATTGTTTCATACGATTGTGTCGCCGGTCGCCGACAACTCCCCGATTTCATCGAGATACGTTCGTCTTGGCATTCCTTCCCATTTCCTTTCACTCTCGCCTTGTATTTGTTTTCGGTCAGGAGTACCCTAAACGTGCCTAAACCGACATGCATGTATGAGGCGACTGATGGGGATGATGACTACATTAAAAAAAACAAAAAATAATTAGTCCGTCTTTTAGGCTATTAAAAATATTTGAAACACTTTTTTACCTGATCAAATACATAAATTAATACAAAGATACAGAGCATCAAAGTTACGGAGTGGGGGGTATTAACGTCACTCCTCGGTTAAAATCGTACTGAGGCGTGATGTCACGAGCAACTTTAACCCAGTGTATCTGTGTAATTTTTAGTTTAAGAGAAAAAAGAAAAAATACGTGTCGAATATTTTAAAATAATCTAAGTGATGGATTAAAAAAAAATTTTTTAGTCATCATGCCCATTGTCGATGAAGCGAAGGAAGTGTTTTGTTCGTGGCAAGTGGAGGGAAGTCTCTGTCTTCCCCGATGGATGAGGCGTGATAGATATGTATGTAGGTATATACTTTGGAGTGGATGCATTCAAATGTGCAGTCATTATCACGCGGTGTCATCGGTCACATTTATAGTACGACTCAACCCGAGATTATGTATGAAGTATCAGATTTTATTACGTCGTTACAAAGTTATGTTAGCTAAGACTTTGTATGAACTGTTTAATTTATTTCTGGTGATGACTATATTGACGCAAAGGACTTAGATGCAACGGGAAAATAGGATTATCCGGGGTTGTTAAATGTGATAAAAGATAAGTACTTATGTAATTTTAGTCTTATTATTTTTTTGTTTCATTGAAAACATACATTTTTTATATTTTGATGTACCCAGTGTCACTCTCACAGTAAAAACGAATCTTAAGCTAAAATCCATCAAACAAACATAATAACATACTTACATACATACTCTCGAAAAACATAACCCGCCTTCTGGCGCAGTCGGGTAAAAATAGAAGTCATCTTACCTCGACAGGTGTTTAAATTGCGCAGTCAACAAATGCGTCTTTTTCTAGAATAAAGATAATTAAATATAGATTCTAACGATCTCTTACTAACACATTTCTTCATAAAGATAAAAAAAACCCGGCGAAGTGCGAGTCGGACGCACGCGCGAAGTGTTCAGTACCATTTACTACGTTAACAATATCTAGGCTATTGTGAATAAAAAAGGCAAAAAAATACGTTTGTTGTATGGGAACCCTCCTTAGTTATGATAATTATTCTATTTTTAGTATTTGTTGTTATAGCGGCAATGGTAATACATCATTTGTGAAAATTTCAACGTTTTTGCTATCACGGTTCATAAGATACAGCCTGGTGACGGACGGACAGCCAAGTCTCAGTAATAGGGTCCCGTTTTCACTCTTTAGGTGCGGAATCCTAAAAATATCGTTATTACTCTTCGAATGAGTCACTCACGCCATTGATACAATGGAAATACATAAATTGATTATTTAGTGTCAACAAACATTATGGATAACGAGAGATAAACCGACTTGCATGTATGAGGCGACTGATGAATGTGGATGATGCGAATTAAGTGTGTTTGGATCGTAACAAGTGGAAGGAAGACTCTGTCTACCGTGATGGGAAAGGGGCGTCACAGATATGTATGTATGTAGATCTGGGGCCAAGTCTGCTAATTTACAATAGATATTCTTAGTTGTGTGTCGGCAGAGTGTCAATGAGAGTATCGATGTCATTTTTTGACACATTTGGTCGCAATCGTAAGCCATTGTGTAGCAGAATACCAAATGTGTCAAAAATGTCACCGGCAGAAAACTGAGGCTATTTTAAATTGCCTAGCAGACTTGGGTTGTACTGCGTTTAAGATAGGCAATACAGTCCACACACTAGTTTTGAAATGTGTACTATGATTAGAATGGTAGATAAATGATTTTTATTTCATCATCATCATCTCATTTATGTCCCCACTACAGGGGCACGAGCGTACTCCCATACGAGAGTGATAAGACCGTAATGCTGGTTGTCGGATTCCACATACACCTTCGAATTTCTTCTCTAGTGTATGCAGGTTTCTTCATGTTTTCCTTCACCGTTAACGAGTGGTAATCGAATATTCAATCTGTACATGATAAATTAATCTGAGGTACAGGAGGATCAAAACCGTGTCTCCAAGATTGGAGGCGGGCGTTCTATCAACTTTCTTCTTTATCAGCCCATATATGTACCGAGGGGCACAAGCCTACTCTCATACAGAGAGTGATTAGGCCGTAATCCTCCACGCTGGCCGAGGGCGGGTTGGCGGATTTAACATATATACACCTTCGAATTTCTTCTTTGGTGTATGCAGGTTTCCTCACGATGTTTTCCTTCACCGTTAGCAATTGGTAATCAAATAAATTGATCCGTACATGAGTAATAAACTCAGAGGTACGTGCCCGCGCCAGCATCAACTAGGCTACCGATTTTTACATAAAAATGAATAAAAATAACGAACGTCTCAACAAAAACTCAATTAAAGTTAGCAAGTGCTATAAAGTAAAGTAATTTATTCTAGCCACCAATTAGCTGGAATACATTTTAATTGGTCTTTTTAATAACAAGAGTTCAGTTTTGTTTGAAGGTCGCTCTATTCAAATTGTGTCATGAATATTACAATAATATTTTACAGCAAGTGGCGGATTAACAAATTTGCCGCTAGTAGGCTTTTTAATTTTTGCCGCCCGGTTTAGGGAAAAGACAAAATCATGTTGTTATTTTAACATCCTGCGTGATCAATTCCTTATTTTTATTATATCCCTGGACATATAATTATAAGTTTTTTTTTTATTTCGGTCGGATAAAAAAATGGGCTAAAGGACCATGGGTCTGGGAGTATGGAGTCTGGGTACAAGATTTTATATAGGGTTATTATTATCTCAAACGATAGAGCTTAAGACGTTGATCACTTTAAAGTATGAGCAAAAAGTCGAAAAATATCTATAAACTAATGTTTTGCCAACTTGAAGTATGAAAAACACACCTTGTATGAAAAATCTTGTAGATATGCTCGGACAGTCGTGCGACCTATATTAATCGATAGCTATTCAAACGGCGAGTATATCACCCATAGACGCCGTTGTCAAAATCGAAGGCCAACTTGCCGTTAATCGACGTCAAAAAAATTTCAAGTATCGGACTAGTCTGTAGATATGCTCCGACAGTCGTGCGACCTATATCAATCGATAGCTATTCAAACGGCGAGTATATCACCCATAGACGCCGTTGTCAAAATCGAAGGCCAACTTGCCGTTAATCGACGACAAAAAAATTGCAAGTACCTGACTAGTCTGTAGATATGCTCCGACAGTCATGCGACCTATATCAATCGATAGCTATTCAAATAGCGAGTATATCACCCATAGACGCCGTTGTCAAAATCGAAGGCCAACTTGCCGTTAATCGACGACAAAAAAATTGCAAGTACCTGACTAGTCTGTAGATATGCTCCGACAGTCATGCGACCTATATCAATCGATAGCTATTCAAATGGCGAGTATATCACCCATAGACGCCGTTGTCAAAATCGAAGGCCAACTTGCCGTTAATCGACGACAAAAAAATTGCAAGTACCTGACTAGTCTGTAGATATGCTCCGACAGTCATGCGACCTATATCAATCGATAGCTATTCAAATGGCGAGTATATCACCCATAGACGCCGTTGTCAAAATCGAAGGCCAACTTGCCGTTAATCGACGGCAAAAAAATTGCAAGTATCGGACTAGTCTGTAGATATACTCCGACAATCATGCGACCTATATCAATCGATAGCTATTCAAACGGCGAGTATATCACCCATAGACGCCGTTGTCAAAATCGAAGGCCAACTTGCCGTTAATCGACGTCAAAAAAATTGCAAGTACCTGACTAGTCTGTAGATATGCTCCGACAGTCATGCGACCTATATCAATCGATAGCTATTCAAACGGCGAGTATATCACCCATAGACGCCGTTGTCAAAATCGAAGGCCAACTTGCCGTTAATCGACGTCAAAAAAATTGCAAGTACTTGACTAGTCTGTAGATATGCTCCGACAGTCATGCGACCTATATAAATCGATAGCTATTCAAACGGCGAGTATTTCACCCATAGACACCGTTGACAAAATCGAAGGCCAACTCCGGTACTTGCAACAAAAAAAAATGCAAGTACCGGAGTAGCCACGTGAATTTAAGGCAAGTTGACCTTCGATTTTGACAATGTCGTCTGTGAGTGAAATACTCGCCGTTTGAATAGCTATCGATTGATATAGGTCGCATGACTGTCGGAGCATATCTACAGACTAGTCAGGTACTTGCAATTTTTTTGTCGTCGATTAACGGCAAATTGGCCTTCGATTTTGACAACGGCGTCTATGGGTGATATACTCGCCGTTTGAATAGCTATCGATTGATATAGGTCGCATGATTGTCGGAGTATATCTACAGACTAGTCCGATACTTGCAATTTTTTTGCCGTCGATTAACGGCAAGTTGACCTTCGATTTTGACAATGTCGTCTGTGAGTGAAATACTCGCCGTTTGAATAGCTATCGATTGATATAGGTCGCATGACTGTCGGAGCATATCTACAGACTAGTCAGGTACTTGCAATTTTTTTGTCGTCGATTAACGGCAAATTGGCCTTCGATTTTGACAACGGCGTCTATGGGTGATATACTCGCCGTTTGAATAGCTATCGATTGATATAGGTCGCATGATTGTCGGAGCATATCTACAGACTAGTCAGGTACTTGCAATTTTTTTGTCGTCGATTAACGGCAAGTTGGCCTTCGATTTTGACAACGGCGTCTATGGGTGATATACTCGCCGTTTGAATAGCTATCGATTGATATAGGTCGCATGACTGTCGGAGCATATCTACAGACTAGTCAGGTACTTGCAATTTTTTTGTCGTCGATTAACGGCAAGTTGGCCTTCGATTTTGACAACGGCGTCTATGGGTGATATACTCGCCGTTTGAATAGCTATCGATTGATATAGGTCGCATGACTGTCGGAGCATATCTACAGACTAGTCAGGTACTTGCAATTTTTTTGACGTCGATTAACGGCAAGTTGGCCTTCGATTTTGACAACGGCGTCTATGGGTGATATACCTACTCGCCGTTTGAATAGCTATCGATTGATATAGGTCGCACGACTGTCGGAGCATAGGTATCTACAGACTAGCAGGTACTTGCAATTTTTTGACGTCGATTTACGGCAAGTTGGCCTTCGATTTTGACAACGGCGTCAATGGGTGATATACTCGCCGTTTAAATAGCTATCGATTGATATAGGTCGCATGACTGTCGGAGCATATCTACAGACTAGTCCGATGCTTGCAATCTTAAAGAGTAAAAAACGTTACTTTGACTTTAGATATTTAGTGTGACGCCATAAAAGGAAATAATATGCATCCTTAGAGCTAACAAATGACACTAGTTTCATTTAATTCCAAGATGTGTACCCAAAATTTCCCAAGGTCCTTTGCCGCCCCTGTAAATCTGCCGCCCTAGGCTCTAGCCTACTTTGCGTATTGGTAAATCCGCCACTGATATTTTATTATTTATCTTCTTCTAAACTAAGATAAGTAGGTACTGAATTATATTTTCCTCTATTTGCAAAAAGGTTAGTAAAAGTTAATTATCCATTAAAGGTCAAGGCAAAACTAATAAATAAAATTATTATGTGCTATGCGTTTTTAAATATTTAGAGCCCTTTTAAAAGGGTCAGTTTCACCATTTACAGATAAAATATAACTGACAAATAAAGCTATGTCTATTTCACAAATTTTATTCTTACAGTTTTATTCTCTGTTTTTTGTTTTGTCTTTTGTATCATTGCACTGAGAATAAGCGCCAAAACACACGGTGAAACGCAACTGCAACGCAACTGAAACTGCTAGTTACTTTTGAGTTGCATCGCAGTTTCTGCTTTTCTGTTTGTTGCGTGAAAACGCAACTGAAACGAAACGTTTCAAACTAGCTGTGTCGTGTGTGGATTTCTAAGGAAGTCTATAGCAGAAACTGCGATGCAACTCAAAAGTAACTAGCAGTTTCAGTTGCGTTGCAGTTGCGTTTCACCGTGTGTTCTGGGTCTTAATTTTTTTACTTTACACTGCATACCATGCCGACGGATGTGTATTCGACTCCCATTAGAGACAAACATTGCTCTGACGAATAGAGATAACATTTTGTGTTTGGGTATTTCTATGAATCATTATTTAAGTATGTTTATCAGTTGTTATGTCTAATTCTACAAGCTTTGTTTATTTTGGCTTATATTGTCTTTTTGGCTTACCGGTGTGTATCAGCTGATAAAGCAAATAAGGTCTGAAGTTGAGACCACGCACAACCAAACGCAGCGTGAAACATGCACCTGCTGGATGGACTTATAACCTAGTGAAAGACAAGGGGTCTTGTTGGATGCAGGTGGCAATGCAATGATTGGAACTGGAGAATAATTGGAGAGGCCTATGTTCAGCAGTGGACAGCTATATGCTGAGATGATGACGATGAATGAAGGCTAGTTGTTGTAGTACTCTCCTTATTAGTCCTTTTAACGTCCCCACAACAGGGGCAAGAGCCTACTCTCATACAAGAATGACTATAGTAGTCTCAAAATCTCGCTGCGGGGCCATAAATTATTTCGGAAGATCTGTACGAGACAGAAAGAGATAGTGTTATAAAGAGAAACAACCGCTGAGCCGCTCATAATTTTTATGGCCCGACTGCTGCGAGGTTTTGAGACTTATAGGCCGTAATCCACCACGCTGGCCCAATTTTTGAGTCATTCGCCATCTCGCACCCAAAAACCTCGCACCCAAGAAACTCGCACCTTCCTTCGGTGCGAGTTTTTTGGGTGCGAGATGACGAATAACTCCTATTTTTGCGGATATCACATTCATCTCAGGATATTTAAAAAAAACCTTTTCTTTTTCCAGTACCTCTACGAAATAGGTCACAGAGTATGCGTGACCCAGCCCCGAGTGGCGGCAGCGGTGTCGCTCGCCCAACGCGTGGCGGATGAACGTGGTGTATCAGTTGGCGAGGTGGTCGGCTATGCTGCTTCGATGACGTCAGCCAGGAGTACTGAGACTTCTATTGTGGTATGTTTTTTGTATCCTCCTTATTCTGTTGCCCTGGTACACACAGCAAAACCAATTTGATATCGAGCAAAAAAGCAAAAGATCACGTTTGTTGTATGGGAGCCCCCCTTAATTATTATTATTTTTCTATTTTTATTACAAGCTTTTATTTACTTTCACCTGTCCCGTTGTCTGTAATCAAATCTTGCAACTTAAATTTGATCCACTTCCCGGTTTCCGATTGAGCTGAAATTTTGCATGCTTATGTATATCGCGTGACAATGCAATATTATGGTAACATGGAGCTGATCTGATGATGGAGCTGGAAGGTGGCCATAGGAACTCCGTAATTAAATGATGCAACCCTATCGAGTTTGGGCTCATTAGATTCGTCTTGACAAGTACTTTGATACTGTATGGTAACCAGGGTCTGATGATGGAGCCGGAAGGTGGCCATAGGAACTCCGTAATTAAACGATGCAACCCTATCGAGTTTGGGCTCATTGGATTAGTCTTGACGAGTACTTTGATACTATATGGTAACCAGGGTCTGATGATGGAGCCGGAAGGTGGCCATAGGAACTCCGTAATTAAACGATGCAACCCTATCGAGTTTGGGCTCATTGGATTAGTCTTGACGAGTACTTTGATACTATATGGTAACCAGGGTCTGATGATGGAACTGGAAGGTGGCCATAGGAACTCCGTAATTAAACGATGCAACCCTATCGAGTTTGGGCTCATTGGATTAGTCTTGACGAGTACTTTGATACTATATGGTAACCAGGGTCTGATGATGGAACTGGAAGGTGGCCATAGGAACCGTAATTAAACGATGCAACCCTATCGAGTTTGGGCTCATTGGATTAGTCTTGACGAGTACTTTGATACTATATGGTAACCAGGGTCTGATGATGAAACTGGAAGGTGGCCATAGGAACTCCGTAATTAAACGATGCAACCCTATCGAGTTTGGGCTCATTGGATTACTCTTGTAGAGTACTTTGATACTATATGGTAACCAGGGTCTGATGATGGAGCCGGAAGGTAGAAATAGGAACTCCGTAATTAAACGACGCAACCCCATCTAGTTTGGGCTCATTGGATTAGTCTTGACGAGTACTTTGATACTATATGGTAACCAGGGTCTGATGTTGGAGCCGGAAGGTGGCCATAGGAATTCCGTAATTAAACGACGCAACCTCAACTACGGACTTCATAACGGAATAACGCTGCTACGCGCTGCGAACTACGTCGTAGTAAATCTCGAATTAAAAATAGAGGTACTAAAAAGTTAAAAATAAAATTAAAGAAAAAAAAAACTTTTTAAAAACAAGCTTTTATTATTTGTTTATAAAATGAACTAAAAAGTTAAAAATAAATTAACTCTAAAAAGAAATAAAACACTTTGTAACTTGATTGTAACCTTTAACGACAAATAAGCGTCTTCGTCTAGGACAAAATAATTCCATATTGTACAAATTTATTTAATTTTAACACTAAAACTTTTCACCATACATAATTATTCAATCTCGTCCCCCCTCTTTATCATAGTCCCCATTTATAAATGAAAGCGTGTTACATTGTGATAGCTTGAGGAAAATGAGTATTTAATTAATACAACACAACATTTTTCTTTTTAATTTGTTAAATACAACATATAAGTTGTATTTAATTAATACATCACAACATTTTCCTCAGGCTATCACAATGTAACACGCTTTCATTTATAAATGGGGACTATGATAAAGAGGGGGGACGAGATTGAATAATTATGTATGGTGAAAAGTTTTAGTGTTAAAATTAAATAAATTTGTACAATATGGAATTATTTTGTCCTAGACGAAGACGCTTATTTGTCGTTAAAGGTTACAATCAAGTTACAAAGTGTTATATTTCTTTTTAGAGTTAATTTATTTTTAACTTTTTAGTTCATTTTATAAACAAATAATAAAAGCTTGTTTTTAAAAAGGTTTTTTTTTCTTTAATTTTTTGTTGTTAAAGCGGCAACGGTAATATATTATCTGTGAAAATTTTAACGCTCTAGCTATAACAGTTTATGAGACAAACAGGCGGATAGCCAAGTCTCAGTAATAGGGTCTCGTTTCCACTCTTTGGGTACGGAACCCTAAAAAACTGTTAAGTTATACAAAATTTCACATAAATCAGTTTGGGTGGTATTAAGTTTGCTAAGTGTACTATATATGCGCTGAAAGAACATTTTGATGTGTTTTCTCGCGTTGAGACTCTGTCGCCTCGCTTTTGTCACGAGGCGTGAAACAAAGCTTTTTACACGCTTTATATTAGCTTCACTTGTAAGTAACTATGTATGTAAACAAATCTTGGAATCTTAATTTGACCCACTTCCCGGTCTTCGAATAGGATGAAATTTTGCACACGCTCTGAGTTCTGGTGACAATACAATAATATGGTACTTTCGAACTGATCTGATGATGGAGCTTGTTTAGTGCGAGCTGAAGCGTGTTTTAGTTTTTTAAACTACCTATTTTTTCTCATCCGTTTACAATAAAAAAACTCAACAGATGTATGTGAGAAATCTCGTAATAACACAATATGTGGATTTCCCAAACAATTCACAAGTCTATAAAATAAATGTAAACTAGATTTTAAAAGGCAAAAATTGCATTTACTAGCTGTTAATTTATGCTAATAAAATAAACACGATACTGACAAATTATCACGAAAACACGACATTTTGTCACAGTTGACAATTGCATTTTATCAATGAGGAAAGAATATAAGGAGATGCCCCATTTTTTTTTTCATATACAAATGATGTTATGACAGCGTGCCAAAGTTGGCGCAAGTTTTTCTTAGTTTTCTTGGTAGATGACCTGTCAAACGATAAGAAGTTCCATACAAAAAGGTAGCCATTTTGCGCCAGACCAGGCACGCAGATCCAGACGGTATGGCACCTCCTAATATATTCTATACTCAAAGAATTTTGTTAACACATTTTCTGTCGTGTCATGTGTAAAAAATCTATCTTTTATCATCATACTAAATATTATAAATGTCAATGTTTGTGCCGATGGAATGTACCTATGTGAGGATGTTTGTTACACTTTCACGCAAAAACTACTGAATAGATTTTGATGAAAGTTGGCAATGCTTTAGCTACTTTTTTAATCAGAATTTAATACATATTTTCACCAGAATAACACATAGGCTATAATTGTAATGTTTTACTCCCTGCTTAAAACATATATCTATACTAAGTACCTAAGCATTTTTGCAAAGAATGTGTAAAAGATAAAAATATTTTAAATCTGTATTTCAGTTCATGACAGAAGGCGTCCTTCTCAGAGAAATGTTCGCGTCGCCTCTACTTATGCAGTATTCTTGTATTGTATTGGATGAGGTAAGTTAATGCTATGTATACTTCATACTACATAAAAGAATAACCAATCTTTTATTTAAAAAAACCCGGCTTCGTTTAGAAAACGCATTTTTTTATTTTATTGTACCCAGTGTCACTCTCACTGTAAATACGAATCTAACGACACCTTTCAAGCTAAAATCCATGAAGCTTTTTAGGCTGTAGAGCGTGCCAAAGAAATATACCTATACATACATATGACTAACATACTCTCAAAAAACATAACCTTCCTTCTGACGCAGTCGGTTAAAAACAACTAATTTTAACAACAATAACATTTTGACTTATCATTTTAATTTCAGGTCCACGAGCGAACGCAAATGACAGATGTTTTGATGGGTTTACTAAAGAAAATTATTAAAGTAAGTACCTACCTATATTTTTTTTAATAGTTGAAGCCGCCGGGTTAACTATTACGCCTCTTCCTCATCGAGTTAGCCAGAGACCACTTCCCTCCATTTCGTACGATACAAAAACACTTCTTTCGCTTCATATTTTTTTTTATAATTACAGAAACGAAAGAACTTGAAACTTGTAGTGTCATCAGCAACTATGGACGCGGAGTTTCTACGCGATTTCTTCAATTTGAGTGAGAAGAAAAAGGACAACAAGAAACCTACATCTGTGATTATGTCCATGCAAGGACGGACGTATCCTATTGACGTGTTTTATGTTCAAGGTACTCAATATTGACTACTTTTACAATAGGAATGATTACTACATTCAAAAACATGCATTATGTTTAGTCCGTCTTTTAGATTGGTAAAAAAATATTGGACACAATTTTTTTGCCTGATCAAATATACAAATAAATTTCATACAAAGATATAAAGCATCAAAGTTACGGAGTGGGGGATTTGACGTCACTCCTAGGTAAAAATTGTACTTAGGCGTGAAGTCACGATTAACTTTAATCCAGTGTACCTTTGTAATTTTTAGTTAGATAGCCAGACAGATGGACAGCCAAGTCTCAGTAATAGGGTCCCGTTTTTTACGGATACGGAATCCTCAAAATGGCTAATCAAATATCCTATTTTGAATCTATTAATAGTTCCCGTGTTTTAATATGTATTTCAGAGCCAGTCCCAGATTACGTAAAAGGTACAGTGGATACAGTTATAAAAATACATGAAAATGAACCTTTTGGAGATATATTGGCGTTTCTTACTTCACAGGTATGTATTTTAAGTTCATAGTTATATTTTTTAGGAAGTTAAAAAAATATATACTTCTCTCTCTGTGGGGTCTGCAGGAAGAAATTTCTTTTAGAAATATGCTGTACCTTTTGTATAACTTCTCTTTTTTTCTGTCTCTATGTACCTACTATCATCTTACAATAAACTGTTAAATAAATATAAATAGTGGGATAAATACATAACAAAATCACAGAATAATGTATAAGACACTAAAGAATCAGAATTTAATAAGAGTTACCAAAGAAAATAATAGCAAATAACTAATTGAAAATTTTCTGCTTGTCTTAATTTTTACTTGTATATTTTTGTCAGGCGTTCGTACGGTTGGTTCTAAAACTGATATATATAGGGTGACTTCAAATTAGTGAACGATAGAAAAGGGGGTGCATGTACTGATCATAACAAACAACTTTCCCAAAGAAACTTTTTCTTTTGAGCACTTTTTTACGATGTTAAAAAATAATACAAAAACGGTGTAAATGCGGACGCAACGAGCCACGCGCTACGATCAGCTGAGCACTCAAACATCTGATCGCAGCGCAGCGGGCCGCCGCCGCCGCCGCGCCCCGCGTTCCGCGTTTTTGGTGTTTCTAGTACCTACCTATTAACTATTAACTACCTACCTAACTGTTAACAAATAAAATCATTTCATCGAAAGTACCTACCTACTCTCGATCACACATACGGATTCTGATTCCGACTTTTTCATCACAACTTTCTAGGTTTTAGACTAACAACCGCATACCTACCTACTTAGTCAAGTGATCATAATCTAAATACAATTCAAAACAAGTAAATAGGTAAATAACACGGTATTGGATCGACCCCGCCGCCGCCGCCGCCGCCGCCCCGCCAAGAAGCCAGCTGAGACAGCCAGCAGCAGCGGTTCAACGAGTAGTAGGTACATAAGGTAAGTCAGCAGGAAGATAAGCTGGCACTGGCGGCGGCGTGTCTAAAAAATTGGAATAAACTCTTTAAAAGTCAGCTTATTTACTTACTTACAGCATTTGTTGAAAGTGTCCAACTTGTAATAATAATACTCCAACCAAATAATGCGTTGCAAACTTGTAACGATAGAGCCCTAGATTCACTTTTCACTGAGGTAGGTGTATCTACCTAGGTACACTAATTAAACATAGATCAAGGGGTTCCCGGGGCGTTGGTCAGGCGAATGTTTTGTTTTCTATCTCTTTGGCAACAAAATTTCACTAAATTCACTTGTTTACACTACAAATTCACTTCCTTATCCCGACACTACCTACCTACTGTTTTCGCATAGACGAGGACGACCCGTGTCCTGAGTGAGCGAGAAAGAAGTAGAGACGGACGCGCACATGAACTACTTATGCCGCCGCACGCGCGCTATTTGAAATGCAATGTTTAGTATTGAAAATTGCTTTTTCATTAAAATTTAATCTAATTAGTCAATTAATCAAGAGATTTAAATAAAATTCGATACATTTTCATGTAGTAAAGGGTTATAATAAGTTAAAATAAAGATATTTTAGCTACTGATTGATAATCACTCTTTCATTCATTTTGACTTTTTGTCAACACTATCAGTAGGTACATAAGTAAATGTTTTTATTACGTCACGCACGCAGTCTCCCCTGCGCACTCGTTGGGTGTGTATCGACGTGTTTTTTTTCTGTGGACTTGGTGTACCGCGACGGACCAGTTAATACTGCCAACGAATTAAAAATGAAGATCGAAAGTAGTTTTCAAATTGTGAAAAGTGACTTTACGGTGGTGCTACAAGGAACGCGTCGAACGCCATATCCTTAGCCGGGCCAGTTTGTGCGTATACCTAGACGTAGCAGGTGGACACTTTCAACAACTAGGTACTGTAGGTAAGTACCTAGGTAAATCAAAACTGCAAATAAGTTGATTATTACATTTCAATCATTGTAAATACTTTAGTTGATTCGAAATTTGAATCACGCTCACCTGCTCGTACTTAAGACCTACGAGTTTTCTACCACTCGTTAATGATAGAGAGAGGTTACTAGAGCAGGTTACTTCGCATTTTTATTTATCAAAAGTAGGCGTCGATAGGAAGGAAGACAAAAAGTTAGGTGAACTTAATTTCGGTAGGTAGCTACTAACAGCGCGAAACACGCGGAGCGGGGAGGGGCGCGGCGCGGGCTGAAGGCTATGTCGCTCGGCGCGGGCGGCGCGCGGCCGTTACTTAGCAACGGCCGGCAGTTACACCGTTTTTATATTTTTTAATAACAAAGAAAAAAAGGGCGCAAAAGAAAAAGTTTCTTTGGGAAAGTTGTTTGTTATGATCAGTACATGCACCCCCTTTTCTATCGTTCACTAATTTAAAGTCACCCTATATAGTATAAAAAATACGATTTTTAAGCGTTTTTTGTTCGGTGTTCTTAGATTAGGTATGTATGTATGTACAGTCGCCATCAGATATATGGTAGCGGTCAAGGTACTCAAATATTTCGGAGCAGCATTAAATTTCAATATGTTCGTTACAATAGATGCGGCCTATAATATCGGAACATATAAATCGTCACAAATATCGGAACATTTATGGAAAATGTACTTTAAGTCTGTGTAATACAATTTAAAATGCTTGAGATTGGACCCACGAAGTTATAAATAATTTGTAGTGACATTCACCGAAAAGAGTGTCATTGTGACTGTCTCTTTCAAATACAACAAATATTCTTACCAAACTAAATACCTATATAAAAGTTCTTTTGACGCAATGTCAAAATTAAAGGGCGTAGAATGATTAGCTTAATTTCGATAAAACGATGTCAGCTACTTAATGGCGTAATTGATTGTCCTTTGACTTTTAAAGCACATAGTCGTGGGTTCAAATCTGATGGGAGTGCGTTACTTATTTTCTGCTTTTTATGGATAAAAATAGCATTATTATTTTGTATGTCTTTTCTATCACGGAACAATTGTAAAGTAAATGATAAAAGTCGTTTTCAGTTGGTGAGTATAACAGTGTAGTAATAGTTATTGTTCTACAACAAAAGAAAATTACAAAGAATAAATATTACAATAAGTAAGTAAGTAAATAATAAAATAGCAAACTTGTTGTTGTAGGTACTTAAAATTATTTTATTAGTACTTATACCTAAGTATCTATCACGATTGAATTGTTGATCAAGTACTAGAACCTACTTGGTTATTATCTTTCATGTCCGAACTCTTTTAACGCGTGTAGTTAGTTATATTTGTATTCTTGACGTTGACAAGTCAATATAGATTCGGTACTACCTAGTACCGAATTCAAATGTGTACTATGTAGCACAGACTTAAAGTACATTTTCCATAAATGTTCCGATATTTGTGACGATTTATATGTTCCGATATTATAGGCCGCATCTATTGTAACGAACATATTGAAATTTAATGCTGCTCCGAAATATTTGAGTACCTTGACCGCTACCATATATCTGATGGCGACTGTACATATGTATATAACTGTCACGTCTGTCACCCATCAAGGTAGACAGAGACCACTTCCCTCCACTTGCTACGATACAAAAACACATATTTCGCTTCATCCACATTCATCAGTCGCCTCATACATGCATGTCGGTTTAGATAACCAAATTAATGTTATTATCTCTGACAATGTCAGTCACAACTATAGTGTTAATGGAGCTTTAGATTTAATGACCTTTTCCGCAATAAAATAAATTTGCTTTTTTTAAAATTTCAGGAGGAAATCCTAACGGCCTTAGAAACATTGCAAACGTACGCAGAACAAAATAATGAAGCTAATAAGTATAGAAAACAGTTCCCTAGTGGAGTGCTAGCGGCTAATCTATCTGTGTTGCCTATGTATGGGAGTTTGCCGTTTTATAGGCAGATTAAGGTAACATACATACATACATACATACATACATACACACAATGCTAACTAACACACACACATCGTATCTTATCTAGCCATCGTTGTCCCACTGCTGGGCAAAGGCCTCTCTCCTCTCTTCCACGATTCTCTATCCTGAGCCGTCTCTACCCAGACATTCAAGAAGGTGTCCGGCTCATCTCACCACCTTTTCCGTGGTCTGCCGCGAGGTCTTTTGGTGGTTGGTTGCTATTGGGTAGCTATGATTGCCCAGAGATCGTTCGGCAACGTGACCGATACACACATACTCGCAAAAAATCATATTAAATTTCAGATACCTACCACACTATAACACAGCAATCATAATATTAAATATTGCCATTTATTAATTCTGTTTTTCTTGTGTGCTAATTCATTCCGTTTAATTACCCGACTGCGCCAGAAGGAGGGTTATGTTTTTCGAGAGTATGTAGGTATGTATGTATAATCCTTTGGCACGCCCTACAACATAAACGGCTTGATGGATTTAAGCTTGAGAGGTGTCGTTAGATTCGTATTTACAGTGAGGGTGACACTGGGTACATCAAAATAAAATTGCGTTTATTAAACGCTGTCGGGTTTTTTTTTTTAAAATGGTTAGTTTATATGTGTTTTTCTTTTATACTTGTTCTGTTTATCCCATATTCAAAGTTGTTTATTATCATGAGTTCAAGTAGTGATGTCAATTTATAAACCGTGTCTTAAAAGGGAAGTTTGAAATAAAATAAAAGAATTTATGAACTCACATGTTGTTGGCGTGGCCCCTCGCCAAAATAAAATAAAACACTTCTTGAACTCTACTGTGGACAAAGTAGATCCTATATGGGGGGTTTGGGGGGCGTAGCCCACCGTCAACATAAACAAAACACTTCTTGAAGTCTTCTGTGAACAAAGCGGGCATAGTGTAGGGGGTTTGGGGGGCGCAGCCCCCCCCCAAAATTAAACAAAATACTTCTTGAACATTACTGTGGACAAAGTAGATTCTGTGTGGGCGGTTTGGGGGGCGTAGCCCCCCGCCAAAGTGAAACAAAATACTTCTAGAAGTGGACAAAGTAGTCCCTGTATGGGGGGTTTGAGGGGCGTAGCCCCTGTCAACATAAAACAAAACACTTCTTGAACTCTTCTGTGAACAAAGCCGGCATCGTGTAGGGGGTTTGGGGGGCGCAGCCCGCCGACAAAATTAAACAAAATACTTCTAGAAGTGTACAAAGTAGTCTCTGTGAGGGGGGTTTGGGGGGCGTAACCCCTGTCAACATAAAACAAAACACTTCTTGAACTCTTCTGTGAACAAAGCGGGCATTGTGTAGGGGGTTGGGGGGCGCAGCCCCCCGCCAAAATAAAACAAAATACTTCTAGAAGTGGACAAAGTAGTCTCTGTGAGGGGGGTTTTAGGGGCGTAGCCCCCCGTCAACATAAAACAAAACACTTCTTGAACTCTTCTGTGAACAAAGCGGGCATAGTGTAGGGGGTTTGGGGAACGCAGACCCCCGCCAAAATAAAATAAAAATACTTCTTGAACATTACTGTGGACAAAGTAGACTCTGCGTAGGGGGGTGTGGGGGGCGTAGCCCCCCGCTCAATAAAGAAAGAAATATCTTAAACATACACTCGCATATTAGACAAAGTTATCAGTATGTTGGGGGGCTTCAGGGGCGCAGGGCTCGCTGAAATAAAATAAAAGGCATCTTTAATCCACACGCATACGTAAAGAGAGCTATCTAAAACGAATTATATAATACGCTGCTTACTACGGACAAGGATTGCGTTGAGTGTAGTTTTTTTAGTGTTATGTATGCTATAAAAAAATTGCAATATTTTAGGATTGCTATATTAACACGTTGCATTCTGTCCATCTCGAAAGGTAACTGTGGTGTAGATGACTCTCTAACAAATGTACGAGAAATCGCGGATGACCGCCAATACAATATGTTTAGATGAAAAGATAGATTGGAAATGTAACATGGAGTTTGAACAGTTGTCATATAATTAAATGTGTGTGTAGAGTTCTGTAGTAGGTATTTACGTAGTTATCACTGGTTTAACTAAAAAGTATGAAATAAAAAATAAGTTCTTAAAACTAAAACCCGCCTACGGTAAACTTGCGATCTTAAAAGTAAGAAACAAGAAATAAATCTTGTCTTCTTAACTACCCCATAAATGCACAGACGTAGCGATTTTCAGAGGATAGCCGTGGTCGTATGCCTCCATATATTATTGGTTGCCTGCAAGCAATTGATACTTACATTACACAGGTAGGTCATACAGTATCCGACATTGCACGGTAATTAAGATCAAGGCACAGAGGCATACGACCACGGTTATCCTCTGAAAATCGCTACGTCTGTGCATTTATGGGGTAGTTAAGAAGACAAGATTTATTTCTTGTTTCTTACTTTTAAGATCGCAAGTTTACCGTAGGCGGGTTTTAGTTTTAAGAACTTTTTTTTTTTTAACTAAAACCTTAAACGCCACTTCTGATGACTCGACTCGCCGACATATTTATATTTTTCTGGCATCTGACATCTGACACACACACAGACAGTACAATTTATGAAAAAAAAAACATTAAAAATAGTCTTCATTCCACATAAATGTGTGTCTATAGATGTCTAAATAATAATATAATTATTTCAGGTATTCCAAATGGCAGATAAGAATGTACGTAAAGTGGTGTTAGCAACAAACATAGCCGAAACCAGTATAACTATACCCGGGATCGTATATGGTAAGCTTTAGATTAGGGGTCTTTCATTGTTAGTTGTTTGGACACATTCTTTTTGCTTTATTAAAAGGCAAATATAAATTGCATGAGATTTCCGGACTCCAGAACCCGAGAAGCTATTTTGATTTAGTTTTTAGGGTTCCGTACCCAAAGGGTGAAAACGGAATTACTATACTAAGGCTCGGCTGTCTGTCTGCCTGTCTGTCACTAGGCTGTATATCATGAACCGTAACAGTTAGTGTTGAAATTTGCACAGATGATGACCGCTACCGCTATAACAACAATAATAAATATTTTTAGTGGAGTCTACACCACTCTGCTCTATTCTCTACCGTTCATTTGAGCACCTGATACGACACAACTATTTTTTTAGGACCGGAGCACATCTGCCGGAGCGCAGCGCAGAGCATTTTCGATTGTCATATTATTATCGACATTGTTCTCATTAGAATAATATTCAAAACCAGTTGACACAACATTAGCTTTTAGTCGCTTCGATGCTCATTTGTTGTGTTAACTGATTTTGAATGTTATTCTAATGACACCTATGTCGATAATAATAATGAACATGAAAAGTGTTTATTCAAAAATAGGCAAAATTCATTACACTTTTGGTGTAATTTTTTTGATCTAAAACTACTGCCGGTTCACTACCTGTATAGCCGACAGGAAGAAAACGGCAAGAAACCTTCGGCACGGGGCCCTACGTTATGTCCAATATATCTTTTTTTTTAATCAACACACTTATTTACATGTTGGTACTAAACTTGTTATCACAGTAATTTACATGAATATCACAGTATGAGTAGTTTAAGTTTTACATAAATTTTTATTATTATTCGAAGATGTATGTGAAATCTGCCAACCCGCACTTGGCCAGCGTTGTGGATTACGGCCTAATCACTCTCTGTATGAAAGTAGGCTCGTGCCCCTCGTTGGGGACATATATGGGCTGATAACAATAACAACAACAATAATATGACTATCTAAAATGCTCTCCGCTGCGCTTCTTCAGGTCTTCGCCGACCCTTATGGTCTCTATTCCCTCTTTCCTATACACCTATTAAGCTATACATCTTTATATTTCCAGTAATAGACAGTGGGTTCCACAAGTTGCCATACTTCGACCCTTCCATCGGAGTGGAGAGTATATGCGTCACTAGTATATCCAAACACAACGCGAGTCAACGCGCAGGAAGAGCGGGGCGTACTGTACATGGGAAGTGTTATAGGTAATACATACATACTTACATACATGATTGTATTTATTTATTTATTTAACAGTTTATAGTAAGATGATAGTACATAGAGACAGAAAAAAAGAGAAGTTATACAAAAGGTTACAAGTTATACAGCATATTTCTAAAATAAATTTCTTCCTGCAGACCTCACAGAGAGAGAAGTGATAGCATGAAGGCAGGATAATCACTACAATAAACAATAAATATATAAGTATAAACCTACACATATATATGATGGATAATACAATAAGGCTGCCTGGAGTATTATGGCGGGACAAGCTGGACACTTTCTTGAGTACCTGGGCGGAGGAAGCTCGAGATAGAAAGTCATGGCGGATGCTGGCCTTTGCCCAGCAGTGGGACACAAGTGACTAGATTAGATTAGAATGTAGGCAAGTTTCCTTGCGATGTTTTTCCTTTATTACTAGCGAGTAGTTATTCAATCTATACAAATTAAATATACTGGGTGTAACAGAAAGGGGATAAAGCCGAAACACAGCGATAGTCCTGACGAAACTGAACAACTTTCCCCAAGGAACATGGGTCGTAACTCGAAAAAAAAATTTCGCCTCCCCATACAAAATGTCCGATCAGCTGATCGAGTAAGTATGTGCGCTCCAAACATTTTTTTCGAGTTACGACCCACGTTCCTTGGGGAAAGTTGTTCAGTTTCATGAGGACTATCGCTGTGTTTTGGCGTTATACCCCCTTTCTGTTACACCCTGTATAGTGTGGCAAAAAAGAGTACCTATAGTCTGATCCTTAATCCGAGTCACAAATTGACAAGTGCAACTGTCAATTATACCAAAAAGGGTGACCAGCTACAATAGTGATGTTCAGCAATCTATAGATTTAGATGTTTAGTCGAGCCTAATTTTATTAGGTAGGTACCTAATAAAAAAAAATTAGTAAGTATGCAATAGGTTTTTATTTAATAATAAGATTAGAGGAATATAATAGCATACTTATTCAAATTGCTCACTACAAAATTATTACAAAAGATGGAAAATTTATTATGAGATTTAGAGAAATTAAAATAAAACATTACAAGTTCTTTTATACATTTTTACACGACTACGGCGAAGCCGAAAGGAAGTGTGTTTGGCAATCTGTATGTATGTATGTTCCACCGTAACTTCTAAAATACTGAACCAATTTTGATGAATGAGGTGTCAAAAGATTCGTAATAATACGGCGGGTGACATAGGCATATAGATTTGCAATAAATTTAATACTTTGCCCACTAGTGGGCAAGAAGTCACGATGAAAAAAATAAAAGTTTGAAAATGGTGTTGTGTGGGGTATCAAATTCAAGAGCTCAGTGAGAACATTTCAAAAATATATCGTCAGTGGAAAGGATAAAATGCTAAACCGCCAAAATGGCATTTGTGGGAAATCGAGTATAATAAAATTTATATCTCTGATATTGTTAGAGAGATGTTGTAAAGAGACAAAATATAATTTGATTTTTTGTCTAAATATTCAGCATAACTGTGAATGTCTATCTGTGAGTGTCTACCGAAAAGTAAGAAAATCATATTCAGGAAAAAAATGCTAAACTCTATCTACTTTGAAAAACCAATTCATCATAAAATGCTAATATACGGCAAAAGTCTCTTATCCATTCAACGGAAAATACTAATCTTCTTGATTTTATCAAATCGTAATCATGAAACTTTTGCTAAACATTACCATATCCTAGTAAAAAGCTGCTGGAAAAAAAATCTGTTCTGTTCTGTTTAATTATCATAAATTATTTTTATTTATTTGATAGCAATTTGATATTCAATAAAGAAAAATATTCAATCTCGACTAACTTAATAGTGAAAACTCGATTCACCTACATCACTATTTATTAAGGACAAAAAACTCGCAACACCGTAATTGTCAGTTGAGTGACTCGGATTAAGGATCAGAGTATAGATATTAAAATATGGCTAATTACTCTGTAGCGTCGTCTCTTTCAAAACATTTGAAGAAAAACAGGATGACACTACAATGTTGCCACTTATTAATTTCTACTTTTTTTTGCCAGACTGTAAAGCCTGGGGCCTAAGTCTGGTAATTTACAGTATTCTCAGTTGTTGGTCGGCAGAGTGTCAATGTCATTATTTGACACATTTTGGTCGCATTCAGTGTACAGTGCTACCAAGTTATCTGTGAACCGGCCGTTATTGGAACTACGGCCACTAATACGGAAATGTCTAATTCAAGAACTGCTGCGATTGGTAGAAATACAATTTTGTATCACTGCTAGCGCCGCCGTTCAGTTCACAGTCTGTCTGTAATATAAATATAAAAAATCTGTAAGCAGAATACCAAATGTGTCAAAAAATGCCGTTGACACTCTACCGACACACAACTGAGTCCATTTTAAATTAGCAGACTTGAGCCTGGAATCGAACCCATGCAACTTAAATTAGCTTTTAACATAACCCCTTCTAAAATTGCAGATTATACACGGAATCGGAATACGACAAGTTACCAGAGAGTGTCCCTCCGGAAATGTCGCGCAGTGATCTATCATCTGTACTATTGCAGTTGAAGGCTTTGGGGATACATAATTTACTTAGGTAAAGTCGTTTGATATAGGAACTAGCTTTAGTTCGTCGCTTCTTATGATTTCATCGTCATGGATAGTGTAATAAAACTCCGGTATAGAATCAGCAAATATGGTCTTTATTGAATTTCCATTTCACTACTATACACTTTCTTCGCTGCTATATTATCACTTTCCTTAAACTCAAAAACTCAATAACTTTAGTTTAGTTTTTTTTTTTATTTCTTACAACCGTCTCACTCAAATGCTAACCACCAACTGCCTCCAACTTGTCCCCCTTCAACATTTCATTCCCTCCAATAATAGTTGTAACGCCTATTGGTGTTGCCAATATTCGGAAAATAAATGAACTTTACAATAGGAAAACTTAATTAATAATATGCACTACTAGAGACTGGTAGAAGCTAAGTAGAAGATTGTATCCTACTAATATTATAAATGTCAATGTTTGTGCCGATGGATGGATGGATGTTTCAGGCAAAAACTACTGAATAGATTTTGATGTTTGGAAATATTGTAGCTTAAGAATAACACATATTTATTGCGTAAATTCGGCATAAACTTTGACATTTTTAATATTAGTTAGTAGTATATTTTTGAAATTATCATAGTAACGCTCAAAATTGACATTTACCTACATTACGACATGACATGTCAAACATCGTGATATAGACATACATATTTTGAAATTAAAATTGAATCAATTTATTTATAGACAAAACTGACATAGTAAAATTGATGTACATTACGACATGCCGTCATGTCAAATATCGTGACATAATCTGACCATTCCATATTTAAAAAAAACCTTTTCTAAATTCCAGATTCACATTCCCCTCGCCCCCTCCAGCAAAAAGCCTTCTAGCCGGTCTAGAAACGCTATATGCCCTAAAAGCACTAGATAATTCAGGACAACTAACAGAAATAGGTTCTAAAATGGCTGAACTGCCTGTAAGACCTATGTGCGCTGCTATGCTGTGTAATAGTGGTAAGGGAGAGTTTTATAGCGCTTTAAGTCGTATAACAGTTTTATAAAACTGTTATACGACATAACAGTTTTATAAAAGTGTTATTATAGTTCTTCGAAATCATTAATTATACGACAATGCTGTGTAATAGTGGTAAGGGAGAGTTTTATAGCGCTTTAAGTCGTATAACAGTTGTATAAAAGTGTTATTATATTTCTTTGAAATCATTAAAAAAAACTATTACACACAAAATGTACCAGCTAATAGTGTTGAACGTGTGGGGGATTTTTTTAATGATATCGAACTTGGTCCCATAGTAAAAGTTGTTTGTTATCACGTCTACATGCGTATCCTTTTTTATCGTTCTGTAATTTAAAGTCACCTGTATACTAAGGGCCTGTGTCACCGATTACGGATAGAAAACTGACAGATATTTTATACCTGTCACTGTCTAAAACTTTACGCTTTATGAAATGGACATAAGTTTATGTGTCAGTTAAATTTTATCTGTTTCATCACCGTTTCGCCACCTAAAGATAAAATTTAACTGTCAGATATTTATCTATTTCATAAAAATGACGTTTTAGACAGAGACAGTTATAAAATATCTGTCAGATAAATTTTATCTGTCGATGTTGAAACGGCCCCTAATTATACAGCTATTTCCAGGAGAGTTCGGTTGCATAGAAGAGGCAGTGTCAATAGCATCGTTATTACAAGTAGATAGTATATTTACTAAATCAGCTACGGGAAAAGATAATATTAAGGCCAAGGTGAATCGACGGAACCATTTTGAGGTTAGTGTTAAAAACAAATGAAATACATGCATACATATCCGTCACGCGACTCTCCCATCGGGGTAGGCAGAGATCACTTCATCAATAAAATTCTCTATTTTTATTTGAAACTTGGCGAACTTTGTTCTGCCTTAAGGCCGGCGCACACCTGACGGAGCGCAGCGCAGAGCATTTTTGATTGTCGTATTATTATCGACATTGTTATCATTAGTATAATATTCGAAATCAGTTAACACAACAAATGAGCATCGGAGCATCGAAGCGACTACATTGAAGTGGATATATAGATATATAAAAATGAAACCCGTTTTCCGTTGTCACGGCATCACGCCTGAACGGCTGGACCGATTTCGCTAATTCTTTTTTTTAAATGTTCATTGAAGTCCAAGGATGGTTCTTACGGTGAGAAAAATTCGAATAATTGCCGGGAAAGCCCTAAAACAGACCTTTTCTTTTTCCCATACAAATGTTTTCTTACTAAAATGTAGAGTCAATTTGAACTTTATTCCTACACAATAAAGTTCATTCTAAGGCGGGACGAAGTTCGCCGGGACAGCTAGTATGTATATAAAAATGAAACCCGTTTTCCGTTGTCACGGCATCACGCCTGAACGGCTGGACCGATTTCGCTAATTCTTTTTTTAAAATGTTCATTGAAGTCTAAGGATGGTTCTTACCGTGAGAAAAATTCGAATAATTGCCGGGAAAGCCCTAAAACAGACCTTTTCTTTTTCCCATACAAATGTTTTCTTACTAAAATGTAGAGTCAATTTGAACTTTATTCCTACACAATAAAGTTCATTCTAAGGCGGGACGAAGTTCGCCGGGACAGCTAGTACAATATAAAAGAAAGTTGTGTAAGAGCCGGCGCACACCTGACGGAGCGCAGCGCAGAGCATTTTTGATTGTCATATTATTATCGACATTGTTATCATTAGAATAATATTCAAAATCAGTTGACACAATATTCTCATGTAGTCGCTTCGATGCTCCGATGCTCATTTGTTGTGTTAACTGATTTCGAATATTATACTAATGATAACAATGTCGATAATAATACGACAATCAAAAATGCTCTGCGCTGCGCTCCGTCAGGTGTGCGCCGGCTCTTACACAACTTTCTTTTATATTGTACTAGCTGTCCCGGCGAACTTCGTCCCGCCTTAGAATGAACTTTATTGTGTAGGAATAAAGTTCAAATTGACTCTACATTTTAGTAAGAAAACATTTGTATGGGAAAAAGAAAAGGTCTGTTTTAGGGCTTTCCCGGCAATTATTCGAATTTTTCTCACGGTAAGAACCATCCTTAGACTTCAATGAACATTTTAAAAAAAGAATTAGCGAAATCGGTCCAGCCGTTCAGGCGTGATGCCGTGACAACGGAAAACGGGTTTCATTTTTATATACATACTAGCTGTCCCGGCGAACTTCGTCCCGCCTTAGAATGAACTTTATTGTGTAGGAATAAAGTTCAAATTGACTCTACATTTTAGTAAGAAAACATTTGTATGGGAAAAAGAAAAGGTCTGTTTTAGGGCTTTCCCGGCAATTATTCGAATTTTTCTCACCGTAAGAACCATCCTTGGACTTCAATGAACATTTAAAAAAAAGAATTAGCGAAATCGGTCCAGCCGTTCAGGCGTGATGCCGTGACAACGGAAAACGGGTTTCATTTTTATATATATAGATATTATAAGAAACACCATGTAATGATTCTGGTTTTATAGGAGCATACCTATATAGTAAATGAAACAACTTGAATAGATTTCAAAGGTTAGGTTTTATTGAAATGAAAAGGAATTTATCTAAAACTACTACCGCTTCACTCCTGTATAGCCGGTAGGAAGAAAGCGGCAAGAAACCTCCGGCACAGGGCCCTACGTCAAATATTATCTTCTTTTAAACCAATAGTTAAATTCAATTACATTTGTGAACTTTAACAACTCTAATAAGGAAAAGTATGAAAGTATACTCATCTTAAATACACTGCACCACAATCGTGTCAATAATTAAATATCCAAATCATGTTTTATCTTCAAATAACAATACATTTCGTTAATATAATAATTGATTTTATACAATCTCACTGTTTTTCGTTTCCTTGCTAATGTCAATCTGACACTTGTTCCCTTTCCCGCGCTTTACCAGGCGTTTCGTTTCAATAACAAAAATATTGAGAAAAGCGTTTAGTTTCATTTTAACATAAAAATAAAATAACTATTTTTAATAATTTGTAAATTACAAGCATTAATTTTTGCATATTAAATCTAATTTAATTATTTATTATACCATAATCCTAACAATCGTCCATCCTGACAAAATTTGCTTCCACGCAAATTATTTAAGTATTAATAGGTGTATTTATGACACTGGGTTAAAACAAACTCCGTCACAGATCAAAGGAAACCATCAATCAACTACCTATTTTCCAACGAATTAGTTATACAATAATTATGAATAGATACCTAATTATAATTCTGAATTACAAAATCTTTCCCAATTAATTATAATTCTGAATAATCCATCGAACAATCATAGGCAGATGTGTTCCATAAAATACCCAATTATTAATCTATAAAAAATTCTATCACAAATTATTTACCTCTAAGTACATTGCTTAATTATGAATTATCGTGATCAATGTCATATGTATAATGAGTTATTAATTAAATGTACCATTTTAAATTATTTAGATACTCATAGGTAAATCTTACAATAATACTAGGTAGGTACCAAGAGAGGTTCTTCTTTGAAAACAGTCAGGTCCTTAATTTTAAGCAATTTCAAGAATTTAAGGCAAATGTAACTTACATCACGTACATGTGATACAAAGAAATAAAAACATTAATAACCCAATCAAATAAAACCAATTCTGGGTCTTCTTGCCATTAGTCAATTTGGGCCCGAATAGGTACACATGCCACTCAAAATTAAACACACTATCTGGTTAATGTTAGAGCTATCATAATACCACTGATAAACTTTCAAGAAACAAAGTCAGTAGGTACCTAAGTACCTAACCATTTTCTCATCACCTTGTCAGTCGGCCCATTTATAAACCATGAATATAATATTAAATAATATGACCATTTTCTCATCGTTTGGTCAGACGGCCCATTATATAAATTAAGAAACACAATAATAATTACTTTGACCATTTTCTCATCGTCTGGTCAGACGGCCCATTATATACATTATGACCATTTTCTCATCGTCTGGTCAGACGGCCCATTATATACATTATGACCATTTTCTCATCGTCTGGTCAGACGGCCCATTATATACATTATGACCATTTTCTCATCGTCTGGTCAGACGGCCCATCACATACATTATGAACACAATATGACCATTTTCTCATCGTCTGGTCAGACGGCCAATTACATACATTTTGAACACAATATGACCATTTTCTCATCGTCTGGTCAGACGGCCCATTTCATACATTATGAACACAATATGACCATTTTCTCATCGTCTGGTCAGACGGCCCATTACATACGTTATGAACACAATATGCTGTTCCTATTGTATAACTCCTCTTTTCTTTTCTATCTCTATGTACTTTCTTTATACCATAAACTTTTGTATAACTTCTCTTTCCTTTTCTATCTCTATGTACTTTCTTTATACCATAACTTTTAAATAAATTCAATATTGCATTATAAACATTAATTACTCAGACCAATTTCTGATTTCCTGTTTGCTCAGTTCTGTTTCCACTGTGCATAACTTGCACTCCAATTCTTTTCTAATTTAACTTGACTCGTATGATTTAGAATAGGTAGTCTCCGTGAGTCGGAGTTAGCCTTTGTAATGTAATGATGCTCTCATTTCAATAGTTTTAATAGCACCAATTTTACCTTATTTATTTTTTTACTAATAATTTTACTAATAAATTCCCTTTGTGTATTTGCTACTTTCATGTAAGTTTCCTAATTTCACACCCGTTTAACTTATTACAATATCTTCAGCATAACCAACATGAATAGACCTATCTATCTCACACTTAATAGCCTTTAATAGCTTCCTACTGTGAACAAAACCAAGGTAGGTTAATAAATAAAATTTATCTTGCATAGCGTACAATTTCAACAGCACATCCGAAATATGCGGCACATTAGGTATATTATTTTTGCTACATAAACCTTTTTTATTTTTTTATTTGTTCAATCCAATTATTTAATAGCACACCAAGTAGGTATCCAGTACCAAGCATGGACCCTGAATAGGACACGGCTATGTAACGCCGCTACGTTATAAACTTAAATCTAGTGTATGTTTATTGCAACAAGAGAGATTACGGATATGTAGTAGCGTAAAGAAAGTAGATCCCCCATTAAAAAGTACAACATTCTTTCCATGTGTCACTTGATCTGTATTGGTATAGTAGGTATAATATCCTCAGTAAATAAATCATAGTTTTCAATTAGGTATGTCAAACTTAAGAAGTTATCTTTCTTTGCTTAAGGGCATGCCTAAAGATTCTCTACTTCTACAAGACCAGCTCTTATTTTCCTTGATATGTATGAATTATGTTCCTATACTTCAACATTTATACAACAATAAGAATAACAGTTATAACTCCTTATTGGTTTTGAAAATCATTGTTAAATGCAACATTTGGTTCTAATGCCTCGCCCACAATAGTTGGTATCAACATTACAAAAGAAAGAACTCCAACTCCCACCAATTTTTACTTAACAACTTGTAAATATTCACCCTATCTGACTCATTACAACTACATCAGTAATCACCAGACTACTGGCTGTTCTTAACACGCTTTTATTATTATTAGTTACCTAGGTATATATAATATTTTAGGTACTTATTCTTAAAAATGCTTTTTTTTTTTCTTAAAAACACACAGTTACCTACATATTTAGATTATTATAATTGCACCTAATTTCGACCCTGCAACATTCAAACAACCCACGAAATGTTACTGTATAGCCAAAAGTAAAGCTAAGTCGAAATCGCATAACATGCCTAGCCACCACTGCATTTTTATCATCTATTATAGTAGGTAGGTACATAGTTGGAACTATGTGCTAAATGAGATGCCACTTAACACTTGCAGCCTTATTCATTTTATTATACATAATCCTTTCTTAATATGTTATTTTCGCACAACGTCCCGTTCGCATAATGTTATTTTCATGAACCATTCTATGTTGCTAACATAAGTGCTGTTTTATGTTTCTATTTTACATATTTCGAACTGGGAATAAATGATAAGATACTTTACTTTAAGTACCTATAAGAGAAATATCTCTTTATTCTAATCACAATTTTTTTTTCTACTTACTTATAACTTATTAATTCTTTAGCTCTCTATTGCTAGGTTCATTTACATTATTATGACCTAATTTTATTTCAATCTCATCTTTTGACTAGGAATCATCTAACAGCTTTTAGTCAAGGTAAGACAATGTAACAATGAATACTTGAACTCATATAATTTGTATTAGGTATGTATACCTATGCAACAATCTTAACTTGCTTTTAAATTCCACATGATTCGTCAACTCTTATTACACTGAGCAAGTAGATGTATTAAATAATAAACTAATGATAAACTAATGAAAGACGCACGAAAGTGCAGGCTAGTTAAGTACTTAATTTAGAGACAGGAAAATCCAGAGAACCAAATAGTTTGAACAATAATTCACAAGCAAGTACCTGATAGTTTTCTCTTCTTTGTCACTTCAGTAAAACCAAAACAATATTTAGCTTTCAACTGTTTGATAATATCAATATAAGAATGCTTGCTATCTTAGTGAACTGAGCAGCAATTCTATCTGATGGTAAGAGTTACATCAAGACTTATTCCAAATTCTAAAAATAAATAGCTCATCTAACACTGCATTATTGGAAAACTTACTCAAAGGTACACTGACCATCTTGGTTATGCCATTATTATTTACTTGATTTTCATGTAGATGCATAGTTAATCCTACTAATATTATAAATAGATGTTTGTACCGATGATGGATGGATGTTTATTACTCTTTTACACAAAAACTATTGAACAGATTTTAATGCAACTTTACAATATTGTAGCTTATAAATTAAAACAACACATAGGCTATTGTTTAAAGATACTATGCAAATTTTAAAGTCATGACAAAATTTGCAAACGAAGTTGTTGGCAGCCACTACTAGTACTAGTATTCCTATAAATTTATTATTTGAATTTGTAACTTTAAACTTAATTCACCAGTTTTTTTTTATATAAGCGATTGGAAGCAATTAATTCCAATAGTAAGGCAAAATTTTGCACTCAAATATCCATAAAAGTAAAAATAAAATAATAATTTCCTGGAATAAGATATTAATACTAATATAAATACAGAATCATAATTATCTTTTCTGTATTAAACTAACAATCTATTTTCACATTGTCTAATTCAGAAAACACTATTTATGTTTATAAAACATCACAGATACCAAACTTAACCTGGCAATCAAATCTACTTATGCTCTCTTGCTCAATTAGTTATATTATGTTTAAAATTAAAGCAGGTATAAATTTTCACGAAAGAGCTAAATTAAATACTTAACCTACTTGTCATTTTTGCTGTACCTACATTGTTCCAGAGCAGGTGTCATGGAGTGCGTTCTTTGATGAGCAATAACCTATTTTTATACTAATGCAATAATATTGAGTGTTATATTTTCTATCTGTTTATTGACTAGATTCCATTACCTAATTTGCACTTACATAAATTAGTACAAAATAATATTAAACACTTCCTTATACTTTTTCTACTTAAATTCTGTTAAATACTCTGATAATCAGACAGGTTTTAGTAACAAGTTCTTGCTATAGCTGAACTGATAATGACTAGCTCTCATATCAAGGCTTTATGCAAATTAATTACCTAAATACTGAACCTAAATTACCATATTTTATGAGTTTTACTATTTCTAAAAGGCTTGACCCAGTGTTAACTCAAAACTGATCTTGTACGTACCACCAAACATTTACTTAACTGTTGCATTTTTGTTGTTATCAGAAATTTTCAACTTTATGAGACTAAGTTAGCATATCATAATTCCCTTCACTTGTTGTATATCACTTTTGAAATAAACTCATAAATTGATACTTCTACTTAGGTAAGAAAACAGGTAGGCAAGTTTTGATAACACAAACTAATTCATTCTTGATCACGGCTCCATCCTAGGTCAGTTCCTCTTCCTTTGAAACTTTAGTTGCGGTTGCTCAAAACTCTCATCTCTCTTACGTAATCTCTCATTTCTTTGTCGGACGCATCGAGTGGTTATCCCACTTCTGAAAATATAAGAAACACCATGTAATGATTCTGGTTTTATAGGAGCATACCTATATAGTAAATGAAACAACTTGAATAGATTTCAAAGGTTAGGTTTTATTGAAATGAAAAGGAATTTATCTAAAACTACTACCGCTTCACTCCTGTATAGCCGGTAGGAAGAAAGCGGCAAGAAACCTCCGGCACAGGGCCCTACGTCAAATATTATCTTCTTTTAAACCAATAGTTAAATTCAATTACATTTGTGAACTTTAACAACTCTAATAAGGAAAAGTATGAAAGTATACTCATCTTAAATACACTGCACCACAATCGTGTCAATAATTAAATATCCAAATCATGTTTTATCTTCAAATAACAATACATTTCGTTAATATAATAATTGATTTTATACAATCTCACTGTTTTTCGTTTCCTTGCTAATGTCAATCTGACACTTGTTCCCTTTCCCGCGCTTTACCAGGCGTTTCGTTTCAATAACAAAAATATTGAGAAAAGCGTTTAGTTTCATTTTAACATAAAAATAAAATAACTATTTTTAATAATTTGTAAATTACAAGCATTAATTTTTGCATATTAAATCTAATTTAATTATTTATTATACCATAATCCTAACAATATAGATTTCTTTTACGTCGCAGGTATATGATAAAAACGGGGAATAAATTTCTCTCTTTCTTTCCTTAGGTAGCAGAAGGAGACATAATAATGTATTTAAACATAATGGACGCGTATTTAAAAGTGCGATCTACACAAACAGATGAAAAGAAAGCGAAGCGAGCGTGCAAAGAATGGTGTCAGAACATGTATTTGAATCATAGGGTTATGGAAAAGGTAAGATTCTGTTATTGTTTAACATACATACATACGTTTATAAGCGAATGTATATGTACGGCATGGTGACTAAAAAAATTTTTTTAGTCCATCACAGATTATTTTAAAATATTCGACACGTATTTTTTCTTTTTTCTCTTAAACTTAAAATGACACAGATACACTGGATTAAAGTTGCTCGTGTACAAAATGTCCGATCAGTTGATCGAGTAAGTATGGGCGATCCAAAAAATTGTTTCGAGTTACGACCCATGTTCCTTGGGGAAAGTTGTTCAGTTTCATGAGGACTATCGCTGTGTTTCGGCGTTATACCGCCTTTCTGTTACACCCTAACTATGTAGGTAACGGTTTCAAGAGCATTTTTGTGCCTATGAAATAAATATATTTTGACTTTGACTGTCGCGCCTCTTTTTATTAAAACAATAAAACATAACCCTCTTTCGGGCGCAGTCGGGTAAAAGGTACGCAAAAAAATACTATTTATTTCTTTTCAGGCATATGAAATAAACGGCAGCTTAGAAAAGTTACTCAAAGGAAAGTTTCAAATGGAAAATAAAAGATTTGAAGGACTAGATTTGGGCAGTGGTAAATTATTTAAACAATTATATACTTTAGTTTGCTAATAGAATACTAAATATTCAAATGTTTTTATCGTCGTATTTAAGGGTGTTACCACACCAATCGATCGATTGTCGATCGACCGCATCGATCGATAATAGAATGGTATAGTCGACGTTGATTAGTATGGTAGAAACTATCGATTGACGTCCACTAATACATTCTACCAATCGAAAAAAACGATGTGGTAACACCCTTATAAAGCTTACGTAGAGTGCGTTTCACGAAAGAAGTCCCCGGATATTTCTGGAACTAAATTTGACAGGTCTATTTTCCCTATTTTCTGACCTTTTCCCTGACAGTAGGTAGAAAACCCCTTACTTATCTTAATAAAAATACACTTTTTACATAACAGAAATATAGCTAAGTAGACAATTTTATCAAAATATATACCAACCTACTCATAGAATGACCAGAACAGTCGAAATATGCAGGAAATAATATTATTTAATAAATTACAAATTAAATAAACGTAATATAGGTAGATTTGTACTCATAAATGGCAACATTATCAATATTGTCATGAAATACAGCGCCGCGGCTAGGGGACTTCTTTCGTGAAAAGGACTCTAATGCTTTTTTAAATCCTACAAATATTATAAATGTCAATGCTTGTGCCGATGTATGTGAGGACGTTTCTTACTTATTCACGTAAAGACAACTAAACAGATGTCAATGAAACTCGACAATATTGTAGCTTACACATCTGAATTTTTTTTTTTTATTTGGTGTAGTTTGAAGTTACTTTTTTTCTGCTTGATTTTAGGGATGACATCCCAGACAAAAACCTTTTTGTGTTGAAAGATTTAAAAAAAACTTTCTTTTTTTTACAGAAAAATGCCAGCGTATAATGAAATGCGTTCTATCGGGCTGGTTTCCACAAGCGGCGTATTTAAGTATAGACGGTACTTATAAAGGTATTCGAGGGGCAGTATTGCATATCAGTCCGGATAGTGTGTTCTATCAAATGCAACAGCCTAAATGGTCAGTATACATACATACATACATATCAGTCACGCCTCTCTCCCATTGGGGTAGGCAGAGATTACTTCCCTCCACTTGCAACATCCAAACACACTTCTTTCGCTTCATCCACACTCATCAGTCGCCTCATACATGCCCGTGGGTTTAGGGTACTCCTGATTTGGCCTTTCTTGCAAATCCCCGTTTTAATCGAGGTACGTTCGTCTTGCTCAAGAACTATAATAAGAAAATATCGATTTGCATATAAATTAAATATCTACTTTTGTATGATAAGATCTGTTTTCCTACAAAATTTTGTGTGATAAGATAGAATTGTAAAAGATCGATTAAAAAAAAAAACAGTTTGTTTAAAAAATAACGATATAGAAAATTCGATTTTGTATAAAAAGATACGTTTATTTAGAACTATCTTACCACCCCATAGGACTTTGAAAACTTGCCCTCAAATTAATAATGTATTTTATTTTAGAATAAGTTCATAGCAATCACAAATTATAGGTGACAGGTTAATTCATTGATAATTGTGTTTTTGTCAACAGGGTATTATTTGCAAGCGTCCAAAGTACAGGCAGCAAGACGTACATGAGAGAAATGATGAGTTTGAATAAGGAATGGTTTTTGGAAATAGCACCACATTATTATAAAGAAACTTAATATTTAATAAACATTTTTAACTTATTTTGTTTTGTCATTTTAAATTTTTAACCTTTTTTCATCATTTTATTTAAATGTCTATCTACACAAACCCGGGCCGTGCCCGGGACGTGTCCGGGCCGTGCCTGGGACGTGTCCGGGCCGTGCCTGGGACGTGTCCGGGCCGTGCCTGGGACGTGTCCGGGCCGTGCCTGGGACGTGTCCGGGCCGTGTCTGGGACGTGTCCGGGCCGTGCTGGGACGTGTCCGGGCCGTGTCTGGGACGTGTCCGGGCCGTGCCTGGGACGTGTCCGGGCCGTGCCTGGGACGTGTCCGGGCCGTGCCTGGGACGTGTCCGGGCCGTGTCTGGGACGTGTCCGGGCCGTGCTGGGACGTGTCCGGGCCGTGTCTGGGACGTGTCCGGGCCGTGCCTGGGACGTGTCCGGGCCGTGGCCCGTCAGGAGGGAAAACAATACGTCGTCGTATACCAATTAGGTTCGATGCTCTTTTCCATGATATGACGATAAATGACTTACGACAACACAGTAAACGTTATTTATTTTCGTACATTACGTAGTCAGGCCATGAGTTATGTCACACACTTCAAATTACAAATTTAGAACGCGACTGAAAAAAAAAAAAGGCAATCGAAATTTGAATATTTAAACAATACATTAGCGTAGTTAATCTGTGATTCTCTTCATTTTTGAAAATGGAGTGGACGCGGTAAGAAGACATGGTCGCAGTAATTGCTTTGCACCGTTGCGGTTACGCGCCAACTACGATTTTTAATTTGCTGAAAAATTTGCAAATTACGTTGAGGTTCGTTTACCGTACTATCAATCGATTCAATGAAGATTCTAGTTTAGAAGATAAACATAGGAGCGGTCGGCCTCGCACAGTTCGGACGCCAGCGGTCGTCAATGCAGTGAAGGCGCGAATACAAAGAAATCCGGTGCGTAGGCAAAAACTGTTAGCTCTACAGATGGGTCTAAGCAGAACCACGGTAAAAAGGGTGCTAAATGAATACCTGAAACTGGTGCTGCAAATGACTATAGGCTTTTAGGCCTTTTTTTAAGACTAGCCTAAGAAATAACTATAGGTTTTTAGCCTAGTAGGCTAAAAACCTATTCAGCCTTTGAGTTCCAGTGGCTAACCTAGAGTTAAGCCTATCCAAGCCTTCTGGTTAAAAGCCTAAAGGCCTAAAAATAGGCCTAACCTTGTTTAGGGCTAATTAATAAAATAAGACTACAAAGCCTATGAAGCTCTTAGGCCTTTAAGGTTGTTTAGCCTAATAGGCTATAAAACCAAATCGGACCTACATACCTAACTACTGTAAAAATAATATTGAAAATAACTAGGTAGGTACTACTAACTATAAATTAGTTAGTAGTATTAATTAGTAGTGAAAATTTCAACTCTCTAGCTAATATAAATGTTCACGTGATACAGCCTGTTGGACGGATGGATGTACAGACGGACAGACGTACAAAAAACAGACAGAAAACTAATCGGTAAAAATGGTCCGTCATACTACAAACAAATGAATTATAAATACTACAGTAGGACTTTAAAAAAAGCCTACGCCTAGGCTTTTTTAATGCCTACTACTTAAAAATGGCTATAGGCTTTTTTAAGCCTCCTACTTTTAAAATGGCTGTAGGCTTTTAAAAATGACGAAGCCTTTAAAGGCCTATTTTACTAGTCTAGTCTCAAAAAGGACTCGATAGGCTGAAATTGAGGCCTAAAAGCCTATAGTCTTTTGCAGCACTACCTGAAACTGCCTGCTTATCGAAAAAAAAACAGCACATTACCTTAATGAACGTCTTAAAAAAATAGGCTAGAAAGATCGCGAGCCTTGGTAAAACGGTACGCGGGAAAAAAATACCGCGAAATTCTGTTTTCGGACGAAATAATTTTTAATGTCGAAGAAAGTTACATCAAACAAAAGATAAAATATACGCACACAACAGTGAAGCAGCGAGCAGACGTGTCCCACGTGTTCAGCGTGGTCATCATCCTTCCAGTTTCATGGTTTGGCTTGGAGTCTCCTATTTTGGTGTCACCGAGATGTATTTTTGTGATAAAGGAGTAAAAACCAGTGCACTAGTATATCAAAATACAGTCCTAACAAAGGTTGGGCAACCTCTTTCTAAGACAATGTTCGAAAATAGGCACTGGGTGTTCCAACAAGATTCTGCGCCAGCTCACAAGCCAAAGAGCACACAAAACTGGTTCGCCGCACGCGACATTGACTTCATAACGCACGAAGATTGGCCCTCCTCCAGCCCAGACTTGAATCCCTTGAATTATAAAATATGGCAGTATTTAGAGGAGAAGGTCTGCTTTAAACTTCATCGAAATTTGGAGTCTCTCAAAGCATCCCTGATTAAAGCAGTGGCCGATATTGATATGGACGTCGTGCGTACGTCTATTGATGACTGGCCTCGTAGATTAAAGGCGTGCATCAAAAATAAAGGAGGTTATTTTGAATAATTTAATTGTTATTTTAATCTATATTTTTTTTACCTTTCATTTCATATATAAAACATTGTCATACATATTTCGTTGTGTTATTTATTACACTTTTGTCATGTGACAGAACTTATGACCCGAATATGTACCTATAACCTCCAACGTTTTTTATCGATACCAATTAAAAATGAAGCAATGTCTATAAATAGTAATCCTATCCTATCCTAAATGTACTATACAGGTCAATATTTGTGTCGAATGATGTGATTATGTTTGGTACTCTTTCACTTTAAAACCACTTAACAGATTTTAATTAAACTTTACAATATTGTAGTTTGACACATATCAGAATAACACATAGGTTATATCATCATAAACAGCCCTTTTAACGTCCCCACTACAGGGACACGAGCCTACTCTCATACGAGAATGATTGGGCATAGGCATATAGGTATTTTATGTAAAGCTCGACCGAGATCTCGGTCTCGGTCTCGGCATTCTCGGCCAAAAATCCAGCCGAGAATCTCGGTACGGTTCTCGGCCCATTTTGGCCGATATTCTCGGCCATGGCTGAGACAAAATTGTGTTCGATTCAAAATTTAAAATTTGATCTGATATTAGTAAAAATTACTTTTTTACGTTACAATATAATGTTATTCAACTTTGATTATTAAAACTTGATTAAAACAGTTATTTTTTATAAACAATATGTAGTGTTTTAATGTTTTTTGACCGAGACATTATCGTCTCGGTCTCGATCTCAGCCGAGAACGAAAACCACGTCTCGGTCGAGCCTTAATTTTATGACATTGCATGAAGTGTCCCAAGATATGACGATAATGTGTACAAAGTCGCGAGCATCAGCTAGTCTCGAATATATTAATAACCGCAACAAATAATAATTATTTATTACCTCAAGGAATTTATAAATAATCTCTAATAAATTACCTATATATAAACTGTAAACAAGATAATTTCGCTAGGGTCACCGGAGGTATTTATTTACTTAGGTATAAAGTACCTAATAAAGTATTGCAAATAATACTGTTAAAAGGCATTCACCGATCGAATCAAATAGGCAGATTTACTAAAGAAACCTAGGGCCCAAGTCTGCTAATGTACTATATTCTCAGGTTGTGTGTCGGCAGAGTGTCAATGGAATTTTTTGACACATTTCGTCGCAATCAGTGTAAGTAAGCCATTGTTTAGCAGAATACCAAATGTGTCAAAAAATGCTATTGACACTCTGCCGACACACAACTGAAGCTATTTTGAATTAGCATACTTGGGCCCTAGGTTGAAAAGTACCCTAAACCGACTCGCACGTATGCGGCGACTGATGAATGTGGATGAAGTGAAAGAAGTGTGCTTTGATCGTCGCAAGTGGAGGGAAGTCTCTGCCTACCCCGATGGAAAAGTGGCGTGGCAGATACGGCTACGGATACGTACCTATGCAGTGGCGTAGCGTGCCATCTCGGCGCCTGGGGCGGGAGACCCACTTTGCCGCCCCCATTCTATAGGTGCTTAATTAAAATTAAATTTCACAGGCAATGAGATACTTTTTATTGAAGGTAAAATAGGATGAGCGGTTTTACAAGCGGATTCTACGGGCCTTATGAGCAGCGAAGTCAGAAATAACTTTGTCAAAATCAATATTAGCAGCCAATTCTTGTTCAATCGTCAATATACAGGGTGGCCCGTCGATTGACGTCCAAAAGGAAAATTTGGATTCCTCGTGTCATGGGGTATCCGAATCACCCTCATGTATGTTCCGCGATTTTTTACGGTTTCCGAGTTATGAAGTGTTTTCTGATTTTTTGAGATTTTTCAACCAATCACCCTAAAAAGGTTCGTAGAAAAAAAAGTACAACACTTTTTAATAATTTTATTTTTGCATCAGATGCTTCATGACGCGTACTTTTATGCATAAAATATTCAGCTTCGTAACTTTAATAAAAGTTGGGGAAATGTAGGTCGGAAGAGGACAAATTGTATTGACTGAAAGATAATCGAAATCTTCAAACTTAAATTAAGAGGTTAAAATAATGGCTTTATGGATTTTAAGCTAGCTTAAAAACTGTGCCAACTTCTCAGCTTTCATAATCATCGAAAAAAATTGGTACTTAATGGGGTACTGTTGCTAGAATCAGCCTTTAAAGAGAGCAAGGTGGAAAATTTTCAGAATTGGACGTTTTGAGTAATTTTTTTTTCTTTCATATTTTATGATCAGCTAAGCCTCACTAGGTTTAAAGACAGTGTTATTTTACCGAAAAGTACAAAAAAGGAGCCAAGATTGACACATAAGGGCGTTTTGGAGCACCTGTAAGAGATGAGTTACACCTTGAGAAAATTATGCAGATATGCCTCATTTCTAAGGGGTTGCACAAGGAAACGGCCTTGAAGCGGCCCGACTGTATCATAAACAGCTTCTACGAAGTGGGATCCCTTCAGGACCCTCGCGTTGACCAGGAGTTCTGCCTTCCATTAAGGTTAGGCGTCATCATCATCATTTATTTAAGAGCCAGGCTCTTGTCGGTGGAGTAAACGCCATCTTTGCCTTTCCTCTGCCAGTAATTTCACTTCCTGATACGACACGACGCCAATCCTCTCTTTCACTTGAGTGAAGTAAGTACGTCTTGGTCTTCCTCTTCCTCTCTTACCCTCAATCTTTCCTTCAATGATGTTCTTTAAAAAATCGTCGTGTCGTATCAAGTGCCCTATCATCTTTCCTCTTCTATTCTCTATTGTTCTCAACAAGGAGCGCTTCTCACCAACCATACTTAATACCTCCTCATTACTCTTCTTCTCCGTCCAACTAATCCTCTCCATCCTCCTCCAACACCACATCTCAAACGCTTCTAACCTCTCTCTATCCCTCTGTGTCAGTGTCCATGTTTCACACCCATACAGTGCAATGCTCCAGATGTACACTTTTATTAGACGTTTCCGGGCCTTTTTGGCTATGTTGGCCTTAAAAAGATATTTCTTGCCGTTAAAAGCTTTTTTGGCCATAGCGATTCGGGAAACGACGTCAGCAGTACATCTGGAGTCATTGGTTATAAGTGATCCTAGATATCTGAAACTGTGGACTTCTTCTAGTGGTGTGTTGTGTAGATTGACTGGGCTATTTCTTGTTGCTGTTTTGGCTGTTGTAAGTGTTTTTGTTTTGTTTGTGTTAATTTTGAGTCCCCATTGAGTGAATACTGAATCCATTTGGTCTATTAAATCTTGTAGGTTTTGTCTATTTTCTGCAACTGCAGCGATGTCATCGGCAAATCTAATGAATTGAATTTTTTCCCCGTTTATCTTGATCCCACCCTTACTTGAATTAATGATTTCTTTTATGGCACATTCTATGAACAAATTAAATATCAGTTAGGCAGGTTAGGCGTATATCAAAAAAAATACGAAGGTCAGGATAAGACTCAGGTTGCAGCCCACCACGTCTATGAACTTGTTTGCGATACAGTCGCAAAGCCGTTTCCTTCTGCAACCCCTTAGAAATGAGGGATATCTGCATAATTTTCTCAAGGTGTAACTCATCTCTTACAGGTGCTCTAAAACCCCCAAATGTGTAAATCTTGGCACCTTTTTTGTACTTTTCGGTAAGATAACACTGTCTTTAAACCTACTGAGGCTTAGCTGATCATAAAATATGAAAAAAAAAATTACTCAACGTCCAATTCTGAAATTTTTCCACCTTGCTCTCTTTAAAGGCTGATTCTAGCAACAGTACCCCATTAAGTACCAATTTTTTTCGATGATTATGAAAGCTGAGAAGTTGGCGCATTTTTTAAGCTAGTTTAAAATCCATAAAGCCATCATTATAACCTCTTAATTTAAGTTTGAAGATTTCAATTATTTTTCAGTCAATACAATTTTTCCTCTTCCGACCTACATTTCCCCAACTTTTATTAAAGTTACGAAGCTGAATATTTTATGCATAAAAGTACGCGTCATGAAGCATCTGATGCAAAAATAAAATTATTAAAAAGTGTTGTACTTTTTTTCTACGAATCTTTTTAGGGTGATTGGTTGAAAAATCTCAAAAAATCTGTAAACACGTCATAACTCGGAAACCGTAAAAATCGCGGAACATACATGGGGGTGATTCGGATACCCCATGACACGAGGAATCCAAATTTTCCTTTTGGACGTCAATCGACGGGCCACCCTAGATAATCTAGCGGAGCTCATAGTAGATCTGAGGATTTTTTTTATTATTATAGGCGTGATGCGATGTTGCCGTTCGTATGTAAACAAACAAACCTTATAAAGAGCTCTGTCAGTGATTTCGCAGTTTTTCTTTTAAGTAAATAAATATTTAAAAAATTGTTTGTGGCAAAATTTTATATAAAAATGGAAAATTGTGTGTCTGACACATGTAATGAATGAATCATAGATCAGATCTCAACCCGCTTCACCGGCGACATTTTGCCGCCCCCGCGGGCTGCCGCCCGGGGCGGGCCGCCCCCTCCGCCCCACCCACGCTACGCCACTGTACCTATGTACCTACGTAGGTATTGTAACTAATCTCCAAAATACAATCCCAAAAGATAAAAAGACTACGAAAATCAGAGAATAATAGTCACGTTCTTTTAATGTCATGGCTCAACAACTATAATAACAATAATCTGCTGGCTTTGATATTATTTCGTGTTCGTTTCTTAGGATTTTACATATTTTATTATCAAAAGAAAAAAAAGCAAATACTACCTGTCTACCCCAATGGGAGAGAGGTGGGACGGATATGTATGTATGTAGGTACTTATGTGTGTATCATGTATGTATTGTACTTACTACTTCTCTCTCTCTACAATCGGTCCCTCACTGCTGAGGATCGTGACTCCTTTTTATATCGTCAATCAAACGTCTCCATCGGTCCCGTTCCGTAGCTTGGTGGAGTGCGTCGCTAACAGGTATTCTTAGTTCCTCTGTTATTTAATCCGACCATCGTTTGGGATTTCTACCTCTAGGTCTTTTCCCTTCGATTTTGCCAGTCACCATTAGGCGTTCCAAATTGTTGGTGTCCCTGCGTGCAACATGGCCAAAGTACCGCAGTGTTTGTTGTAGGCAGGTAGTGGATAGACGAGGGGTGTTTTCTATCTTAAGTTGTTTGAGAACCTACTACTTACCTGCATTAAAATCCAAGATATACGAGTATATGGTATGAATATGGGGACTGGGGCATGGAAGGAAACCTCTTCTTAATTTAATCCTCTTTTATTATGGATGTAACTTGCTCTAGTTTTGAAAATAAATTTCTACATCTTCATTCGTGTGAGTCTTATTTTGAAGTGCCAATCGCCATATTAAAAATAACAAACCTCTCACTCTATTATTTCTTTCTCTCATATTCGTTCAGAAAAACTCTCATACTTTCATTCGTTCTGAAACCCACTCATCCTACATATATATGTACAAGTTTTCCAGGATATCGAAGTAACCAGTGTAGTAAACATTAGATTTATGAGATCTAGTGTTTTTTACGCGTCGTTTTCAGTATACGCGTACACGCGCGCTACATACGCGCTTCAAATACCGGACGCGCGTATACGGGCGTATACGCTCGAACCGGTGATGTCGTGTCTGTATCAACATGGTCTATACGAGCTTAGAACCACGTCAACGCTCGTACGAACAAAAGACGCGCGTATAAAACGCTAATCTGAAAACGCCCTAATTCGAGTATCCGGGTTCAATAACCGATAATAGCTGGAAAATTCACAGTTCATTCTAATAATTAACTTTTAAATTTTAATAAATTGATTGCCTAGATTACAATTAAGTAAATGTGAACCAGTGACCTGATTTACTTACACGAGTTAAGTTAACTTGTTGTAGAAAAGGTCAGTAGGCTATAGTTAATTAACATTGTTGTAAAAGGTCCTTTAATTAGCCTAAATAAAGGGTTTCTCTGCAACAGAATATGGCATTAAAGTTATCTGTTAAATACGCAGTGTTTTCTTATTCGATACAAATACCTACTTACATTATTGGCGATTTGTCTCATGATAACAAATAATATTTAGTACCTATGGAACCAATTTCACAACATACAATACAATACAAATATTCTTTTTTGCACACAAAGATATAAGGTACAGATACAAACAAGAATATAAGAAGCAACAGGCGGCCTTATTGCTAGGTAGCAATAACATCCAGGCAACCTCAGGGTAAGAAACAGCGAGAAATAGGTAATAATGGTTGCGGGTTGTGCAAACAATACAGAATACATACATTACTACATATACATACCAAAAATACCTAGTACCTATAATAAAAATAAACTAATAGATATCTAATAATATAAATATTAAATACATAAATTATATATATTCAAATATGCACCAGAGAGGAACATACATATCCGTCAATTCTCATCCTCATCTAGGTAGACAGATACCACTTCCCTCAAGCTACGATACAAATACACCTCTTTTTTACTTCATAATATACATTCATCAGTCGTCTCAAACATGCACGTCGGTTTAGGGTACTCTTGACTTGGCCTTTCTTTAAATCCCCAATTTGAGTTATATTATTATAAAATTATATAATTATAAAATTTCGAGACACGTTCGCCTTGGCCTTCCCAACATTTCCATCCACTCTCGGCTTGTAAACCTCAAAGCAGATAATCTCTTTCTAATCTTTCAATAATTACGAGATGGAATGTAGACTAATTAAATTGAAGTACTTAATTAATTATGCTAATCACTTCAAATTATAGATCGAAGATCAACAGCAGCTTCCGCGATCAAAGTATAGTAAGGAAGATCGTGTGTTTTACTATAACTATCACGGTATTGAGTTTATCGGATAGTTATTATTATTAATATATATATTGAGTTTATCGGATAGTTATTTTAATGTTAATAAAATAATGTAGTTATTTTACTTTAGTACCTACAAAGTTATCTTGTTTTATTTAAATGATGAAACGCTGTGAAATATGTACTTAAATGCCTAATCTTGAAATATAAATCTATTTCAAAATATCAACGTTATTTTTTTCAAAAGTTAACGCTAGACTAAGCCACTGAGTTCAATAAAATATTTTAATTTTTTTATTTTTTTTTAAATATTGTAATAAAAAAAAATGTATGTATGTATGTAGGTATATTGTTTATATGTAGGTATGTTGTTTTATGATTTTTTTTGGTATATTGTCAAATGTGGGTCCATATTGGCTCACTATTCTTTTAAGTTTTTTAAGCTTATTGTGAAAGTTTTGAATGAAATGACGATACATGCGAAGTCGCGAGCGGATGTTATAAAGTTTTTTTATTTTTTTAGCCTATTTCGTCCCACTGTTGGGCAAAGGCCTACCCCGCATTCCTCCATGCCTCCCTATCTCCGGCCGCCTCTGGCCAGTTTGCCAAGTATGCATCCAGATCGTCGCGCCATCTCCTCTTGGGCCGACCTCTACCTCTGTGGCCGTCGAGCGGCAACCAGTCGGTAGAAATCTTGGCCCATCGATCATAAAGTTTTTTATTTTTTTAGCCTATTTCGTCCCACTGTTGGGCAAAAGCCTCTCCCATGACTCTCCAAACACTTCTGTTATTAGCTGCTTCCCACCAATCTTCCCTGAATGAGCGTAAAGTTTATGAGTTATTTTGATGTGTTTATTATAGGTATTACTTAATACTCAATCAGGTACTGCACTCATCAGGTTTGTTACAGAACTTATAAATAAACTTAAGGTACCAAATGTGGACCCTGTCGCGGGCACGGCATTTTAGCGCAGCTACGACATTAGGTATAGTACCACCTAATCTTAGGTAGGTATAGTAGGTAATCTTCAACGCCTGAGAATTGTAAAACTTAAATTGAAAAGAGCAACCCTACAGAGTTTCTTGCTAGGTTCTTCTCTGGAAAAAACTGCACTCTTGCGAATCAAGCATTAACTTTAAAAAATGACCCGTCCCAAGTGTTGTCAAAACCTACAGGATTAAATGAATTTTCGTTTTCAAGTCGCTTGAAGATAATATAACGTTTATGAGTTATTTTGACATGTTTATTAATAGGTAGGTATATCTTCAGCTAGATTGTTTTCGCCTAAAAGAGTTATAAAACATTATCACATTCGTTCCTCTATCGATGTAATACATCGCCAGCAATCGATCATTTAACAGTAAAGATTACTAATTAGGTACCTGCGTAAATATGTAATCAATTATGTCATTAAGATAATGAATCTTGAATTTAAATCGCTGTTACATAAAAGAAACGTGATTATCAAAGGTTAACAAAAACAGAGACAAATCGATAAACATATCCGTAGACATAAACAATGTTTACCAGACTAGTTGACTGTTTTATTTATGAACAATATCTTTTAATTTATATTTTATTTTAAACCAGCAACTGCTTATTTAAGACTTGGGTCGTATGTAAGTGGATACATAAGGATTATCGAGTAAAATATTGCGGTCCGTTTTTCACGGCGAAACGAAGCAACGAATTAACGTGATTTCTTAAGTGTCAATCTTTATCCCTTCAATTGACATCAAATCTAGACGTTTATAACCCACTGCTGGGCAAAGACCTCTCTCCTTTGACATTGTCTATCTAACAAATATCTAAAACGGGGAGTAAAACTTTGTAAAATACGCATTTAACACGAGCATAGCCGAGGGTAAAAGCTATATTTCGTAGACCATAGAAACCTGTACGACTATGCCGTCGGGATTCAAGAAACCATTTAAATTAGTTTAAATCAGTTTATTTATTTAATAAGTAGTAAATTAAAGTTTATTTATTTATTTATTATCTATTTATTTATTGCTCTGCTCTAGTCTACAGTCTTCCTAAACTAGTCCTACTCCAAAGGTTGTCTGGAAGAGATCACTTTTAGTGATAAGGCCGCCTTTGCGCACAATGTTTTAGTTTTAAGTTTTATTTGTATTTCTTTGTGTGCAATAAAGAATTTCTATCTATCTATCTATCTAAATACTTATATAATAAAAGTAGGTAATTATAAATATGAGAGTCGTACCCAATAATGCACTTAAAAGGAATGTAAAAAAATTATGCACTAATACGATACGGCCCTCTCACTTAGGCCCTGTTTCAAAATCTACGGATAATATTTATCTGCCAGATATTTTATATCTGTCACTATCTAAAACGACATGTTTTATGGGAAGTCCGGGGTAGTTGGCCATAGTTTTTTTAAAGCCTTGTGCAAATAAAACTACATGGATGTAAGTTGAAATTATAGCTTTTAATGAAACTTTGGACATTTATCTACACATTTATTAAAACAAAAAAAGTCATTTCTACTAAAATCATACTTAAAAATGACAAATAAAAAAAAACGCAACTGGCCATCTCTCCCGTAGTGCCCGGGAGAGATGGCCTTAGTGGTACGGGAGAGATAGCCAGTACTCAATATGGCCTTTATATATTTTACCGAGTACTTATCTTCTGTTCTTAAGTTTCTTTTTCTTCCCATGCCCACACTTTGAACACATATTATCGAATTATGTAAAATTTTCGTGCACCCACAGTTGATTGACTTTTCAGTGAAGCCAGTCTTCGACAAAGCAAGTTTCACAATGATTATCAACGCACTCAACACGCTTATCTTCTTTTCGCCCACCCTTTTCATCTGAAGACTCGCAAAAACTGACTTTTTTCATCTTTACTACTATCTAAGAATTTTCGAAAAAATTTCTCATAGTAACACGAAATGTGGCCATCTCTCCCTTTTTTTCAGGAGAGATATCCACGTCAAAGAAGTACCAATACCTGTGATTTATTGTCTTTATTTTAAAGTTATATTTTAGACCGACTGATAACTAGTCTCGAAAAAACATAAAAACTCTGAATTTGATGGAAACTTCACAAACACATCATGTATTGTAAGTAAACTCACAATTTTATTTTCACACTAGTTAAAAACAAAAGAGGTAGATTTTACTTACTTTTCTTTTTATTTTCGCTATTTTTTTTGCTTACCGGTATTCGGACGCTCAATTCGAAGCAAGTTAAAGCATAAGCAGCACCATCTAACATGCGTTTATTGGACTTTTTTGACTTGGCCATCTCTCCCGTACGGCCATCTCCCCCGGAATTACCCTATAAAATAGACATAGGTTTATCTGTCAGTTTAATTTTACCTGTAGGTGGTGAAACGGGCACTTAGAATAATCTCTTCCAGACAACTAGAGGGAATCACGTATGATTCATCGGTAGGTGTTATTTATGGAATTTGTTTACCAGACGTTTTACTATCAGTAACGGAATCGGTTCTTGCCCTTTAAAAGTTCAAATGATTGAAAACAAACTGATGCATATTTATTTGTTCTATTAAAAACAACTTAAAAAATATTTATAGTTGAAGATCATTAATTCCAGCGACGCGGTTACCAAGCGAAACGTGGGACGGCCACCTGCCAGATGGAACGATGAACTAGCGAAAATTGCGAGGTCTCGTTGGATGCAGGTGGCATTGAACCGGCCATTGGTAGCGTTGGAGAGAAATTGGGGAGACCTATGCTCAGCTGTGGGCAGCTATAAATAGATTGAGAAAAAAAATTCCAGCGAAATAAGTAGCGACCCGGGTGCCCAAACAACCGAGCGATCTGGAGATGGGTCTACGCTGAACGAGCCGAGCATGAGCCGAGCACGAGCCGAGCACGAGCCGAGCACGAGCCGAGCACGAGCCGAGCACGAGCCGAGCACGAGCCGAGCACGAGCCGAGCACGAGCCGAGCACGAGCCGAGCACGAGCCGAGCACGAGCCGAGCACGAGCCGAACACGAGCCGAGCATGAGGCGAACACAATTCATCTAGAGTGGACCGACTTACGAGCCTTGAACTAGCGCTCCAAACGTATCGACTCGGTTGAATTCCACCCGAAGTCTGCTAATTTAAAATAGCTTCAGTTGTGTGTCGGCAGTGTCATTGTCATTTTTTGACACATTTGGTCGCAATCAGTGAAGTGGTATTCTGCTAAACAATAGTAGCAGATTACCAAATGTGTCAAAAAATGCCATTGACACTCTGCCGACACACAACTGAAGCTATTTTAAATTAGCAGACTTGACGCCCTGGTTAAGAATTAATTATCTTATTACTTCGTGGGTACGTATTTTTCTTCAATTGTTGAGACTTTTATATAAGCCTAAGGATCTCCAAAACGACCGGTCTTGCGCTGCCCTCATCCCTGTATTTCTTTAACATAGGCAAATTAGCGCCCCTTTGCACTATGCGGCTAGCTAGACAACTGACCGCATTGCGGTTAACCACAGTATGAGCCGCAACCGCATCGCAGTGCGGATGAAAAGTCATTTATCGTACAAATTTTTGGCCGCATAGTGCGTTGCCTCGCTTAAGGCCAAAATACACCGGATGCGCATGCGTTGCGTATGCGTAGACGTATGCGTACCTCTGAGTTGTAATGTATAGAACTGTCACCGCTTGTGTAACGTAGACGTACACGTCGACGTGACGCGTAGCCCGGTGTCACATCGGGTTACACCGTAACTACGCGCGTGGCTACGCCGTGCTTACGTCTACGTTACGCATACGCATCCGGCGTGTTTCAGCCTTTATAGTAATATTTTCAATGGCTACATACACCTGTCGCTTTAACGTGATAACCCAGTTATAACAAATATTTGATCCCGGATTTAAGTAAATAACCATGTTATTTGTTAAAAAATATCTATAGGCTGCGATTTTATACCTAAATTAATTTTATACCTAGAATAATTACACTTATAAGATGTCTGATTAAAATACATCCGTGTTAATCAGACATCGTTGTGCTAATTTAATGTAGCCTCAGTTGTGTGTCGGCAGAGTGTCAATGGCATTTTTAACACATTTAGCATTCTTATGGCTTACACTCATTGCGACCAAATTTGTCCAAAATGACATTGACACTCTGCCGATACACAACTGAGATTATTGTAAATTAGCAGACTTGGGCCACAGATTCGTATCATTACGTATATCGTGGCATTTGTATCAAGATGTTAAAAAGAAGGCAGACAATAGGGAGCGATGGAAGAGGCTCCACCGACAAGAGCTAAGCTCTTAAATTAGAAGAAGAGGGCCACAGATTAACAAAAAAGCGAAATTCTTTTTTTTTTATCTTTATCAGCCCATATATGTCCCCACCGAGGGGCACGAGCCTACTCTCTTACAGAGAGTGATTAGGCCATAATCCACCACGCTGGCCAAGTGCGGGTTGGCGGATTTCACATACACCTTCGAATTTCTTCTCTGGTGTATGCAGGTTTCCTCACGATGTTTTTCCTTCACCGTTAGCAAGTGGTAATCAAATAAATTGATCCGTACATGAGAAATAAACTCAGAGGTACGTGCCCCCGCCAGGATTCGAACTCACGCCCTCAGAATTCGAGGCAAGCGTTCTACCAACTGGGCTACCACCGCTTCACAAAAAGCGAAATTATCTTATAATATTGTATCAATTTTGAATGATAAATGTGAACAAAGCCGGGACGTTTTAGTTACATTATCTGCGATTCGATTTTTATCAATTACCGACATACCTATTTATTTAAATCACTGGAATTTATTGGAAAATAACTATTGCGTCAACGTAAAGCTAAAAATACAATCAGGCCCACCGTAAGCGGACGTGCAGCACGTGCACCACGCGTGCGGCACGCCCAGGGGGGGCGGCAAATTGAGCGATTTCAGGGCGGCAAATTGGGCGAATTTTTAACGTACCTTATTCAAGTCATTGTCATAATATTCTAATTAATAGATCATAAGAAATATAAATCATAACATGTAAAAATGCTGACTGAATTACGTTAACAACCATTTATCGGCCTCCAAAAACTTAATTGCAATACCAAACGTCGTCTCTCTTTCTATGAAAAACAGAACTGGTGATGTTAGGGGTATCTCCTTTGAGCTTTCTCTCATTATTTGCAATAATATTTTAGGTGAGTTTTGACTCAGTTTGTTGATATTTTCACTTGTCTTGTCTAGACAAGGCACCAGTGTCTTAGTACCTACTTGTCTAGTGCAGTGGTGGACTAACCGTGGGGCGAAAAGGGCGAGCCCCGGGCCTCCGGACTTGGTGAACTCCTTCGCGTTCCCTTTAAGAATACTTCATGTATGTATTTTATTTATTTAAAAACTCATTGCCTTTGCCTATCCTGTCATGCGTGTTTCGATTCGCATGCGCGGCCCTCAAACCCTATAATTCCATACATGATTTTTCTGTCATGCAGGTAACAACCTCTTGTATCATAACATGGCGAATTTTAATACAATAACACCTTCCGGCGTCGTAGTTTAGTATGCCTTAATACAAGAACTTCTCTCGCGCGTCATAGTGTGGCATTTTAATACAGAAACTCCTCTCGCGTCATTATGATAGCCCGGATGCAAATCAAAAACATAAAAATCCTTTATTTGAGAAAACTTATTTATCAGAGGGGCGGCATAATTGGTATTGCACGCGGGCGTCAAAACCTCTAGCGGCGGGCCTGAATACAATGATGATTAAGATATGATGAGGGCACCTGTACCTAAATAATTTATGATAATATGATAATATCTTGTAAGTAGGTTAGGTAATTTACTAAGGTGGATCATTTATCCGTCACCATGATAAATAGGACAAAATAACAAAAAATAAAAGTCATCAGTAATATTTTCCGGACACTGTACTTTTATGTAGTCACCCGCTCTTTTTCCCGGCTACGCCAGAAGGAGGGTTATGGTTTCTAAAGTTTGTATGTATGTATATATACGTTCAACGGCTTGATAAATTTTAGCTTGAGAATTGTCATTACATTCGTATTTACAGTGAGAGTGACACATCTGTGGTGAAACTGGGTAGGACACGAAAATAAAAAAAACCGGCCAAGTGCGAGTCGGACTCGCGCACCGAGGGTTCCGTACAAACCTGCAAGGTTTACAAAGTTCGTTCATTACGACAATCGAGTCATAACTATGGTATTTTTATTGCAAAATGAAATTCATAACATTACAATGGGGAAAGATGGAGGAGCATAAATTTAAGACAAAGATCTCTTTATCGTTTAAGTAATCCTTTATTTTATATTAACACATATCATTTATCTATAATATAACTGAAACACTTATACTAGCCTTGCAGCAGACTTGCGAAAGTTCTTTTATTAAAGTTATTTATTTACTAAGTTTTTTAGTCACTATTTAGAAATCTGGTTCAAAAATATTAATTAAGTATTAAATTTGAACCAGACCTGTAAATGGTGACTGAAAAAGGTGTGAATAGCCCCGCGTGCCACCCGTGCCACCAGCGTCCCATCAAACTTCGCCAGTAGAAACAATACAAGCAAGCTGTCTGATAATAACCAACAATAAGAAATATAATAATGTCATTGAATTTAATTATAAGTATAACACTTTAAGCAGTTAGGACGCATTTAGATTATACAGCTACATTCACCAAAACATCGGGATTGAATGACGATGAGTGAGGTCGTCTTTGCCATTTGAAAAATGTTGCCCTCCCCATACATAGTATAATAACTCGCGGTCATTGCTGTAACTACAATTATGTTTACAATCACAATTTTTTTGGTGGTATAACTACTTAAAATTTTAAGCTTTTCGGAATTTTTCTGTTACCTGTGCTGTAAGCTATTGCTTCTTACCAAATTTCGAGATTCTATGTCAACGGGAAGTGGTCTTTAGGTTTTAATTCCCTTGCGTGTAGTTGCGAGTTTCAAAATATGCGGTATCAATGGTTGTACTTTTGCGTTTTGCGTTTTCGGGTTGACTTATAATTTTTTTTTTCACGGGTTAAAGGCAATTAGATCTAAGTATTTGATATGAATTTCAACTTGATAGCTCTACGCGTTCATGAGGAAAAAAGTAATAAGTTTATATTTATTAAAAAATATATATTTTGTAATGTAACTAAAAATTTAAGGTTTTCGGAATTTTTCCTCTATGTGTGGTATAAAACGTTGCTTCATGCCAAATTTCAAGATTCAAGGTCGACTGGAAGTACCCTTTAGGTTTTGATTCCCTTGCAAGTACTTGCGAGTTTCAAAATATGCAGCTTAAATTGCTGTTTCTTTTGATTGCGTTGACATAGAAGTTTGATTTTGCTACAGCTTAAAGGTATTATAGACCTGAGTATTTGGTATGAATTTCAATTTAATACCTCTACGCGTTTATGAGGAAATGGGTAGTAAGTTTAAGATTATTAAAAAAAAAAATATTTTGTGATGTAACTAAAAATTTATGGTTTTCGTAATTTTTCCTTTATCTATGCTATAAGACGTTGCTTCGTACCAAATTTCAAGATTCTGAGTTCACGGGAAGCACCCTGTAGGTTTTGATTCCCTTGCAAGTGTCGAAAATTTGCGGCATAAATGGCTGTATCTTTTGATTGCGTTGGCTTAGAAGTTTGATTTTTTCACAGCTTCAAGGGACAGTAGACCTGAGTAATTGATATAAATTTCAGCTTCATACCTCTACGCGTTCCTGAGAAAAAGGGTCTTGACAGACGGACGGACGGACAGACGGACAACAAAGTGATCCTATAAGGGTTCCGTTTTTTCCTTTTGAGGTACGGAACCCTAACTAGTTAAAAGCGGTTTTGAGATGACCTTAAAAGGTGTTATCATAAGTGGCGCCTTGTAGTCCTATAGATAGAGTCTTGAGATCATAGTGCGATAACTTTTTTTTTTTTTTTTTAAGAAATAAACTTTACCTTACGAATCGTGAAAAAAAATCCCAGTAGGCAAACTGTTAGCGGTCGACTGAGTGAGCCGCAAAGTGGCGAATTGAAATTTGAGTTAGCTGCAAATTCAAATCAATGAAATCACCGGTTTTGATGGGAGTCAGCCGCTGTCTGAGATAGTCAGCGCGCGTAACGCTGCAAACTGCGTACAGTGAGCGAAAATTAGCTGACTGTGGACTCTACATTTCAAATATATGGAAGGACGTACTAAATCAATTCGCCGCAAATTAGTCAGCCGCTAACAGTTTGCCTACTGGGGCCACGGCTTAAGTTGTTCGCTAACGGTTAGCCATCCTGCTACGAGCGCACACTCTATGTTTTTTAGCTACAAGTGCATGCAAATGGTTATGGTTACAGCTCGCTTATGAGTAAGCGCTCTTAGCGCCCCTCCGCATTATGCGGTCAGCCGTCCGGTTAACTGCAGTATTAGCCGCAACCGCATCGCTATGCGGATAAAAACTACTTTATCGTACAAATTTTGATAGCGGTTAGCCGAACGGCTGACCGCATCCTCGCTGACCGCATCCTCGCTGACTGCATCCCGGCTGACCGCATCCTCGCTGACCGCATCCCGGCTGACCGCATCCCAGCTGAACGCATCCCGGCTGACCGCATCCCAGCTGACCGCATCCCGGCTGATCGCATAGTGCGGGGTTAGCCTAAACGCTCTAGCGGTTGCGGCACGATGGCGTTTTGATGTTTGGAATGAAGATTGCACCCTTTATACATAATATTTACATATCACAAGTCTGGCACGCGAGACAAAGGTGTTTCCATATATAATACAGACATGCCAATTTCATTATACCTAGTTACATGAACTTCATGTATATATTATGAACTCGTATATTTAAAATCAGTCGACAAACTTACACCAGAGCGACAAGAGCAAGACGTTGAAAAATATAATAAATAAAATTTAAAATAAACAACGATAAATAATTTCGATTTATTGTAATAAATACGTGTTGCCTTGTTTTTTTTTTTGAGTTTCAAAAAGTTTGAGTGTTTTTTAAAGATGGCGGCAAATTTTTTTTTATCTGTGGTGAGTTTTGGTATTGGTTTTTTTTATTGTTGTTATGTTTTATCGGCATCGAAGATTTGACACATTGTTTGTGTTTTTTAACCTTTTTGTTAGTTAATTTAACTAGTACTTATAGCAGTATTATTCTAGTGTTAATTAATATTGTAAAAGTTTTATTTAAGTAAATCTGTTCAGTGGTTTTTGCGTGAAGGATTAACAAACATTCTCACACCCATCGGCACATACTTTAACCTAGCTGGCAGCTTTTTTGCTGAAAGAATAAGCATAGCTATTCAAAGAGGAAATGCTGCCAGCCTCTTGGGTACCATGAATCCCGGAGACGCTTTCGACGATATCTTCCTATTATAAGTGGGGTATCTATGAGGTTACCTATGTATAAATATTTATATAAATAATATGTATATAGTAGGTACTTAAGTAGTATAAGTTTGTATTATATTGTATTTATTTAAGGTAAAGTCATGTTTACTTATTTATTGTGTTGTACATTATGTAAATAAATTTAAACCTAGCTAGAGGTATAATATTAGTAGGTAGGATATCATATAAATGTAAAATCTTTGGAGAAATACCCAAACAATAATACTTTTTGACCTAATGGAAAGTTTAAAGAAAATTATCGTATTTCGACACATGTTCCTTGGGAAAAGTTGTTTAGTGTCATGAGCAGATTACATACTTAACTTAATTTTCGTCATAGAATAATAATAAAACATAGAATACAATAAGAGCAGAACTTTCTCCTTTAATTTGAAATGATACATACATAGGTACATATCTGTCACGCCTCTCTCCCATCGAGGTAAGCAGAGACCACTTCTATCCACTTGCTGTGATTAGTATAATTATTGATTAATCTAATTAGATCCAGTTTAATTCCGTTTCGTAATAATTACATATTTGATAAAATATAGATTATCTGCTTTAAATCGGAATTAATATGGCTATCGCACTTACGACATATATTTAATTAGGTATTGATTAATTTTGTTGTAGAAAAAATCATTAAGTTAATGCTCCATTTGATATTCATGACCACTTTAAAATCATAAAAGGAAGGCATGTAATTCGCATGTGCGAAAAAACTAATTTTATCGAAATACATGGTGCAACAGAAAGGGGGTATCATACCGAAACACAGCGATAGTACTTAGGAACTGAACAACTTTCCTCAAGGAACATAGATCGTAACTCGAAAAAAAAATCGCATTCTCATACAAAATGTCCCTTGGGGAAAGTTGTTCAGTTCAGTACTATCGCTGTGTTTCGGCTTAATAGCCACACATGAAAGGGGGTATTAACCCCCTTTCTGTTACACCCTGTACCTATATGATTGTAAGTTTTTACCCGACTGCGCCAGAAGGTGGGTTATGTTTTTCGAGAGTATGTATATAATAATATATCTATGTATGTATAAATCTTTGGCACGCTCTACAGCCTAAACGGCTTGATGAATTTTAGCTTGAAATATGTTGTTAGATTCGTATTGACTGCGAAAGTGACATTCAGTACATCAAAATAAAAAGAAATAAGTTTTATAAACACAGTCAGAGTTTTTTAATGGGGATGATGACTACATTCAAATATTCATAAAATAATTAGTTCGTTTTTTAGGCTATAAAAAAATATTTGAAACACATTTTTTACCTGATCAAATACATAAATAAATACAAAGATACAGAGCATCAAAGTTACGGATTGGGGGGTATTGACGTCACTCCTCGGTTAAAATCGTACTGAGGCGTGAGGTCACGAGCAACTTTAACCCAGTGTATCTTTGTCATTTTTAGTTTAAGAGAAAAAAGAAAAAATACGTGTCGAATATTTTAAAATAATCTATGTAATGGACAAAAAAATTTTTTTTAGTCATTATGCCCATTAAAAAGGTTAGGATATTCCCAGAGATATCACAACATGCCTTACCAAAAAGGCACTGAAAAAAGAGTCATCTTATAAAGCTCACACTCAAACTATGGACACGGCAAACGGTTGTAAGTAGGGTTTGAGGCGCTGCGACCGCAATGAGAAAAAATAGGTAGTTTAAAAATCGAAAACACGCTTTAGCTCGCACTAAACATGCTCCATCATCAGATTAGTTCGAAAGTACCATATTATTGTATTGTCATCAGAACTCAGAGCGTGTGCTTTCAACCTATTCGAAGACCGGGAAGTGGGTCAAATTAAGATTCCAAGTTTTTTTTACATACATAGGGACCAGATCAATACGGTTTTCGACAGCAAAAAGGGACAAGAGAAGCCATATTAGCCTTGAGATTAGCAATAGATAGGAGATTAGAGTTAGATTTAGATACCCACATTGCATTTATAGATTTAGAGAAAGCATTTGACAAAGTTAATTGGATAAACATGATGACCATTTTAAAAGAAGCTGAATTAGATTATAGAGACCGTAAAATTATATATGAGCTTTATAGAAACCAGGAAACAGTAATAGAAATAGGAGAAGAAAAGGAACAGGCAAAGATAAGACAAGGAGTTAGGCGGGGATGTCCACTTTCATCACTTATATTTAATATTTTTATAGAATGTGCCATCAGAAAACTAGTAGAATCAGGAAAAGGGGGGGTTAAGTACAATGGGACAAAAATACAATGTATACGTTTTGCTGACAATATAGCTGCGTTAGCCGAAAGCTCAAACCAGCAGCAGAAGAGCTACTAACGGACATGAACCAGATTTTTGAGGAATTAGGTTTGAAAATCAATGTGGCAAAAACCAAAACACTTGTAGCGTCAAAATCAATAGCCAGGCATAGACAGGTTAAAATAAATTCCACAGTATTAGAGCAGGTTAAACAATTTAAATATCTGGGCAGTCTTATTACCAGCGACTCAAGATGTACACCTGATATAATTGCTAGGATAGCGATGGCCAAGCAAGCTTTTAATAATAAAAAGTACCTTTTCAAAGCCCGCATAGCAAGAACAATCCGAAAAAAGCTTATAAAGGTGTATATCTGGAGTATCGCTCTATATAGCAGCGAAACGTGGACAATGAATAAAAAGGATAGATAAAGACTGGAGGCATTTGAGATGTGGTGTTGGCGAAGAATGGAGAGGATAAGTTAAGAGAAATGAGGAGGTATTACAGATTGTGGGAGAAAAGAGAAGTTTACTAAAATCTATTGAGAACAGAAGAGGAAAGATGCTAGACCATTTGATACGACATGATTCCTTCATAAAAAACATCATAGAAGGAAAAATTTAAGGGAAAAGGAAGAGAGGAAGACCCAGACGGACGTTCCTAGAACAGGTGACGGAAAAGGCGGGTGTCATGTCGTATCAAGATGTTAAAAAGAAGGCAGAGAATAGGGAGGGATGGAAGAGGCTCCACCGACAAGAGCTAAGCTCTTAAATTAGTAGAAGAAGAAATTACTTAGTTACATACAAGTGAAGCTAATATAAAGCGTGTAAAAAGAGGAAGGAAGAAAGTGGTCTCTGCCTACCCCATTGGGAGAGAGGCGTGACGGATATTTATGTATGTAAAAAAGAGACGTTACATAACTTATGTCAAAATATTACATCATAATCAAAATATTAAGATATTTGTCGAGTCGCGATCGAGCATCCACACGGGTTGGTTGTGAAACGCATTCTTATAAGTTCGTTTTCCTAAGTAATTCGTGCGCTAAATCCTCGCGACGACTATGCGCTTTGTTCTAAAAACTGGTTATGAGTAGCATCGGTTCGCAACAATCGGACGATGACGCGGTGGAATGTGAGTTTAACGTAAACAACTCATTAGACAATATAAGTGAAGAATGTTTAGACAGTACTTCGTTGGTGTTTTGTCATAGGGGCGATTTTTCGGAAGTTGAATGTACTAGGCGATCAGAGAAACGTAAGCGAGATTCTGATATGGAGGAATTATGGCTGGAGGTGGGGAGAAAGGGGAAGACTTTGGCGGTAAGCGAGTCTGGAGATAAGTCAACAAAAAGACGGGAAGAGAAAGTAGAAGTCAGTATGTACTCTAAGGAGAAACTACCTAAACAAATAGCTTTGGCACGCTTACTCAAGTCGGAAAATATAACCGACGTTATCCGTGTGAAATACCTAAATGCTTATAAAGTATTGCTTCAATTTTCCAACGAAGACGCTGCCAACAATTTAATCTCATGCCAATCGCTTATTGATAAAGAGTTCAAATTCCAAAAAACTTTTGAGGTGGGTATATCATACGGGGTGGTGAGGGATATTGACTTAGAACTGTCCGAAGAACAAATTCGCGAAAATATATCTAGTACAATTCCCATTATTTTCGTCAAAAGACTACAACGATATGATGCTGTGAACAAAACATGGGAAGCGAGCGAGTCCGTGAGAGTTGGTTTTAAAGGGGCGTCTTTACCAATTTATATACATTCGCATAATACAAGGATAAAGGTGATTCCTTACGTATTCCCTGTGACGCAGTGTGTTAAATGCTGGAAATTTGGGCACACTCAACGGATTTGCCCATCCAAAAGAATAAGTTGCCCCAAATGCGCAGGCCCACATGAGACTTGTGACACAACAAAATTTAAGTGCATAAACTGTTCAGGTAAACATATGTCCCTCGCAAAAGTGTGCCCTATGTTTATAAAAGAGAAGAGAATACGTGAACTTATGGCAGAGCACAACTGTTCCTACAAAAAAGCTCTTACCTTTTATGCACCTAAGTCACCTCAGGTAGGCCTATCACGTGACATTTCCCCTGCGGTAGATCCCATCTTGATAAAAACTTCCGCAGATGCTAACCAATTACGACAAGGGATACCTACTACGTGGAGTTCTACTCCTATGAGTTCAACTGGTAGAAGTACTTATGCAGAGATCGTCAAATCAGCGGCTGTAGTGCATGACCAGCCCAAAAAAACAATGAAAGAAACAAAGAAGAAAACAAATACAACTAGAGACAATACAGAAGACATTAGTGGGATACATGAAGCGCAAGAAGAACCAGAAGAAGAGAACAACAATGAGGATACGAAGAGCGAAGATTCTGGAGTCAGACAGCACCGATTATTGCGCCTATTAGCCGCTATAAAAGAGATTCTATTTATAAAATCTATGCGATGGGAAGAAAAAATTAAGTCTATTGTTGAATTTACTTTTAGAATGGCCATACAGTGGATTCAAGAAATATTTGCAGAAATACCTATGTTTAAATATTTTACTCAAAATGGGTAGTAGGTCTAGTTCTAGAGCGTTAAATATATTACAATGGAACTGTCAGAGTATTAGGCCTAAAATGTACGAGTTTCACCAATTGTTATTGCAGGAAAAAATCCATATAGCGCTTCTAAGCGAGACTTGGCTTGAACCTGAAAGTAATTTTAGATTGAGTGGCTATCAAATATTTCGGCAAGATAGGAATGATTCTTACGGCGGAGTGGCTGTTATCACCCATTCTTCTATAAAAGCTCAACTAGTTCAAAATCATAATATTCGTTCGGATATTCAGGTTGTTTGCGTAAAACTTTTAAACTGTGCCCACATCGAAAACATAATTTCTATTTACTGTCCTTCTTCTGTTCATACCTGTTCTATGAATTGGGACTCCATATTCTCTCAATTTACTCGAAAAACTATAATTGCAGGCGATTTCAATGGTCATCATAACAGCTGGTCATACAAAACTGATTCCAGGGGCACTCAACTCTTTGATACTTTCATTGATAATAGTTACATAACACTTAATGACGGTTCGCCTACCCGTATTAAATTTGTAAATGGTAATCTTCAGAAATCTGCTCCTGATATAACCACTGTAACCTCGGATATTGCACTTGAGTTTTCATGGAAAGTTTCAAATGAAAATTTAGGTAGTGATCATCTTATTATCATATGCAAAACCGATATTGCTGTTTCCTCCGATCCTCTTAAAATTAGAAATTTCAAATTAGCAAATTGGCAGGATTATGGTACTTTCATTCAGGATTCCATTTCATCTATGTCATTTGAGGATCCCTTGCTAGCTTACGATCAATTTTTATCAATCATCAACGCTGCTGCCGATAAACATATACCCTTTATTAAGATATGTCAAGATCCTCAAAGGATAAAAGACTTTATTCCTAAGTGTTATTGGACTCAAGAAATTTCAAAGGCGGTTGCAGCGCGCAGGCTAGCCCTAGCCATGCTTAGGAGAAATCCAACTCCCCAAAATCTAACTATTTTACAGACCAAAACTTCTGCTGCCCAGAAATTAATTCGTAGAGCAAAGTCTAGTTCTTGGAAGTCTTTCTGTAATGAAATAGATGGCGTAATATCGCCGGCTGATTTGTGGCGGAAAATGAGGTGGCTTAAAGGTCGTAGGTCTCATAAATTTTATATAGATGTTCCGACTGCTGATAAACTTTTACACGACCTTACACCTGACTTCGTTTGCCCCAGCAGCCCACAGTTTATCTCCTGTAATGATTTACTTTCTACTCCTATCACGGTTCACGAGTTGGAACGTGCTACTAAATCAAAAGACACAGCTCCTGGTATCGATGGAATTTCCTTTTCGATGATTAAAAACCTTCCATTGAATGGTAAATTACTTTTGGTTAATCTATTCAATTTTTTTTTGGAAAAGGGTATTGTCCCTCGGCAATGGAGACAAATTCAAATCGTCCCTATTCCTAAACCTAGTTGCGAAAATACCCAATCGGTGAATGCTGTTAGACCCATAGCCCTAATGTCATGTCCATGTAAAATTTTTCATACAATACTAAAATTTAGACTCGAATGGTATTTGGAACGGGAGAGATGTTTTTCAACCAACATGGTGGGTTTCAGGCAAGGTATGTCTTGCTTAGATAGCCTTTCACGCTTAGTTACATATATTCAGCTTGGTTTTTCAAAAAATTTGCTGACGTTGGCTTGTTTTGTGGACATAACCAACGCTTATAATAATGTTGATATTTGGATCTTATTAAAAAAGTTGGACACTTTAGGGGTGGGGTCTACTATTTGTACCTATTTATGGGAATTTTTGAGAGCCAGAGAGCTGAAACTTCACGTTAATTCGTCAATCTTATCTAGAACTACTGCCAAGGGTCTGGCACAAGGTGATCCATTATCGCCCCTGTTATTCAATGTGGCAACTATAGCTATATGTCAAGTTATCAAAGACATAATGATCTCCCAATATGCAGACGATTTCGTGCTCTATGTTTCCAGTAAATCGTTAGCTGAAGGAGTTTTAAAGCTGCAATCGGCTATGGATGTTTTCTGTAATCTAGTAGCAGAAGTAGGACTCGACATTTCTGAGAAAAAAACAAAGACATGTTTGTTTCGCAAAGGTTTCAATAGGGAAGATAGAATAGATTTATATATAAAAGGTGTTCAAATTCAATTCGTTCATTGTGTTAAATATCTTGGCCTTTGGATTGACAGATCTCTGAAATGGGGGAGACACATTAAAGAGATTACACAAAAGACGCAAAAATTTTTAAACGTTTTTAAGGTTTTAGCAGGCTCTGGTTGGGGTTTACATCCCAAACATCTTCGTAGACTTTATATCTCCATTATTAGAAGCAGATTAGATTATGGGAGTTTTCTTTTTGATACAAGTTCTAAAGGCAATTTGTATAATTTGGATAAAATTCAAAATCAAAGTATGCGCACTATCGGAGGTTTCATAAAAAGCACACCTATACACGTCATGGAATCCGAACTGTGTCTGCATCCACTCCATTTACGTCGCCACTATCTCGCCTGCAAGTTCTGGTTAAGAAGTCGATCTGTGAGTACTAACTCGAATATATCATTGATCGATGACCTTTCAATTCTCTGTCGTGAACAAAACTATTGGCTTAGAAAAAAGAAACCATTACTGTCGACTGTGCATAATGTGTTGCAATCTCTACCAATCCATTCATCTTCAAGTATTGACAATTTTTCCCTTCACACCTGGGTCCAGAGTATAGATTTATCTAAAATCATAGAATGTAAAATTGTTAACGTTAATACTACTAAGAAAAACATAAATTCTATTATTCTCAAGGACAAATGCGTAAATGTATTGAATTCAGTGTATAGTGACTACTATAAAATTTTTACGGACGGATCTAAGGACGTTTCTGGTATAGGAGCTTCTGTGGTTGACCCTCAGACGGACGTGCACTTGGGATTCAAAATAAAAAACAACATTTCTATTATGTATGCCGAACTTTATGCCATCTCAGAGGCACTGTCGTATCTAAAAAGTATAGATTACAATAAGTTTTTTATTTTAACGGACTCTAGGAGTGCACTCCAGCATATAGCTCGGTGTACCTCGAGTATTCGAGGAGTACCGATAGCTTATGTCATTATTGAAACTATACTAGAAATTTTATCTGAGGACAAGTCAGTTATTCTGCAGTGGGTCCCTTCTCATGTCGGCATTGAGGGTAATGATAAGGCGGATTTAATAGCAAAACAGGCCATATCAGACGGTATTCCATGTAACGTGTTACCCTTTTTTACAGACTTATTACCTAGTGTTAAAAGTATTGTTTCTGATCTGTATAAATTACATTTTGACGAAAGATCGTTGCATAAAGGCATCTGGTACAAGACGATACAATGTGATCCTTTTCGTTACCCTTGGTTCGACTCATGTCAAAATTTCAATAGAGAAGAATTGGTGATTGCATTCAGACTTAGATCGGGACACTTACCTTTAAACCAATTTGCATTCCTCATGGGCAAATCCAATTCCCCGAACTGTTCAGAGTGCGGTAAATTGGAAGATGCGTATCATATTTTGGTGGAATGCGTACGGAATAACTCCTTTAGACAGCATATTTTAAGAAATAGTATTTCATATGAGATTGGTGGATATAATAGTATCTTGGCTAGTCCACTTTCAGTTCAAGCCCGGTCGCTGTACAAATTGGTGAAACTCGGCCTTAAGAATAGACCGTAGTGTTTGAGCTGATTGTAGATATAATACTTGCATAGTAATTATATTGTAGACATTACGAGGACGGCATGGTCGCCTCTTTTTTGTGTACCAAGTCCTTTCCAAATAAAGATTTAAAAAAAAAAAAAAAGATATTTGTCTGGTTGTATTATTAAAACCCAAGTTCTTGGTGATAAAAGTATTATTGAGGGCATTGCATTAGCAATTAAATCTTGTTTGCATTGAGAGGTCAAAATGGCTACTAGATATTGTGAAATTAATCTATCATGTTTTTCGTGTTTTGTTATCTTTTTGGGTTATTTAACACTAACTTAGTATCGATATTTAAATAGTACTAGCTGTCCCGGCGAACTTTGTCCCGCCTTAGAATGAACTTTATTGTGTAGGAATAAAGTTCAAATTGACTCTACATTTTAGTAGGAAAACATTTGTATGGGAAAAAGAAAAGGTCTGTTTTAGGGCTTTCCCGGCAATTATTCGATTTTTTCTCGCCGTAAGAACCATCCTTGGACTTCAACGAACATTTAAAAAAAAAGAATTGGCCGAATTGGTCCAGGCGTTGTTGAGTTATGCGCTTACCAACACATTTTGCGATTCATTTTTATATAAAAGAAGATAAATGTATTATACACTAAGGCCCGGTTTACACCTAACGGAGCGCAGCGCAAAGCAGTTTTATTTGTCATATTATTATCGATATTGTTGTCATTAGATTAATGTTCAAAATCGGTTAACACAACAAACGAGCATCGGAGCATCGAAGCGACTACTTGTTAACTTGTTATATTTTGTTTTTATTTTTTATTTTATATTTTTGACGCATTCAAGTGTAATTTTGGGTTACCTATGAATAAATCTTTATTGAATTGAATTGAATTGAATAATATGACAATTAAAAATGCTCTGCGCTGCGCTCCGTTCAGGTGTGCGCCCGGCCCTAAAGGCGCCGGCGATAAAGAATCCACATCGGCAGTCAACATCGGGTTCAATAGTGTAACATGTCATGCTCGCTTGCGCCGCTGCAGCGGTGGCGCCTCCTACTTCCCTAAAATATGTGGAAGGGGTTGATGGCTGGCACATGCGTTGAGGCCTGTCTGAAGGTGCTGCTGTGGCGGCTGGTCATGTTATGCGGCTTCAACCTAGCTAAGAGCTTTACTTTTTAGCTATCTATTTACATCTTGTGGTTTGTTTGAATGCTGCAGGATCAAAGATTCATTTAGATTCAATAATTGTTATAATGTAAATATGTAAACTGTAAGAATTGTAAAACTTTATTTGAAAAGAGCAACCCCACAGAGTTTCTTGCTAGGTTCTTCTCTGGGGGAAACTGCGCTTTGCGAATCTAGCACTAGCTTAAAAAAGTATATTACCTATATTAAGTAATGTAACGGTTTCAAGAGCATTTTTTGTGCCTATGAAATAAATATATTTTTGACTTTGACTAACACAATCTATCAATAAATAAATAAAAAAAAATATCAATAATAAAAAAAAAAAAAATTTTTTTTTTCATTTTTTTAATAATCTATGTTTATTATTATTATTTTTTTCTTTTTTCTTTTTTTTGATTAAAACTCGAGAACGGCTGGGCCGATTAAGCTGATTTTGGTTTTAAAATGTTTGTCGTAGTCCAGGGTAGGTCTAAACGGTGAGAAAAATTCGAATAATTGCCGGGAAAGCCCTAAAACAGACCTTTTCTTTTTCCCATACAAATGTTTTCTTACTAAAATGTAGGCGGGAACAAGGCGGGACAAAGTTCGCCGGGACAGCTAGTTCCGAATACAAATTAATCCAAATGAATGTCATTCTCACTGTAAATACGAATCAAACGACACCTCCCAAGCTAAAATCCATCAAGCCGTTTAGGCTGTAGGTAGAGCGTGCCAAAAATACATGCAAATATACATACATACTCTTGAAAAATATAACCCTCCTTCTTGCGCAGTCAGGAAAAAAAGAATATTTACATACCTACTTAAACATTTTTTTGAGTATTTTTTTATTTTTTCACAGAAAATCTCAATAGCCTGTGCAATGGTGCTGCTTCATTTAGCAGTATTGGTTCGGGAATCGAACGCACGACCCCCATGGCTGTCACATAACAGCGGCGTTTTTACTGAGTCAGCGGCATGCACTAGTGATGTAAGTATCCCACTAGTGGGCCGCAATTTTTTTTATAAAATGTGTTTTATTAGACATAGACATTTATATCTTACAAACACAGATAAATAAGATGTAGTTAAGTACTTAAATCGGCTGTAAGACTCATGATAAACAACTTTTCTATGAAACTATGCACGGGTCGCGGGTTCGATCCCCGCCGGCTAACAAACGTTTGTGTGATGAGCATAAATGTTTGTTCTGTGTCTGGGTGTTATAGTATATTTATCCATGTATGTTTATCAGTCCCTGATACTCATAGTACAGGATTTGCCTAGTTTGGGGTCAGGTGGCCGTGTGTGAAATGTCCCTCAATATTTATTTATTTTTTCTATTCATTTTTCTATTCTTTCTAAATATTATTTAAATATATGTTAGATATAATCATATAATATTAGATAATTAGATATAATCAATACATATTTAAATATATGTTAAATATATTTAAATCAAACATAAATTTGTTTATAAAATAAATATATTTTGACTTTGACTAACTTCAATTGTATTTTCCTTCAACAGGAGGATCTTCTAGACTTATGCCAACGCTGCGCAAAATTAACAAAGTCCAGAGACGCGTACCCAATGTGTTGTTCTACTGATATGGTAGCAAGAAGATGGTGTTCAGACTATGTGTACTTTGGGAGTGGGTAGGAAGACTTTCGCCAATAAATCTAGGTATAGAAAAAGCGGTTACGCACTTTATCCGATTTGATTCCTATCCGATAATTCGAGAATACGAGATCCAAGAATCCGAGATTACGATAAAAAAATACTTAGTTCTCGGATCTATACTATACATCTTGGACAAGATTCGGATCGGATACAGTGCGAAACCGCTTTAAAGGGCAATAAAGAATGCACATCGATCTTAAAAAAAAATACGCAATCTGCTAATTTCAACTTCGTATAGCTATATCTGTGTCGCACACACCATGACGTTTGTTTTGTCAGTCGCGGTTCAAATGCGAGAGAGTGCTACATTTAAGTAGGTATTTAGTTCTTAATTCAAATTCTGATGAACGGTTAATCTAATTAATTAATGTACATGGAAATTAGCATTCGTTTGTATTCGGAAATGCGATGATTGCCGATGTGCGCTTTTTATCGCCCTATATACTGTAGTTTTGTAGCTTTATAATAATGTTGGTTGTTATGTATGTATGTATGTATGTATATATGTACAGGCGTGAGTATTGTTTTTATCTGACGTGTTTTAGCGGGTAGAAAAATAATGAAAATGGCTGACTAGATAAAATGTAAAAAATAACTAGATTTTTTAATGTTTTCAATATTTTCTGTTCTATTTTGTGAAAACGAAAAAAGGTGTATTATTGATTTATTAATAGTTGACCGTGTCAGTCATTTTCGTTAAAGTTTCTTTGTAAATAAGGGATAAAAATACGTTGAAAGATGTTTTTAAAAATGATTGAAAAGGCTAAAATGTGATATTAGAATTCTTAGTAGGTATTAGGTACCTATTCGCTCGAAAATATATTTTGTAGACTATTTGGGGCTTAGATATAAGTATGTTTTGGACAAAAATAAGTAATTCCATATGTAATGGAATTCGTAATTGTATGGAAACAAAAATGGGTCTTTTTTCATTTTGCTAAAAAGCTTATTTTAAAAAATAAGGCTGCGAAAAAGTAATAGTCACTAAATATTTTAGATAAAAAATTACCTATGATTAAAAAAACATGATTCAAAAATTAAAAATACATACAAAATGAGAGATTACTCTAAAATACAAAATAATCATCCAATTTATGGCTGTGATACCTTTTTTATAACCTAGTCTTATTAAAATATTTAAATTTATTTTTGGTGTTTTATTTGTGAAAATTTTATTTTTAAATACTATCAAACACTTAGAGGAGGCTTTTGTCCAACAGTTTACAGTACAACTAGTTTGAAACGTTTCGTTTCAGTTGCGTCGTGTGTGGTTTTCTAAGGAAGTCTATAGCAGAAACTTCGATGCAACTTAAAAGTACCTAACTAGCAGTTTCAGTTTCGTTGCAGTTGCGTGTAATCGTGTGTTCTGGGTCACAGTGGACGTCCATAAGCTGTCATGATGATGATTATAATTCTCTGTAAATTGTCAACTTTGTGAACAAACTTTTTGTAAGGAGCGTATTGTTCACATGTAACAATTTTCAAAGTTCTTTCATTTTCAAAGTTCTATATCTCTGAAAGTATATCACTTTCGACATTTGTCCAAAATACTATACTAATACGTTTTATAATATTTTTCTCTATCGATTGACGTTAGTTTCATCAGTGGCCGCCAACTTTTTTTTCTCCATACTAACTCGAATAGGGGATGTGTAGTGTATCTACACAGATCCGGGCCATGCCCGGGACGTGTCCGGGTCGTGGGCCGTCAGGAGGGAAAACAATGTCGTCATGACAACGTGTGGAACGAATCCATAGAAAATGTATGGAATTATATTTTTTCCCTGACCTCCTCTGTCCTTGACCTCCTCCTGTTGTCATGACGGCGTATTGTTTTCCCTCCTGACGGGCCACGGCTCGGACACGTCCCGGGCACGCCCCGGATCTGTGTAGATAGACCTTAATTGATACCGAAAATTTTTACTATACCAATATGTTGGATGCTCTTTAAAATAAAACGACGAAATTAAAAATCCATAAATTAATTTATTAACACTATTTGACAATATTATAACAAGTTTATGTACAAAACCTTTTTTTATACTTTAAACGTATTTTCTAATGTCACAATAGTTTTCGCAGATTTTAATCATGGAAGAAAAAGAAAGAAAATTTTCGAGGAAAAAAAAACTAATTTTTTTTCAGAAGTATTTTTATATTAAATAATGATTAAAATATCTGCGTTTTCTATATTTACATTTTCTTTGAGCACGAATTTTACAGTGCTATTTATTTAAAAATAAAATAATTACTTAATACATAAGACAATACATTTTAAGTTTTTTTTAAAGTCGTCTATGTAAAAAGTAAGTATTTTCAATTATTTACATTAGTAAGACAGTACATTAAATTAAATGTTTAATCTCAAAAAAAATAATAATAACCTTAATTTAAATTATTTTGGTTTTAAAATGTTATTTTTTAAAATATTGAGTCATTATTATTTTTACAACAAGATAACAATATTTTTAAGACAGTATCTATAAAAAAAGTATACTTATTATCATTAAAAAATACCTCCAAAAGCCACATAAGTTGTTACGCCAAAAAAAAAAATTCTTGAAAAAATTTTATTAAAAATTATTTATCAATTAATTAAGTACAAAATGTTTAAAAATATATTATTGCAGATTTTCTTCACGTCTCATAACGTTAAAAAAAGGTAAGTAGGTATTTCCATTTTAAATAAAATAATAATTTTTATATTAAAGTGTAAGTGAGAATTAAACATAATTTTTGATATTTTTTCATACATTAAATATTTATTACGTGTTACAATATTTTCAAATAAATCTTAATTCGATTACGAAATATCGTTGCATTGCAGAAACTTAAAATAAATAAATAATAAAATTGTAAAAATAATAAAAATAAATGCCGATTTATAACTACGGGCCGCAATGTACTTAACATAAATTGAATAATCAAATTCTTAGGGTAAGGACACATCTATCGAACGTACGGCACCAAAAAATTAACAGATAATGTGTTTTAGGGCGCTTACTCATTAGCGAACTGTAACCGAACAGAAACAGTCACGAGGTGCTAGTATGTACGCGTGTTACAGTTACCCTTTGATACGCGGTAAAAACTGACAATCGTCGGCTCGCTGCGAGCCGCTCGTGTCGCGTTCGTCGCAGACTCGCGAACCACGTACACACTATGTTTTTTTGTTACAGTGTGCTGCGGTTACAGTTACAGCTCGCCAATGATAATGCAGCTTTAGACTTGAATGAAACACACTGTGAGCGTATTGAACCGAATCGATGCTGTAAGGGCCAAAACATAAATTCACGACACGATGCGACACGATAGATACGACGTGACACGACGCGACGCGACACGACGTCACATCATGAAAATCGACGACGTCGTGTCGTGTCGCGTTGCGTCGTGTATTTATGTTTTAGCCCTTAGTTCCACAGATGTGTCGTAACACTAACTTATATTCAAGAACTATTTCACTGTTCGTATCTTTGGATATTTTTTGATATTATTACACAGTCTATTATATTACTTTTATACAATTATTTTTATTATGTTTATACTAACAATTTACATACGATAGGGTTCAAGCTAGAATTCATCTAAGTTTGTTACCTTCCCGTTTGGACGGATAATACGAATTCTAAATTGATGCCATTCTAAAAAGCTGAGTGTAGTGAATTTTGGTCTATGGAGAGGCACAAATAATTAAATAAAAAGGTGTACTCATAAGCGAGCTGTAACCGTAACTGTTGAATGCACTGTAACCAAAAAAAAAACATAGTGTGTACGTTGTACGCTAAAGGTTCGCGAACCTTCTGCGAGCGCATGCTCTATGTTTTTTTGGTTACAGTGCCATCAACGGTTACAGCTAGTTAATGAGTACGAGCCCTTAAATGTGCCTCAAAATAGAGCAATGAAATATCAACTTGCTTTAAATACCCTGTTCACGGAATAGGGATTGCGACCTAATTTTTTGATAGTTTTTAAGAAAAATTAAAAGTGACAACCCTATGCTTAGTAATGTCGATGGGCGGGGCGTTATGACGCCGATAGCCAATCACAACACAGATAAATGTGTAACTGTGTCCTGATTGGTAGGATAACCTATGAATTGAAGCTTATATTATAGGGTTGCCCTTTTGATAATTTTCTTGAAAACTATCAAAATTGTAGTTATTTCTATTAGAAAAGAAATCTAATTTCTATATACAAAAGACGTAATGTTACTTTGAATGTTAATTATTAGGATTTTTTTTAAATTGCCGGTTATTTTTAAAATTGAGATAGTTTTCTTTGGCAAGACTCCAAACCTCACTAAAACATTTGGAATTACACTTTTTGGTTTAAACAGATAAGTACACAAATTAAAAAAAAACTCAAAAATATATTTTTCGAAAGATTTAAAATATAAAACATTCTTTTTTAAAACATTGACATACAATTAAAACAGATGAAAAACGAATCTAAATCAAATTACATCCGAGCAGAAAACCGAGCGTTATTCCAAAACGGGATTGAAATAAGTTCTAGAACTAATTCAGTTATAAGTCATTTCACATCAAAAAAAACGTCATGGACATGACATCTAGAACTATATTTAAACCGCGTGTTGTAATAACAAAAAACATAGGATGTGCACTCGGAGTAAGTTTTCGAGCGATTACTGAATAACACCATAATGTTTTTTGGTTACTATTGGTTTTTATGGTAGCTACACACCAAAGCCGTCGGCTTTTTTGACAGCTACCATTAGTATGACTTAAAGCCGCCGGCCTAAGTCGGCGGTATGCCGGCGGCTTTGGTGTGTAGACAGCATTCAATGGGTTTTTAAATGGATTTTTTAAAGTAGATCATCATCTTGGTTTTTATCGTATATTTCTTGGAGTCGTTGCTGTTCTTTGATTTTCTTCATCTGTGCGTAAATGGAGGCTGCCTTGTAGTTGATAGGTCCGTAGTCTTTCATGTCGGCGTCGGCGTAGATAAATTGGTCGTCGGGTTTGTAAGGCTGTTGAGGAAAATTTAGAGGTTAGTTCTGGTAGTTTTTGGAGGGGGATTTTTGGGGGTTGTGAAAAAAGGTGTGCTTATTAGAAATCTTGGAACTTTTTCTTTGTAGGTGCCTGTATTTTATACCTATTTTCTAAATGATTTCTTTGCTTTTATTCTGTTAGGTGCTGATTTTTTTAAACTAAAATAATATTGTTTGGGTAAAAAAAAAGATTAATTAACAAGTATGTAACTTAAATTATTATAAGATTTTATTTAATTAAAAACAAAAAATATTGCTACCAAAAAAAAAATAAAAAAAATGGTAATACATGTTAAGTGAAAAAAAAAACAAACAAATTCATTTTTAGAAGAACATGACTCCTCTAAAAAAGGAGTTTTTAAGCTTAAAAAAATGTGTTAAAAATATTAAAAGTGTAAAATAAAATAAAGAAGCGTGTACATAAAGCAGTTTTATATGAATCTGGAAGATTACCTTTTTTTTTAATAAATGTACGTGTCACTCTTGGTAAAGCGGGCCTAGAAATAGAAATATAAAAACTTCACAACACAGCTGTAAACATGCCTTAAGATTTTTATAAACAAATATTATATTATATTTATTTTACAAAAAGAAAAATTATATAAAAAATATAGAAAATTTTTTTCAACACTGAATTCAAGAAAAAATATTTTTAGAAAGAATTTTTGAAATAATTTTAAAACATGCATTAACATGAAATTTTCAAATTATACTTTTCAAAAAAAATCGGCGTAGAGGCTTTTGCCTAGCAGTAGGACATTAACAGCTAGATAATATTGATAATATAAAAAAATAAATTTTAAAAGATAATTAGTACAAAATAACAATAAAATAGGAGAAATACTTATAAAATTTTCCTATCTGTGAAAACAATTTTTCACCACGCACTTTAAAAAACCAAAAGATTTTTGAACTAAAGAAATAAGGTTATGTTAGGCTCAATCACTCTTGCAAATTTCAAATGAGAGTAAGCCCCTGTAGTGGGGACGTAAGGTCTGTTTAAGATGATAATATTAGAATGTTATTGTATCAATTCAAATTAATTTTGGTAAAGGCTCTTTAAAAAAGCGTAATGTAAATATTATGAAAGCTCAGCAAGAATTTAAGTAAAATTCATGCTTTCAAACATCATAAAAACAAAATCACATACGCACATATTACCACTTTTTAATATTTTAAGGGGGACATATAAAAATATATTGAAAATTCTGTGCAGCAAGATGATAAGAATGATATTAAAAACAATAAATAAATCATATATTATTATTATGATAAAGAGTAATAATGGTCCTTTTACACGGAGCCAATTGATGACACAGTCCGGTGGACCAAGGGCCCAAGTCTGCAAATTTACAATAATCTGGGTTGTGTGTCGGCAGAGTGTCAATGTCATTTTTTGACACATTTGGTATACGGCTAAACAATGGCTTACACTGATTGCGACCAAATCTGGCAAAAATGTCATTGACATTTGCAGGCTTAGGCCCCAGTGTTGGCCTGGCTTATTGGATTGTCTTGACTATAAGCCTCGAGTAAAACGACCATAAGTACTTGTAGTTGATCGTGAAGAAGGAAACTTACCTTTCAAACATCAATTTCATTAAATTTCAAAGTAGCGTAGTCACTTCTTTGACTGTGGCTACCTTTCCTCTGACTACTTTGGCCATTCTTATTATTAATATTGTTAGTTTCTTTGTTAGAACTATCATTTCCTATAGTATACGTATCATACAAATGTCTATTTGAATTGACTGTATTCTTAAATTTTAAATTATGATTCCCTAAAGCTAAGTCTGCATATACTAGTTTTTTATGTTTAGGTTTGTCATCTTTAGACCCCATTGTGTTGAAATTTGTGTTGTAATTGTGTTCTGGGCCTAGGTTTCTTGTTGAATTTGATATGTAGTTGCCTTTTAAGAGATGCAAGTAAGATCTTCTTTCTGACTCATTATATTCTGATTCAGGGTAATCAGGTTTCTCGTATTGATCATAAATTCCAACACATGAAAGTTTTTCTCTGAGGCTTTCAGATTTTTTGAGCCGGTTTAGTTTCTGGTTATTCTTTTCCTTTGTTCTGTTTAATGTTTTTGAGTAATATTGGGGATCTGTAGGTTGATAAATCAGAGGGCCTATAGTATTATTATATCTGTCTTGGTCGACTGGCATTCGTTTATCGACTCGGATAGGTTGAAAGTAGCAAAAGCTGTGATGTTTTTGAAGCGGAATTTGGAAATTTTTCTTGTTTTTCCCTTTCGAGCTTAAGTTAGTGAAATGATTGCGTTTTTGGAGGTATTGTTGCTGGAGGATGTTAGTGTTCTGAAAATGAAAGATTAGTTAGTTAGTTTGTTATGTCACAAGACATTTAGATGAGGTATGAAGGACCTTTTGTTATTAATGATGTAGAGCGAATATCCACGAAAGAGGTAACTGCAAAACTTCTATTTATTTATAAAACTGATAACGTATTTAGAGCCTTCGCAGATCACAGACTTTCTGTGGGTACGTATTATAATGCCAAAAACGCAAAATACCTATGGTTGAAATTCCTACACTTAAAACGTCTAAAACTAATATACCGAACGGTTTAAATGCCGATGCATCCTATGCCTAAACATAAAATGTCGATAATTAAATGACCGACTGTTCAAAATCCCGAAAATGTAGGTAGATTATCGACATAAAACGTAAAGATACATAAAACATAATACTTAATCGTTGTCGTTTTGCAAAATGGATCAAAGTACTTTAAAAGTGTTTAAATCTCAAAAAGGTGGATTTAAAATTCAATTGGACGGTTTTGTGTATACCAAGAATCGTGAAAATTCAGCGAAATATTATTGGAACTGTGAATATAAGAGACATAAAGTGTACAAGTGCCGGGCTACTCTTATTACAAATGTATTCACAAATGTTGACAGTGTATCGTTGTTATCATGTAATAATGAACACACCCATGAAGGTATACCGTTTCGTGCTGATGTGGCTGAAAATATTTAAAGTTTAAAGTCCAAAACAATTGATCAGCCTACAGTCAAAACCTGCCAAATTCTACAGAATCACTTGGCAAGTACGTGCTCAGCTATTGCGACACAGATACAGACACAGAACCTTCCAAAGATGCGCTCCGGCAAGTAATTACTCGTGAGAAGAAAAAAATTCTAAAAACACCAACAGAGCCGACTACATTTGATTTTGACATAGATTTACAAGCAACACAGTATGATAGTGAAAATAATTTTATCATCAAAGATATAATTTTTGCAGAGTTCAAAAGGGTGACGTTGCTCAGCACCAAACAGTTAATAAACTACCTTTGACAAGCAATGTATTTGATAATGGACGGCACCTTTAAAATTGTACCTACGATATACCAACAATTGTATACAATTCATGGTCCAATAAACGATATCGTTAAGACGTTTCCGCTACTGTTTGCCCTTTGCACCCACAAAGACAAACCATCCTATGATATGATGCTCGATTTATTATTGGAATTCTGTGCTGAACATTCGTTGCAACTAAGTCCGTCTTTCATAGTTATGGACTTTGAAAAGGCTGCGATTTTAAGTTCACGTCAGCATTTTGAAACTGTAACACTCAAAGGATGTTTTTTCCACCTGAGGCAGATAATTTACCGAAAACTACAAAGAGAGGGATTATCTTCACAATACAATAACAATGCAGAATTTAATAAGGAAATAAAATGTATATTGGCAGGACAATTTTCACCCTATGAACGTTGATATGTGTTTTAAGGATCTCGTTGAAACATTGCCCGAAGATGCCCGAATTATAGCTGATTGGTTCAACGAGTACTACGTAAATGGGAAAAATAATCAACAGCCCTTGTATAGTCCGACATTTTGGTGCCTCAACACACACAACTCTATTCCTCGCACTCAAAATAGTGCAGAATCGTTTCATCATCACATAAACGAGGTGTGCTCTAAAAGTCACGTAGGATTTTACCGATTGGTGGCAGAGTTGATTAAAGAAACAAAGGTCAATGATGTTAATAATATAATTGATTACACACATGTGGAGTTTTTGAAGGCGATTGCGAATAACCTTTAATTTCTAACCTTTGTTTCTGTATAAATAATAATGACAGGTGAATAATACATATTTATTATAATAAGTGATTAAATACTTAATTATTATAATCAGTGATTAAATACTATGTATTTTTATTTTATCTCCTTTTTTACTGATGCTATTTTAAGTACATAGGTATTTCAATTATTATAAGATGTGGGTATATTGATATACGATATTTTACTCTTTGGTATTATGTTCTTCGTTGTTTTAGTGTTCGGAATTATGTTCTTTGTTATTTTAGTGTTCGGGATATTTAGTCTTCGGATTTTCAGCTTTCGGAATTCTGAACATTCGTACAACTGTTCATTCGGGATATTAAACTTTTGGACAAACAAACATTCGGCGTTTAAATTTTCGGTCTTCCGACCATAGGCCTTTTGGAATTCGATCTTGTCTACTTCGGCATTATAATACGTACCCCTTTCTGTCGGCTAATAGTTGGGCTCTTAATCAGTACGTAGATGTATGCAAGTGCGTACACTAAGACTATTGGCATTTGTAACGATTTGTTCTAGCAGGCCAACTAAACTATCGCCCGATTGAAAAATCTGTGATTTGCGGCCCTTAAGGTCACTTTACACCAAAAATAACAAATAGATTAACAAAATGAAACATTAAAAACGAAATTAGATGAGCAAATAAAAATACAAAAGCGTTATACCTGAGCATTATCACTATCCAGCATCATATGACTTTGAACTGAATTACTACGTCTAACTAACTTCTTTGGTATCGGCTTTTCACTTAGTTTTGGTATTTGTAACGTTTTATTTGGAGTAATTATCTGCTTTTTTGGAAGACCAACTTTATTCATCCCTGATTGCTCGTTCAGTTGATTCACAACTGATTTCACTAAAGAACTTGAGGGTGGTATTGTTGATATCGTTCTTTTTGGCGTAGCTCCAATTATGTTTGGTTTTGTGTCTTTTTTCTCTGTCTCTCCTTCATCACTTTCATTTTCACTATCTTTTTCTTTTTCTGGCAAACCACTTTTACTGGTCCTTACGATTATGTCTTCAGCAACTTTAAATTTATCAGTTTTAGATACGTCTTCAGCAGATTTTGAAGGTCTGACTGGTGCGTCAACTATATCAAACGATTTAAATTTCGTATTTATCAATGGCATTGATAAATTAACATAGACGTGATCTGTTTTAGCTGGTGATGTTTGCGGAGATATTTTCGTTCTCGGAGCTGGTACTGGTCTGTTTAAAGACGTAGTTGAAGCGTTTATCATATCACTTTCTTCTTCACAAACCTGTATTGAATCTGTTAAGTTTTCAAATTGTTCTACGCCACTTATGTCAGATCTGACTTTGAGTAGAGAAGGAAAATTTGCATAGAGAGAATTATCGATACCACTTTGATCACTCACATCACTATCTTCATTACCTTTATTATTATTAATCTCATTAAAATTTTCTCCATATTCAGTATTAGGATAAAACCTTTCTATGTTTCTTTTTCTCACTACCCTCATAGATTGAAATTGTGGCAGCTTTCTCACGTTTCTAGTGTTTAGAGACGAGAATTTCTTTGGATTTTGTTCTCCTTCTTCATCGATTGTCGGGAACTGCTTCAAGAATGACGTTTGCATTGTCGGCAAGTAAGGGTTTAGTAAAACCGTTTGATGTAATGGATACATTTGTTGAATTGGTGATAGCACTGGTATTCCATGAGTAGGTTGTATATTAGCTTGATTCATTGAATAAGTGACAGCATTTTGGACGAATGGCGGGCAAACGATTCTTGGCGTGAACGAAGGATTCGTCGTCAATTGTTTTTGCAATGCCTCAATTCCTTTGCTAACTTTCTGGTTAGTATCAATCACTCTTGGTTGAATAGCTTGCACAGGCTTTAGTCATGCCAAAAAAAAAACAAATAAAAATTAAAAATAAAAGATTAGATGATCGAAAATAATGATAAATGAAGTATCCAAATAATATCTAAAGCGATAATGACATGCTCAAATCAGATTAAATTAAATGACGTGCATAAATGAATGATTTTAATTGAGGTAAACATTTTGGACACAATGATATTTGCGTATTAAGATAATGGGCTGAAATTATGATTGTGATTTTAAAAATTAAATTGACATTCTAGGTTGCATGGAACACAATTAGCTAAAGCCATTCTGTCATGATCAACATTGCATAGATAGGTATACCTACAGAGTGAGTTTTCATTAGTGAACGATAGAAAAGAATATACATATAAGAATATACAAAGAATATACAAAGGGACAGAGTTTGTGTCTTGTGGAAACAACCATTTTCCTTGGTATTACTCTGGATTCTAAATTACAATGGGGCCCCCATATTGACAAGTTAGCGGATAAGCTCAGTTCTGCAGCTTATGCAGTTAAAAAAATAAGAAACCTGACAGATGTTCAAACTGCCAGACTAGTTTACTTCAGCTACTTCCATAGTCTTATGTCCTACGGCATTCTGCTGTGGGGTCATGCCGCCGACTCTGAGCGCATCTTTGTCCTGCAGAAGCGAGCTATTCGATCGATTTATAAACTAGGTCCCAGGGAATCTCTTAGGGATGTTTTTAAAGATATTGACATATTAACACTAGCATCGCAATACATCTTCACTAATGTAATGTTTACACAAAAAAATATACATCAATTTAAACAACTAAGTGATATACATACTGTTAATACTAGAAATAGGGATAAATTATTGCCCCATGCTAGTCGACTAAACAAAGTAAATAAGTCGTTTGTAGGTCAATGTATACGCTTTTACAACAAGATCCCTACCAGTATACGCGAACTACCCCTTAATAAATTCAAGGTTATTGTTAAACAAAACCTTAGCAAAAAGGGATATTATAAAATTAACGATTATTTAGATGACTCAAATCCATGGGATTGACCTGCTCTTCTATCGAGCTTTCTTTATACGGCATAACTGTTCATACTTATACAATTGTGAATTTCTTACATTCCTTAAATTAAGTATATGAATGTTATTGTGTATTAAAAATATTGCCTCTGCAGTATCTTGGTAGGTATGGTATCTGTAATAGCTAAGATTTTTTATGAATAAGGCGAAACGTGTGACATGTCATGCTCGCTTACGCCGTTGCAGTGGTGGCGCTGTGTGTCGGGTCTCCTACTTCCCTAAAATATGTGGAAGGGGTTGATGGCTGGCACATGCGTTGAGACCTGTGTGAAGGTGCTGCTGTGATGGCCGGTCATGTCATGCGGATCCTATGAAACTAAGCCTTTCACTTCTCTGTTTCCCATTTATTACCTTACTTTTCCTGGATATTGCGGGGTCAAATTTTTATTTATGGATAGCTCTTTTGAAATATTAATTTTATTAGGTATATGTTTGTGTTTATGCCTGAGATTTGTAAAACTTAAATTGAAAAGAGCAACCCTACAGAGTTTCTTGCTAGGTTCTTCTCTGGGGAAAACTGCACTTTTGCGAATCTAGCATTAACTTTAAAAAATGACCCGTCCTAAGTGTTGTCAAAACCTACAGGATTAAATGATCATTTCATTTCATTAAATGATCATTTCATTTCATTTCATTTCATTTCATATACTAGTGATAATAAATAACTTTTACTATGGGACTAAGTTCAGAATCATTAACAAAAAAGTGATCAACCAAACTTTAAAATCAGTTAGTGCATTTTGTATCGGCAGTTCGAAAATTTTTGAATGATTTCGGACTTGGTCCCATAGTGAAAATTGTTTGTTATGGTGTTCCCACACTGCATGTCAAGAAATGTTTACAAACATTTTTGTAAAGTCCTGTACTGGGACTCTCAACATACAAGGAGTACTTGACAGTTAACTGTCAAAGTCCTGTATTGGGACTCTCAACATACAAGGGGCTACTTAAATGTTGGAGCACCATTATTACGAAATTGTTTGTTGTTTGTTAGTACAGGCATATTCATTTCTATCGTTCACCAATTAAAAGTCACCCTGTAAATGGATAGGTAGGTACACAAATACCTATATATAAAAATATAAAAAATATATGAATTATTTTACCTTATTAGGAGGTTGTTGTAGCCCGTGGAACGGCAGATTCTCATACAGGCCGGGATCGAGGTTGCCGTTCGCTGCATTATCTACACCATTCGTAGGTGGGCCTGTAATATGCAAACATATATATTTAACAAATAAAAAATATATTCAATTTATTTTAATTAAAATTTTCGTAAAAAAAATTTTTCGAAAATAGTTTTTCATTTTAAAAATCTTAATGTTTGCTATTTTAAATTTTAAATATTACTTTTTTATTTTGAAAATTTCTAAAGCACGCCGTCTTAAATCAAAAGAAATCTTTTTAATTTTTGAAGTTTTTGAAAAAATATTTTTGAAAATTTTGTAACGGCTTTTAGTATTTTTTAAAGATTTTTTAAAAATCGATAACTAAAAATAATAAGACCGTATTAAATAGAAAGTCACATGAGAGGCCTTATCCCAGCAGTGGGATCATAGTGGCTATAAAAAACTGAAAATAAATACTGAATCACAGTGAAAAGGGGTCGCTTGGAAAATTTTCAATATCTACAAAACTAGGTATTTATCAATTTTAATTACTATATAAGTCGCATTAATTTTTATTATGATTGATTAATCCAAGGTTTATCTCAAAAGATATATTTTTTTATATTTAATAGTTTTTTAATATGTTAAATTGTGAAATAATAATTATGTAGATAAGATAATAAATATTTCTGTTAATTAGGTCTTTTCATTGAATAAGTATGTATTACGACATGTACTTAATAATTGATTATCGATTAATTGGTCTTTTTATAGATCTATAAGGTAATTAATGTTGATAAAAAATAATGATTAATATTTTTTGATGTATCACTGATATTAATCTTAAAAGATATATTTTAGGCCTTTATTTAAATAATAAAAATTAGGTAAATATGTTTGATATCTGAAGTTATTAAGTACATAGGTGATTGACTGTTTTTTTTTTATGATGAAAAACATTGGAATAATTTTTAAAAAGAAGGTACATACAAATACTATTTCATCTTCATTATCATCGTTGTAAACTTACAAAAACTTTACTTACTATTATACTTACAAAAAAAAAACCTAATTATGATCATCATGATGAAATTCTGAGGAAATTAAATTTGATTTAATTAATTTGATTTGATTTATTATTATTAATTAATTATGATATTATCATAAATAATCATGATCATATTAAAGTAATCATCTTGATTTCATCAGGATGTCATCATGATGATCATAATAAAAATTTGTAAGTATATACTCTTTTTTTAGATTTTCATATTTTCAAGAAAATACAAATAAAAACTTAATTATTGAAAAAAAAAACACATAGAAGCAAAAAAAAAAAACATGCTACTTACTATCTCCGGGCTTTTTCCTTTTTCTTGTTGCCCTTTGAGGCTCCGAAAAAGGCTTTACTTTAGCACTCATGGTTATTTTATCTGGCCTTTTGAATGACACAACTAAAAACATGCGGCAAATTAATATTTTTAGCTCGTGACATATTAAAAATAGCAGCCATATTGGAAAATATTATTTCCCGTTTTAGGTATTTTTGTTTCACATCAAAACAGCTAGGCAATAAATTGTAAAAAATATATATTTAGAAAATAAAATAGATTGATGATAATGATGAAAACATAATCTTTTTTTTCTGATAATCACAACGAAAAAATTTTTTTATTTTTTTTTACAAATACCTAATACGTGAAATTGTATTCCAAATTTTATAGCTTAGTTAAAAAATGTATCAACAAAGCAAGCAAAAAAATCACTCAAGCAAAGTTTTCAAGCTGCAAATCTTATAAGCTCAAGATGCAAGTTCTGAGTCGAAAGTTGTGTTAAAAATATTTGATTGTCAATAAATCTAAAATAAAATAAAAAATAATCTAAGATTTGTATGAAAACGTGAATATACTGTTGCCGATTTTTGTTTTAAATAACTGTTATTTTAAAAAAATAATTTTTAAAAATATAAAAATCCTTCTTTTATGGATTTACGTTTTTTAGTGTGGCAACATTCAGTTACCTGTTATTAATTTTATATTTAATTATAAAAAAATGATAGTGATAATCTTTTAGGGGCCTAATGTAGATACTAAATCAATATTAATCAATAGATAACACAATAATACAGAAAAGTTTCATTGAAATCTGTTCAGTGGTTTTTGTGTTGGAACGTAACAAACATCCACACATCCGTCCATCCGTACACGCTTCTATAGGCACAGATGCTGACATTTATAATTTTTTGGGGCTGGATCAACATATACAGATAAAATTTTTATACCAGATAAGCATACGTCTATTTCATAAAACATGACGTTTTAGACAGAGACAGGTATAAAATATCTGTCAGTTTTTTATCTGTAAATGGTAAAACGGGCTCACAGTAGGATCTTTAAGTATAGAATATATAAGGAGGTGCCATACCGTCTGGATCTGCGTGCCTGGTCTGGCGCAAAATGGCTACCTTTTTGTATGGAATTCCTTATCGTTTGCAGGTCATCTTTCAAGAAAACTATGAAAAATTTGCGACAACCTTGGCACGCTGTCATAAACTCATTTGTATTATGAAAAACAAATGTGGCACCTCCTAAACAGTAGGATTAAATCGGCAACAGCATTTATAAAAGTGTAGATGATTGTGACAAAACATGACTACCTCCTTCAGTGACAATGACATTCGGCGTTTCACTTTGAAAAAAAGATCGCAGTTTATTCTTAGGCAACGTATAACCCGACTTGTTTAAATTCATCAAAGATAAAGCCCTTTTATTAGATTTGTTGATCTTCTTGTATTTACCACTGCTACTGTCTGAGCCACTGTCATTTCTACCTCTTAGCGTTTTAAAAATTCCGCTTACTACACTTTGCGTGTGACGTCGAGGTTTAGCTTGCTTTTTGCAATTTTCAGTCTTTTCATCAGTCTTCCTGTTTCGCTCTAGCAAGCCTAAATTAGCATCGTCCTCTCTCTCTTCAGGTTTTTGTGCTGCTTGTAATCTTGCTTGGTTTTTTGGGCTTAGCGTGTGACTTGAATTCACATGGACTAATACTCCAGGTTTTAATGGCCATTTGCTTTGTACTACCGGTGTTTCTGTGGCACTTTCTTTGCTTCGATTCTCATTTTCATTATTTTTATTCCTATTAGCATTGATAGTCGCTTCTAATTGTGATAGATTTGCTTGTAGGGTTGAATTTTCTTTGAACTTATTCATTTCTAGCGGATAGTTTTGTGGGTCGACCAGCCTGGTTCTGTCACAGGATTTTGGACTGAATGACAGGTTGATTCGTGGTGATAAAGCGGGTAATGCTTGCGATATAATTGACTGGGCTATAGATACTTCGTTTAAACAGCTACCGTCCGGACTATACGAAAAAAAAATATAAAAAAATTTATTATGATGATGATATAAATCTTAATATGTGAATTAAGTAAAGTATATGAAATACGACATATACACTTATTTTTGTTAAAAATATAATCTTCAGTTCTATAGGTAATATTTTATTTTGATAGTTCCAAGTTTATATAAAATCGTTCCTAATATATATAAAAAATATATAAAGAAAAATATATGAGCAATAAATACATAATGTCACTTCAACGTTAAAAAAATGTGATACTTACATACAAAAATAGTTTGAACGAAAGAAGAATGCTTTCCACAACACCATGCATCAAAATCAAAAATCAATTTTGATAAAAACGCTACAGTTTTCGAAAAAAATCTACTCAAAAAACCACACAATATATTTTTGAAACCAATTTTTTTCTACTGAGCCAAAATACAGCGAAAAATATGAAAGCATTCTCCGAATAAAAAATATATATAATTATATTATTAGTAATATACCTGAACTATTAATTGTAGTCAGTCTTAGGACATCTGGAGTTAGTGCTGTTAGAAACCTAGGCAAGAATTAGGCATTTAGTAAATTCGATATAAAAATATAATAAAAAAATATTTTCTTAAAAATCTGTGTTAGTTTGTATGTTTTTTAAGGAATTTCATGCGATTTTAATCTATTCTAAGTTTAGGTTATTTCAGTACAGCCAACTACATAATTATCTAATTAATAATTAAGTAAGAAATATAATTATAAAAAAATGTGCAAAAATTTGAAAAAACTAGAAAAAAAATTACTAAGATGAAAATTTTAGAACAAAAATAAAATCTAATTTTCATGCAGATGACTGTACTAAACTAAAATTATTTAATTTATTTAATAATAACATCCTAAAACCTAAAATATTAGGAAATATTACAAAATAAATAAAAATTAAAAAAAAACAGCCGTTGGTCCAAGCAATTTGCAAAAATACAGGCCAAACAAAAACCAAACTAAGGTAATATTTAGACCTTTTACTGTTTTAGAGGACCTAGACATCCTAGATGACCTAGGGTCTACTCATGGGGACTAAGACGGGAGATCTTGTTGGAGGCATTGATAATGTGTGCCAAGAATCTGCTCGGACCAAGGGCGTAGCTGAAAATTTTATATAAAATAAATAAATAAAATATAAAAAATATATGGTACTAAAACTATAAAAATAAAATAAAAAGAACTAAGAAAAGTGACAAAAATCTACGAATCTTTTTTTTTTCACTCTAACATAAAAATTAATTGACTTAATCTGGTTATGAAATTAAAACAACTTTTGCCAAGAACATGGGACAAAATAAGATTGTTTTTTACTCAAAATGGCCGACCTACATTTAATGGTATCTACACACCAAAACCACCGGCTTTTTTGACAGCTGCCATTCGTATGACTTTAGTGTGTAGACAGCATTAAAGTGAAGATTTTTTTATCGTTCTTCAACTTCTGTCTCTTGGGAAAAGTTGTTTAGTTTCAACAGATTACCTACGTTATTTAATTTAGATATTACTATTAAGAAAATCTAAATTAATCCTATTAAATAATAGTTCATATAAAAAAATACTAATATTTCTATCTAAATTCTAACATTTCATCTTTATCATTCTCAGCTAAGTATATAATATTTTTTTATTTAATTTGTTTATAAAAAGTATCACATTTAGAAAAAAATCATAAAAAATATACAAAAAAAAACTTACTTTTCCCGTTCCTCCAATTCAACTGGATTATTATCTAATATGATTTCGTTTGTTTGTACGTGTGTTAGTCGTCGTGTTATTTGTGAGTAAGAAAGGCAGCGTCCGAGAAAAAAAACAACAAAAACTAAATTAGTAAGAAGTAACACATTGTGGAATTATTTAAATTATATTAATTATTAGCAAAGTTGTATAATTTTATTTTTCATATTTTTTGTCTCAGTTGATGTGATGTTATTAAAATTAAACAAAAATAATATCTATACAGGGTGTAACAGAAAGGGGGTATAATGCCGAAACATTGCCATAGTCCTCATGAAACTGAACAATTTTCCCCAAGGAATATGGGTCGGAACTCGAAAACAATTTTTGGATCGCCCATACTCACTCGATCACCTGATCGGACATTTTGTATGGGGCGGCGAATTTTTTTTTTAGAGTTGCGACTCATGTTCCTTGGGGAAAGTTGTTTAGTTTCATGAGGACTACGGCTGCGTTTCGGCATTATACACCCTTTCTGTTACACCCTGTATATGTACAACGATATAGAAGATTACGATTTATTTGTTGTGAGAGAAATATGTGAAAAATAATAATTACATGACTTTGCAAATTATTCTTTAAAATACTGAAAAGTTATTTTTTAACAATCCAACATTGTGGCAGACAATGTTAAAACAAAAAGCGCACACAACATGAAAAATTATAAAAACTTATTTCTCACAACTTTTTGGCAAAACAGACACAACATTCAAACACAAAACATCTTCGAAACAAAAGACTGTTGATTAAAAAAAAACAAGATTTAAAAAAACTTACATTTGGACTTAGCCCTCATCCGCCGACAAACGCAGATGATGATGATGCAGAGGATAACGGTGATGACCAGGATGGCCAGCGCGATGCCGCCAATCAAGATGAGTTTCTTCTGGTCTCTCCACCAGGGTACAGCGCCTAAGGTTAAGTATAACTTAGTATACAGGGTGTAACAGAAAGAGGGTAACAAGCTGAAACACAGCGATTTTCCTCATGAAACTTAGCAACTTTCCCCAAGGAACATGGGTCATAACTCGAAAAAAAATTTGGATCGCACATATTTACTCGATCAGTTGATCGGACATTTTGTATGGGGAGTCGAAATTTTTTTTTCAAGTTACGACCCATGTTCCTTGGGGAAAGTTGTTTGTGTTTTGGCTTTATATCCCCTTTCTATTACACCCAGTATATCGTATATACGCGCGTATTAAACGTTAGTCTGAAAACGCCCTTAGTGTTGTTGCCTTTAAAATAAATATACATGTATTGATTTCAGGCATAGTGTTATGAGATTTCCGTATTTTCTTTAATTATTTATAATAGAACCAAAATACATAATTAATTAAGCATAATATTGATATAATTACATAACTAATTACAAAAAATATTTAAAATAAGAGTTATATTTTTAAACAAAATATATTAAAATAATTGTGAATAAGAATTTTCTTAATAAAAAGGTCAAACATCTAAAGCGTTTTTAAAATTAAATATTTATTAAAAAGACCATAATGCGTAAACATTATATTGCGATATTTTTATGATCTATAAAAATATAAATAAATTATAAAACAATTATTAAAACCCAAAAACAATTATATTTTCCAAACACTTTGCAGTACTTACTTAAACTTTCCCAGTTTGCTAGAAATTAATATATTTTATTGTATAAAACATATATTTCTTTAGAACTACTCATTATATGTACTTACATTAGATTGACGCCTAAGTATGAAGATACTGATGAACGTATGTTTGGATCGTAGCAAGTGGAGGCAAGTCTCTGACTACCTCGATAGGAAAGAGACGTAACAGATATGTATGTATATAGGTATGTATGTACTTATAATTCACAATCTGTTTTCTTTTGGATTGAGCAGAGCCCTGTGTGTAGGTCGCTATACCGAAACCACGTCTGATATAAATAGGTATGTATGTATATGTGGCTGATTCTAGATATAATTAGGAATTTGATCAAAAACCTAGGTTTTTCATCGAAAATCGGAAGATAACACAATTTAAACTCAATTCTATCATCTTTTAACAATCTAGATTTTTTTATCTGATCTGTTTAACAACAAAAAAAAATCTGAGCTATTACTTTGGGTTTAATCTTTCACATCCCAGAAAAAAAGAACAATAGAAAATCTATTGTGTCTGGGTTTATAATGGGTCAGTGGGATGTGAGAGGTTAAAACTTAGATTTTTCGTCAAATTCCTGATTTTATAACATACGAGTAATATTCTATTAAAAAACAATCAAATCTTACCAACTACATCCCTCTCACAAGGCCTAGAGAACCCAACACTGTTGTTGGCTTGGCACAAGTAAGTGCGGTACACCTCAACGCTCGAACTTAGCTGTAAGAAGCTCTGCATTCCATCTTGCCAAATCTTCTCGTCTGTTAGACTGTCATTGTCGTTCTTCAGTTTCCAAATGAATGATACCTAGAAATGGACGTTTATAAGTTATATAAGTTTGTAATATTATACATAAAAGCTTATAATTTATGGAAGTTTACATATAAAAGACACGTATAGGTACATTAGCGGGCTATAACTGTAACAGTACATGTACTGTAACAAAAAAACAGTGTGTACGTGGTTCGCGAGTCTGCGACGAACGCGACACGAGCGGCTCGCAGCGAGCCGACGATTGTCGGTTTTTACCGCGTATCAAAGGGTAACTTTAACACGCGTACACACTAGAAACCTCGTTACTGTATCTGTTCGGTTACAGTTACAGCTGGCTAGTGAATACGCGCCTTAAGAAAATAAATGATGCAGAGAAGATAACCTTGTTTAAACGAAATAAAAAAGCTACAATATTTTAAAGTTTCATTATTATCTAGTGGTTTTTGCGTGACAACGTAACAAACGGCTGCACATCCATCGGCACAAACATTGACATTTATAATATTAAAAGGAAGCATTTACCTCAGTAGGGTTTGCATGAGCAGTACATACTAGAACATTCTCTCCGTCTTTGATGATTTGCTTGATACCGCATTCAGGGACAACTGTAAAAAAATTCACCAATCAATTTATATTACAAACACACTAAATATTCAACTATCCATCTAACCTATTGCAGCCCGTAGATAGCATAGACATTTCCAGGTCAAGGATATCCGTGTTCAGAGTTGTCCGTTCCAGTATAGACGGCTGACACGGAGCAGTGTGAACAAGTTCATACTATTTGTATATAACCGATATTTGCAGTGTTCCGTCAAGGACGTGTTCCTGGAAATGTGTGGTAATGCTATCTACACACCAAAGCCGCCGGCATGCGGCTGGGCTAGGCCGGCGGCTTTACGTCATACGAATGGCAGCTGTCAAAAAAAGCCGGCGGCTTTGGTGTGTAGACAGCATTAGCCCTTAAACAAGTGGAACTAAAAATTTTAACTTACACATAACATCCAACTGTACAGTAGTATTGACACTCCCATGTCTGTTATACGCTTCACAGACAAAGTTCCCAGCGTCCTTCCTTTGAACCGGGCCGAGAAGTAGAGTGTTAGAGGAGGATAGAATGAATGAGGTGTTGCTGTGCTCTTTCCCCGACGATTTCGTTGAATGCTCGCGGCGCCACGTGTAGCTTGGCATTGGGAAGCCTCTGTGAAAGGAAAATGGTTTGTTTTGTGAAGATCGTGATCATCATTTATCCAATGATTTTCCAGTCCGACCGGCTCATTAAGATTAAAAAGTGGTCTCTACCGATGGGAAAGAGGCTTGTCAAATCAGGGGCTCAGGTCGCTAATTTAAAATAGCCTCAGTTGTGTGTCGGCAGAGTGTCAATGGCATTTTTTGACACATTTGGTATTCTGCTAAACAATCGCTTACACTGATTGCGACCAAATATTTAAAAAAAATGACATTGATACTCTCGTTGACACTGTCGACACACAACGGAGAATATAAGATATAAATTAGCAGACATGGGCTCCTGTATGTATGTATGTATGTATGTATGTAGATACCATTTGAAAAGCTAGTACTCCCATATTATCTTTTATTTCTAATTTATTATTACTTCTATAGGATAAAAGCACTTACTCTGCCGAACATACAACTTTTGCCGGTATTTCATTCTCCTTCACAGATACTACTTTTGGTGTGACTATTATGTGTTCTGGTTCATCTGAAATATAAATAAACTTGTAAATAATATGTTTGTACGTACATTATTTTATTACTTGTTCTTAAAACTTTAATAACTGACTGAAATCTAGCCATTTGTGTCCTGCTGGGCAAAGGCTTCTCTCCTTATCCGCCACGACTTTCAATCTTGAGCTACCTCCGTCCAGGTCCAGCTCGTCCTGCCACTTAGATCTAATTTAAGAGTTAGATTTTTTAAACGAAGCATGTTTGTATCGTAGCAAGTGGAGCGAAGCGGTCTCTGTCTACCCCGACGGGAGAGAGTAGTGCCTCTATCTGACGCAAAATGGCTACTTTTTGCAGGGTTGTCATATCGTTTGACAGGACATGTATACTAAGAAAATTATGAGAAAACTCGGCGCAGCAGCCTTGGCACGCTGTCATATACTCATTTGTTTATGAAAAAAAAAATGGGTCACTCCAGTTTATTCCTTCCTCATTGGTTCATACTCACATTCTACAGCAAACTTCGTGGTACTATTGACAGGTGGGCCAGCATCATTGCGAGAAGACCGACATGTGTAACTAGCTGTATCCAATGTTCGATCTAATTTGCCATCTGTCCACGCTGACATGTTCCAGTGCTGTGGGAATTCGTGTTATTATTATTTAAAAAATATATTTACATCATGATTTTGTATAGAATTCTTAAACTGGGAATAAATGACTTACTTTATTTAAAGGCGCATGCATATTCATTAACAAGCTGTAACCGAAACCATCACATACACTATTAAGAAAAATTTAGTGTGTACTGTACATAGTTCACGAGCCTGCAACGAACGCGACACGAGCGGCTCGCAGCGAGCCAACGATTGTCGGTTTTTACCGCGTATCAAAGGGTAACTGTAAAGGTGCGTCCAGATAGAGCGAATTGGCTCGCGCGGCAGCCTCGCGAGCCAGATGCTCGGTCAGTGTGGACGTGTTCAGGGCCGTTCGGGCGCACGAATGCTCGCCCAAATGGCCGAGCGGCCGAGGCAAATGGCCGAGCGGGCGAGCCATCATGCGCCCGAACGGCGCTCAGGGCTGAGGCGTGCGCTGTCAGATGAGTCCGGCACGCGAACGCGCATGCGCGGCTGCCTCGCGAGGCAAATGCTCGGTCAGTGTGGACGTGCTCCGAGCCATTCGGGCGCATGATGGCTCGGCCGCACGGCGCTCGGGGTCGTGCCGTGGGTTCTGACTCGGTCTTCGGGACCACACGCGCATGCGCGGCTGCCTCGCGAGGCAAATGCTCGGTCAGTGTTTACGTGTTCAGGGTCATTCGGGCGCATGATGGCTCGGCCGAGCGACCGTCAGGGTCGAGCCGTGAATGGACGCGCTCAGGGTGCCTCAGCGTGCGCTGTTCGGGCAGTGTGGACGGTGCTGTCGTGTTCGCGGGTGCGTTTAGACACATCGTGTCGATTATACTTTGAGTACTTGATCAACGTTTGAGCAAAGTTGATTCATTAACATAAGTACATACAATATTTCTTTTTTATATTTATCCATTCAGGACAAGCAAGGATCAAAAATCATAGAGCCAAACTTTAATAAATTATTTTGAAGTAACTTCCATGAAATATGTCCTCAGCGTAGTCTATAAAAGTAAAATGCAATAAAATTCGTTTTTAATTATTTTTCTGTAACAATATCTCATATTTTCTAACAATAAAATTTTAAAAACGAAATCATCGTCCATCTTATTTACGAAATATGCCTGACAGGTTGGAACAATATTATTATGTTCAAATGTGTTTTAAAAAGCATAGAAAATAATATTACAATTAAAGCTTGCTGTAAGTTTTATGTAAGTTGCTTCTTAGAGTTGATTGTTGGTGGCATTGGTGGCTTTGCTTTTTTTCTATTTAGAAACGAATAGCACTGGATAAGCTTAAATATATTCCACCAGCATCATCACTTCCATCTTTGTCAAGGGAAGAGTTTTTTGCTTTTGGTAAAAGGAATATAAAGAAAACCTTTGGATAGGTAGTATAACACGACTTAAGAAAGAATTGGTTGCTTTTTTGTTGTTGTAATTGCCCGGAGATCGTTCAGCATAGTTATGTGCATATATAATAGGTTGGTATATAATTGGCCTTTAGAACAAACACGGATGCCTTCTAGAATTTTATCTACAAGTACTAAGTGCGCTGGGCCATAGTGTACTAACGTTCAACCACGTTGGTGACCATCGCTGATGACCAGCGCTGGCCCAGCGCTGGGCCATAGTGTACTAGAGGCATAACACATATTGCATCCCTAAAATTAGTGTTAGGCTTCATAACCTTTTCCACCAGCGACGAGCACAAATGATGAAATTCAGTCACTAACAAACGTGTGAAATTATTAGTTATCAAACATCATTCCATAAAATACACAATATCATTCCATAAAATCGTATCTTGGTCGTTTCATTTGCATTAATATCTTTTTTTCTTACTAAATAAGCAAGCAAAATCATTGTTGCACTCGAAATGTAGCTGTCCATTTTGAATGCGCAAGGAATTCTGATGGCTCGGTCTGCCTCGCGAGCATTGCCTCAGTGTTAGGTTGCCTCAACGTTTTGGCTCGCGCGCGCCGCTCGCGAGGCAAAACGTTGAGGCTGCCGCGCGAGCCAATTCGCTCTATCTGGACGCACCTTAACACGCGTACACACTAGAAACTCGTTACTGTATCTGTTTGGTTACAGTTACAGCTGGCTAATAAGTGCGCGCCTTTAAGGTGCCATAATTTTACTCGGCATGATGAAAGAATTACTGAATTATTTTGTAAAATATAATTATCAGATTGCTTAACAAAAACTATGATTGTTACTAGAAAACCAAGAAAACTTACCAAAGTAGACTCAGTAGCTTCAAAATCGTTTCTATTGACTTGAGGTTCAATCTTTCTCTCCACTACGTAGTATCGGTCCGTCTTGTCGGGGTCGATGACCGCGCCGTTTTTCAGCCATTGCACACTGCATAGAGGAGCACACTCTACCGTGCAAGATAGGGATATGTTCTGAAATTAAAACAGTAAAGAAAACTAAATAAAATTATAATTAATTTAATATATTATAATAATTAAATTATTGGATTCGAATTGGTTTTCCATATAGTCGATATTGATCTGACTGATTAGATTTTTTTTTAAATTGGCCTATTTAATCCTAGTACCCTGGAGTTAGAAGTTTACTGGAATAGGGGAAGATCCTTTCCATCTTCCCCTATTCCAGTAAACTTCTGGTTAGCCAAGTATGCATCTGGATCTTTGCGTCATCTCCTTTTAACTACCTTTATCCCGTCTACAGTGCTACCAACTTATCTCTGAACTGAACGGCGGCGCTAGTAGTAATACAAAATTGTATTTCTACCAATCGCAGCAGTTCTGGAATTTGAAATTTCCGTATTAGTGGCTGTAGTTCCAATAACTTGGTAGCTCTGTAAATGCCAATGATAGTGTGTGGTATGAAAGACGGTTGATGTCGATATGACAATTGAGAGGTTATGAACAAAGCACTGTTCAAATAAGACAAAGATGATATTCTCATAAAAAACTTACCTGAGATTTGTATAAGGCACCGCTGTAGTGATTCATTGCGTATTTGAAACTCGGTGGAGCTGAAATAGAACAATATCAAAAATATTTTCAAATCAAAATCAAATTCATCCAAATTTAGAAATAGTTAAACACTGGCCCATGTATGTACCAAGCCGTTCTTCTGTTTAATAAATTACCAAATGATTTAAAAGAAATAGAAAGCTTCAATATGTTTAAAAATAAATTAAAAAACTTTTTATTAAGTAAGAATTGTTATTCTATTGCTGATTTTTTAAGTGATTGTTAATTTTTTAAGATATATATATTTTTTATCCCTGTAATGATCTCAAAAAAAGTTCCTACTTAATTCTTAGTTTGTAAGTTAGCTGTTACTAGCATTTTTTCGCACACAGTGTTTATTTGTACTGTTTTTGAAAATAAATGTCTTATGTCTTAATTAAAAATATATTTATTTCATAGGCATAAAAAATGCTCTTGAAACCGTTATAATAATATAATATAATAAACATTTTTTAAAGCTAGTGCTAGATTCGCAAGGTGCAGTTTCCTCCAGAGAAGAACCTAGAGAAGAAACTCTGTGGAGTTGCTCTTTTTATTTCAAATAGGTAATTATATTCACCTACTTATAACAATTTTTTTTCAAAGAAACGGCAAGAAACCTAACAGCACAGAGCCGTTAGGTTTTTTTTTTATTAAAAAAATATTTTATAGGGGTTTCTACACATTGGATGTTTTATCAAATACACAAAAAAAAGGAATAGAGCCCAGAAAGTTACAAAACTTAAGAATTTACTCTACTCACCAAGTACATCAATATTGATAAAAGCAGCTTCCCCCTCCCCGCCCGCATTGATCCCCCTACATGAGAAGTTGGTGCGATGGTCCAATGACACGGGGTCGATGGTCCATTGGGCCGACACAATGTCGCTCACCAATCTACCACCGCGATGCCAGCGGTATCTGCAAATGTCGAAAATAGTGAAAATAAGGTGTGTTGAGAATTTGGATCGTAGCAAGTGGAAGGAAGTGGTCTTTCCCTACCCCAATGCTGAAAGAGGCATGACGGATGTGTATGTAGAGGTATAAGAATAATCAATTAGCGAACGTATTTCGATCAAATCGAGGACATGTTATGGAAAGGCCAAGTCAAGAGTACCTTAAACCGACGTGCATGTATGAGGCGACTGATGAATGTGGATGAAGTGATGGAAGTGTGTTTGTGTCGTAGCATGTTGAGGGAGTGGTCTCTGTCTACCATGATGGGAAAGAGGCGTGATGGTTGGTGACGGATTTTTTTGTTTTTTTTTTTTGGTTGATTTTGGATTTATGTCCCCAATTTGATCGAGATACGTTCTTTTTGGCCCTCCTTATATTTTTAGTCACACTGGCTACTTATTGAACTATCAAAATATCATGAAATTCTGATAACAAAAGAACACCAAACCTACCTATGAGCTTCAGGTCGTCCCATTTCTTGAATACTGCAGCTCAGCACCAGAGACTTCCCTTTGACTACCTTCCAAGGAGAGTAGGTCAGCTTGGCTGGGCCAGGTGGATCTGAAATTATGGTTTCAATCAATAATTAGGGCTTTTGCATTTGGCAGGATTATCACCTAAGGGCGACCGTACAAGGACTGCTTCAAACAGTTGAGACTCAACTGCTTGAAGCCGCAACCGGGCGGTAAAGTACTGAAGCAGTCGTGTTCATTGCTTACACAGTTCACAGCGCGGTGGCGGCGTCAAGCAGTCGAGTCTCAACTGTTTGAAACAGTCCTTGTACGGTCGCCCTTAGAAAGAACTTAACGCACTACCAATCACAGCGTGGGCTGATCACCTGCCAGATGGACCGACGACCTAGTGAAAGCGGAGTCTCGTTAGATGCAGGTGGCAATGGAACGGTCATCCTATGCTCAGCAGTAGGCTGAAATGATGATGATCATCATCATTATTCAGCTTATAGCTGCTCACTGCTGAGCATAGGCCTCTTCAATGAGTTTCCAGCTCAACCGGTTCATTGACATTATGATGATGAATAAAAAGCTTGGAGTTTTACTTACAATTAACCACAAGTTCAGTATCCGCACTCTTATCCCCCCATCCAGCTTGGTTCCGTCCTTTACACGAGTAGTTGCCATGGAAACTCTTCGTCGTGTCTTGGAGGAGCAGCATTGAAGGGTCTACCTCATTGCATAGGTTTTCTGGAAAATAAAGAAATGGTTTTATCCATGGTTTTTAAAATTTTCGAACATCGCTTTTATAAAATTAAAAAAAGCGATCTTCAAAAATAGAGTGGTCAGATCTGGCTTCAATAAGACGTTTTATTGTAATGTTAAATGAGCTTCCATAAACATACTGTACACATATCTCTGCAAGAACTGTTTGGAGTTTATTTGGAGCTGCCTTTTCACGAAAAACCACTAAACAGATTTTAATAAAACTTTACAATATTGTAGTTTGCACATTGGAATATCACCAAGACTATATTATTTTGAGATATTGCCAAAATTTTCCAAGATATGACGATAAATGCGTACGAAGTTGCAGGTAGCCTCTAGCCTGTAAATTTTCTTGTACTCACCATCTTCTTGTGTGCCATTACATTCAGGTAACTGCTTGAGCACCTGTCCATCCAAGTACCAGATGACTTCATCCAGGATCCGAGGGTTTCCGGAGACCACCTCGCAGGTCAAGGTCACATTCTTATGCTCTGTCTCCATGATGGGGCTTGGTTCGCTCATGTTTAGCCGGACGGTTGGTTTGACTGGAATTTCAAGGGTTTGATGTCAGGTTTTGTTGGTTGTGAAGTGGTTTTATTTTTAGATTGGGTATCTATCTATAACAAGAGTACCCTAAAAAAATGTGCTTAAACTTATAAGGTTGATGAATGTGGATGAAGCGAAAAAGATGTGTTTGGATCGTAGCAAGTGTAAATTCGCAAACTGTCATACGTGATTTTTCAAAAACTGGTTGATTTTTTGATTCGGTATTGTAATTTAACTATAAAGAGATTTCTTGCCACAAACAATAGGTTTTTCAGTTTCTTTCATCCAATGGATAAATATTATTTACAAAATACAAGTAATATCATTGCTTATTTTTGTTAAGTGAAGGGTACTGTCCCGCTGCTGGGCAAAGGCCTCTCTCCTCCTTCTCCACGATTCTCTATCCTGTGCCGCCTCTACCCATTTGTTCGTGAAGGTGTCCAGCTCATCTCGCCACCTTTTCCGTGGTCTGCCGCGAGGTCTTTTGGCGTTTGGGACAACAACGGCTAGATAAGATAAGATAAGATAAGATAAGAAGGGTACTGTACTGGTTTCTGTCTACTTCAATGGGAAAGAGCCGTGACAGATATGTAAGTATTAAAAAACAAAACCCATACTCACAAAGAATATTAACATATATCTGCTCCTCGCTAGTTCCATTACCAACTGCATTGGCGAGCATGCAGCTGTAGTTGCCAGTGTCGGAGCCAACTGCGTTGAGGATGATCAGCGATTGCTGGCTGGTGGAGCCACCATCGTAGTGAGCTGTGTTGTTTGTGTTTAGTCGGTTGCCGTCTCGGTACCTGGAAGGGTTTGGTGGACAAAATGTGATAATTTTTTATTTATTTTACATAGGGATGATAAGGTTTTTTGTGAATGGTTCGGTAAATACACGAAGTGTGTGGAATAAACTAACCTAACCTAACTGTGTTGTAGGTATCCAGTGTCACTCTCCCAGTAAATACGAATCTAACGACACCTCTCAAGCTAAAATCCATTAAGCTTTTCAGGCTGTAGAAAACATAAGTACTCTCGAAAAACATAACCCTTCTTCTGGCACAGTCGGGTAATTATACCCCTATTGCTTTCCTGTTGCTTAAAATATATTTTTACAAATTTCATAAAAAGGAGGAGGCTTTTTATTTCGTTTTTTTTTGGTTTATATATATATTTTAATTACCTACAAATAAAGGTCTCTTTAAGTTTGATTTACTTACCAAGCAACATCAGTGAGCGAAGACGGGTTACTCTCGTAGTTGCATTTGAGCAGGATTTTGGAGCCTTCTATTTTGGTAATGTTAGTTGGCTCCACTCTGACAATTGGTGGGTCTGCAAGGAAATTCAAGATTTTAGCATTTGGCTCATATAGGCCAAATTGTCCACGGAAATGTACGTCATACGAACGTTTTCTTCAATTGACGAATACAAGACGAATGCTTGCATCTTGCGTAGAAGCAATCAAATTTGTTTCTACGAAGTGGCAACGCCGTAGAAATATATTTGATTTGATTATGACAACGACAACAACGTGGCCGCGGCAGTGTCGTAGCAGTGTTGCGTCAACGTCGCATCAACGTTGCGTCAAAGTCGCATCAACGTCGCGTCAACGTCACAACGTCGCGTCAACGTCGCGTCAAAGTCGCGTCAACGTTGCGTCAACATTGCGTCAAACTACAACCGTTTCATTACCTGTATAGCCGAGAGGAAGAAACGGCAAGAATCTTAACGGCACAGGATCCTATGTTCACGGATTTTACCGACTTCCAAAAAAGGAAGAGGTTTCTCAATTTGACCGTATATATATTTTGCTAATATAGTATACTAGGTTTTAAGAATACTTACACCAAACCTCCATTTCTCTAGTAGCATGTATGGCAGGCTCTTTAGTCTCGAGCATGACTTCATTGATGGCCTCACATCGGAACTTGTTACCGTTTTCAAACCGCGTCGCTTCAAATGTTAAATTTGATGTAGTTTCTGTTGTTGTATCCGGCTGGAACATTGATTAAAAAAGTCATTAGGTACTTAAATACATTAAATACCTTACTAAAGGCCAAAACACATCGTATGCGTGCGTTGCGTATGCGTAGACGTATGCGTACTTCTGAGTTGTAATGTATGGAACTGTCACCGCTGGCGTAACGTAGACGTACACGGCGACGTGACGCGTAGCCCGGTGTCACATCGGGTTACACCGTAACTATGCGCGTGGCTACGCCGTGCTTACGCCTACGTTACGCATATGCATCCGGTGTGTTTCAGCCTTTAGTGATAGGTTTGCCAGAAAAGACGGAGACATAGAAAAACTAGTGGTACTCGGCAATGTGGAAGGAAAGAGCAAGGGGCCGCAGTCCGATGCGTTGGTCAGACCGAATTCGCGTCACACTCGACTAAACTCTTAACTAAACGAAACACTAGACTTTGAAAAAAAAATCGGTTGTCTGTAAAGTCGGTTTACTGACGATAGTTGAACGTGACAACGTCATTAATGCTGCCGAACGCGGCCGATTGTGCCTCTTTGTCGCCCGATCCGCGCTCTCGCTTGCACTTCAAGCCTTAAATGGAACGCCTCAGAGCAAGGTAACGCCTCAGAGCGAGGTAACGCCGCATGAGTCATGTTTTTTCGTGCGTGCAGCCGGCTCCATCGAATTATAAGACGTTGTCACGTCAAAAATGGGGCGACTCCTTATATTCCTTCCTCTATCCCCCTTATTAGTTTGACGTTTTATCCGTAGCCGAAACGTCAATAGACACGAACTAACGTCGGACTATCCTTAAACCTCGTTTTGTAATAAGGGGGATTGGGTTTAACCGAGAACACATAAGTAAATGCCTTAATTTGAGGCCACAGCATTATAAAACTTAGGTTAACAATATAAACCGTAAACCATCATAATAAGATAGAGATTACCAAAGTAACTGCTATAAAATTGTAATTCGTTCCCTCGAGACATGACAATCACAAACTGTGTCTCTGACGTTCAGGAATTAGAGTTTTTGGAAAAGATACAGGATGTTCTAGAAAATCGAGAAATTAAATTTGTCTACAAAATTAAAAAAAGAAACGCTCGATAAATATCATTAAAGGTTAACTGCATACATTTTAATATTTTAAAATTTAAAAGTAGGTAAAAGCCTTTGCTTTTTTGTTTACAATGTACATTTTTATTTGGTACCTACTTATTGCTTTCAATATTTTCATATTTTCATCATCATCAGGTCATGTAGAAAGAATGACCGAAAGGAGATTAACAAAAGAGATATACAAGGCAAGAGTGGATGGAAATGCTGGGAGGGTAAGGCCAAGATGAACGTACCTCGATCAAATCAGGGACTTGCTTAAGAAAGGCCAAATCAAGAGTACCCAAACCGATGTATGAGGCGACTGATGAGTGTGGATGAAGAGAAAGAGGTGTGTTTGGATCGAAGCTAGTGGAAGGAAGTGGTCTCTGCCTACCCCAATGGGAGAGAGGCGTGATGGATATATATGTATGTATGTATCTTCATCAGCCCATTGCAGTCCACTGCTGGACATAGGCCTCTCCTAAAGGTCACTGTGATCTATCTTCAGCTGCTCGCATTAAACTCCTGCCAGCCATCTTGCGCATATTTAATCGCATAAAAAAGTTCTAAACTAGGAAAATAAATATATAGGTATTTGGTTGTGTAAAAAAAAACTACTCCAGTGGTTTTAACATTAATTAATGAATACTCTATGTTTCAATTATCTCTTCTAGCAACAAACATGTCTAAAACATTCCTGTAAAGTATTTAGAATTGCAAATTCCACATTAATTACTTATGCATAGAAAATAACAAGAGGCCCTTGGTAATAGCAACTCTATGTATGTCTACAGGATGCTATTTTAAATGACTAGAATTTAAGAATTATTTAAATTCTTTGAGATATTAAATTTATTAATTTAAAAGATTTAGTGCCCGTTTCACCGCCTATAGATAAAATTTAACTGACAGATAAACCTATGTCTATTTCATAAAACATGACGTTTTAGACAGAGATAGGTATAAAATATGTGTCAGATAAATTTTATCTGTAGAGAAGGCCAGTTTCACCGGCCTTTAAAAAGGTTATTAAAGCTAAGTTATTAAAACCATTAAATATAACTGACTATGTTATCGTCAATAATCAAAAAATAATCCAACTCGAAGTTTAATTAACAGATAACTTTAACGGGCTTTCGTGCAACAAGTCCTCATTCATTTACAGAAGAAAAAGTTATATTTAAAAAAATAAATAAACAATACTAATTTTAATAGACAGAACACCTAAAAGATGTACTTTAAACGAACTGAAAATTGCACGTTGGTAATAATAACAAATTAATCAAGATTATTTTTCGCAATTATATTAATCCATTAGAAGGATACGTACGTGTAGATTTGTATCAATCAAATATACAGATAAAACATACATTAGATAAAACTATGTACGGTCTGTCACCGTACAATCTTTTGCTAACTTTGCGCCCTACTTTTTACCGCGTAACTTTAAGTAATTAATTTAGTATTTGACCGACATTTACTCACTGCGCACGAGTCACGAGTACTCAACAATATAAGCGATCCACAGCCACGAGCCGCTGTAATTTACCATTTATCAATATATTTACTTTTACAATCTTTTACGAAACAACGGACTTATCATTTCTACGTCACTTCAAACGATTGCATCGTATAGGACTTACCATTAGGACTGTACCATACATCGTTTTGGTCCTTCGAACCGGACGATGTTCATTAAAATACCAGTAGCAAATTACAATTATTTGTTGTTTATAAACCTGTGTTCAAAAAAAATTTTTTACTAATTTTCGTCATCTAATTGCTACGTTACGACGTTTTTATGTTATTCTGTATTATAAAAAAAAATCTTCATATTTTTACTACTTTACGCTGACTTCAATTTTTTTCATCTTAATTTTTTAAACAATTCTCAAACACCCTGTATACACTCCGCCATTAATTTATTTACAAGGCACGTCAAAATTGTGCCGATTAAATTGTTAAGCTTTTCTTTTGAAGAAATTAGATGAAGGCTTCTTTAAGGCTTTGATCTCTTATACTGTGAGAAGTTTGGGGTTGAATTGAACTTTTGTATGGTAAATTCGGGTGAGCAGGTGGTAGCCCAGCTGATAGAACGCTTGCCTCGGACTCCAAGGGCGCGGGTTCGAATCCGTGCGCGGGCACGTATCTCTGAGTTTATTTCTCATGTACGGATCAATTTATTCGATTACCCACTTGCTAACGGTGAAGGAAAACATCGTGAGGAAACCTGCATACACCAGAGAAGAAATTCGGAGGTGTATGTGTAATCCGCCGACCCGCACTTGGCCAACGTGGTGGATTACGGTCTAATCACTCTCTGTATGAGAGTAGGCTCGTGCCCCTCGGTGGGGACATATATGGGCTAAGAACAACATGGTAAATATGGTTAAGGTATTCATTGGTGAGTTGTAACTGTACCCGAACAGATACAGTAACGAGGTTCTAGTGTGTACGCGTGTTACAGTTACCCTTTGTTACGCCGTAAAAACTGACAATTGTCGGCTCGCTGCGAGCCGCTCGTGTCGCGTTCGTCGCAAGCTCGCGAACCACGTACACACTATGTTTTTTTGGTTACAGTGTAACGGTTACAGTTACAGCTTAACAATGAACTCGTGCCTTAAAATGATTAAATTGTAGTTTTTTAGTAACTTACCATTTCTATCTCTCTCGACTGCTCGGTGAATACATGAAACAAAAGAATATTTTTATTAAAACAGTGTAATATGGAATCAGTCTTCAAAATCTTATATTGTGTTTTTTCTTATAGTAAACTACATAAATACTACATAATTTATATTAAAGTACCCTAAGCTTAACTTCAGTTGACATTGGCAAACTCCACAGTGAAAGATGCCATTAAAAAAACTATATCTTTAATGTAATATGAATCTTTTTCTACCTTCAAGAAATTTTTTTTGGCAATTTGAGAAAGAGCAAAAAAAAAAAAGTAAAAATCTAAAATTAAATACGAATCAAATTCGTTTGAAGTGCCGTCTTAATTAAGGTTATTTCTTAATATTTTAATTAGTAAAGCTTCCTTGAGTGGTAGGCAAGATCCGGCATTTTTTTACCTTATTTTGAGGGTTGCAAAACGTCAATTACCTAAGGGATGGATTAGCTTAAGAGGATTTTAACCGGCTTAAGAAAAACGTACGACGTCGTACGACGTCGTGTCGCGTCGTGTCGTGAATTTATGTTTTAGCCCTTAGTCGCCTCATAAATCGTGAAAGCTATTAATATAATGTGTTTTATAATAATTTAATTTTAACATAAAACATTAAGTCCTATTCAGTAACATGACTAAAAAAATTACCTTTTACGTGAATAAAAGGTACGTCCAAAATCAATTGGCGAATCGCAATTCAAGGAGTTTTGTTACCTTTTTATCGAAGTGTCGCGCAAATGTCGATAGTTTTTGTCGATAAAATTTGGCTCGATGCCCTCGATACGAACCTGGCGCTCCGCCATAACGTTATCAATCCAACATGTTATTTTGTAAAGTGAATTTCCCGATCACATGTTTATTTTTGATGTCTTTTGAATTTTGTAAAAGATTAGTTTTGGTGTAGTTTGCGTTGACTGTTTGTTGCCAAATCCTGTGATATTTTTACAGTTTTAGATTCTGTTTTATTGAATTAACTATGGAGTTCTGTTTAGTATTTTGGCTGAAACTGATATGGTGGTTGTAGATTTTATTACTTGTAATAAAACTAACAAAGCAGTTTGCATACTAAGCCAAGTTTATACTAGAAAATATGTTATTTTGAAACTTTTACAATAACTATCAGTAAAAATGCAGTAAGTTTCTTTGTGGAAATGCCTCGTCGAGAAATATTTGAGTTGGATATTATGTCGGAAAGCTTTGATTTCTATTTATGCATTTATTTTCATATTTTGTATTTGATCGTCATGTATTGTATTGTAGGTACATGTCTTTGAATCAAATATTTACTTATAATAAGATATTTTGCCAAAAGTTTGGTATAGCAGCCTTATTACAGTACAAAATTTATGTTTGCAGAACAGTTGTAGCTATTATCAATTATTACATACATACATATCCGTCACACCTTTCTTCCATTGGGGTAGGCAGAGACCACTTCCTTCCTCTTGCCACGATCCAAACACACCTCTTTCGCTTTAATTACTAAAATAACTAAAAAAAAACCTAAAAGTTTTAGCAACATCGATATCGATAAAAAAAGTTTCCCATCACTAAATCATAATCGGATTACTGCAGTAGGCTGCGCATTAAAAGATGTCGACTTTTTTTCAGCGTCTGGCGAAATTCTGAGCACATTTCCGAATGTTTATTTTTATTTTCAATTCGTACGAACATTTAGCGAATTCTCGTATGACAATTATTGTCAATTAGTACATTGTTTCTGGCTACTCTTTGTACCACGTGCATGTATGAGGCGACTGATGAATATGGATGAAGCGAAAGAAGTGTAGTCATAGCAAGTGGAGGGAAGTGGTCTCTGTCTACCTGGATGGGAAAGAGGCTTGACAGATATGTATGTATGTAATATTATGTTCCAATTATATGCCAACAGGGGCCCAAGTCTGCTTCAAGGCTGCTTGTGTGTCGGCAGAATCTCAAATGTCAATTTCATTTATTGACACATTTGGTCGCAATCAGTGTAAGCCATTGTTTAGCAGAATACCAAATGTGTCAAAAATGCCATTGACACTGCCGACACACAACTGAGACTAATTTAAATTAGCAGACTTGGGGCCCAGATTTCTTTATACATTTAAATATTAACTCTATTTATATTGGTTGTAAATTGAGAATTCCGCAAACGGGAGTTAAGTAAATGATGTATGAATGTAAGAGAAGGGTGTTGCAATAACCGACCCATATTTTGTCCAATTTTAGTGTTAGTTAGAAAAATAACTGTTAAAATGTAACAGCGTATTTTTGTGTGAGCTGTCATTTGTTGAATTACAGTTTCAGTTGAAAAGTAGCTGTTAAAAGGAAACAGCGTATTTTTGTATAAGCTATCAATCATTAATCAGTGATTAGGGAGATAAATAATTGATTAGGGTTGTTGTTTTACGCGTGTCGTGAAACTTTTATTGAATTAGGGATCTTTTAATTTATTTATTTTTTAATTTATTTTTTTAAATATATTATTGACTAGTTTATTATTGTCAGTTTAATAGGGGTGATGAGGATATTTTTCAAATAAATAAAAATATTACCTACAATAAACACCCGTGAAACAGTTCTTGATTTTTTAACCTATATTTTATAATAAAATATCTATTCGATGAAAATTATTAACCTATTGATAAAGTAAATACTAGTTACAAAAAATACTAGTCGTTGTCCCATCCCTATGTTTAATGAAGCTCTCATTATTTACCTGAGCTCGGTTATCTTGTTAATTAATTTTGTCCATTTTTAATTAGAATTTAGACCGCTCGACCGTTGGTGGCGAAAATATTAAATATAACTTTTTAAAGTCACTGTAATTTGCTAGATTTTTATTTATAAGTCATGCAAGAGTCCGAGTCAAAGTCAAAGTCAGAGTCATGTCAAAGTTAAGTCGAGTCAGAGTCAAAGTCATGTCAAAGTTAAGTCATGTCCAATGAGGAAGGAATATAAGGAGTGGCCCTATTTTTTTTCACAAACGAATGAGTTTATGACAGCGTGCTTAGTTACGCCAAGTTTTCTCATAGTTTTCTTGGTAGATGACCTGTCAAACGATATGTAGTACCATACAAAAAGTAGCCATTTTGCGCCAGACCAGGCACTTAGATCTAGACGGTATGGCTCCTCCTTATATGTTCTATACTCAAAGGCCATGTCAGAGTCAAGTCATGTCAGAGTAATAAGTCATATCAAATGTCAAACAGTAAGCTAAAGCTTTTACGCATTAGCGGTTAAAACGCTGCTGCGTAAAAATCATTGACACCCAGATTTCCCTTAATCCAAAAACTACTGAACAGATTTTGATGAAACTTTACAGTATTGTTGCTTACACATCAAAGTAATACATAAGCTTTAATATTTAAAGATATTGCGTACATTTTCGAAGAAATCACGGGCAGCCGCTAGTCATTATGCAAATAAGTTTCATAAAGCAATTTCAACCTTAAAAACAAGATGCTAAAGTCACAAATCGCACGAATACAGATACAAAAGAAGAGCTGTAAATTCCAAAGCGTATTTTAAAATAATATCTTTAAACGCTTTTATCTTTGTAGCAATAAGAAATGCTTGTAAGAAAGTTAGAGGAGCTTTGAGTCAGTGTAGGAGGCATTTAGGACCTGATATTTCCGAATTTAAGGTTGCCTGGAAGATATTGCTTCCTAGCAATAAGGCCGCCTGTTGCTTCTTATATTCTTGTTTGTGTCTGTACCTTATATCTTTGTGTGCAATAAAGAATATTTGTATTACTTAAGTGTTACTTGTCCTACTAATATTATAAATGTCAATGTTTGCGCCGATAGATGGATGGATGTTTGTTACTCTTTGACAAAAAACTACTGAACAGATTTCATTAATTTATTTTCCACACGACAATCATTAACTTTGACGTTTATAATACTAGAGGCTGCCCGTGACTTCTTATGCATTTACCGTCATAATATTATCTTACAATACAATACAATACAAATATTCTTTATTGCACAAAAGATATAAGGTACAGACACAAACAAGAATATAAGAAGCAACAGGCGGCCTTATTGCTAGGTCTATCTTATATAACTTAAGTAAACTAATTAAACTAACACACTGTTTTAAAATAATACAGTTTGTATATTATTCTGATGTATAGGCAACAATACCGCCAAGTTTCATCAAAATCTGTTCAGTAGTTTTTGCGTGAAAGAATAACTAACATTCTCATATCCATCCATCTATTTATCGACACTGATATTGACATTTAGAACCTCAGTAGGATTAAGGGCATAAGATATAGTTCTATAGGCATGAGTTATTCAAAATTTAAATGAATTATCTAAGCTTGCCACCTAGATTCGTCTCTGTGTTTCCAAGCGAGCACTTTGTAATTCCTCTTGAAGAAATAAGACGTCCTTTTAAAAGAAACTATTCGTTCGAGACAAAACTATTTATTTCAGTAAACAAAGTGGTTATTTGTTCCTTTTTTAGGGTTCCGTACCCAAGGGATAAAAACGGGACCCTATTACTGAGACTCCGCTGTCCGTCTGTCTGTCCGTCCGTCTGTCTCCAGGCTGTATCTCATGAACCGCTATAGCTAGACCGTTGAAATTTTCACAGAATATGATGTATTACCAATTGCCGCTATAACAACAAATACGAAAAATATATTAGAATAATAATAAGTAAGGGGGGTTCCCATACCACAAACGTGATTTTTTGCTCGATATGAATAGTAAATGGTACGGAACCTTTCCTGCGCGAGTCTGACTCGCACTTGGCTGGTTTTTTTTAATGTGAGCTACTTATTTGATAAAGGTGAATCGTATGAGGTCTTAAATGTCTCAAATATTAAAACGGAATAGAGTACCAGGGGCCCAAGTCTGTTTATTTACAATATCCTCAGTTGTGTGTCGGCAGAGTGTTAATGAGAGTGTCAATGTCATTTTTTGACACGTTTGGTCGCAATCAGTGTAAGTAATTGTTTAACAAAATACCAAATGTGTCAAAAAATGCCATCGTCTGCCGACAAACAACTGAGACTACCTATTTTAAATTAGCAAGAACCCCTTAGTTAAACCTTAAGATTGCTAGGATATCCTATATGAAAAACGCAAGCCAAATGGTAGATAATAAACGACAAAATGGGTAGCAACGTCAAATTATATTTATTTCATACGCAAATGTATTTGTATTTGATATTAGGAGGCGATACAACCGCTTATGCATATAGGCCCTTTCTAATTAATCTTTTAAAGACTAGCGTAAGCATACACAAAATCATAATCAATACATCATCGCTAAAGATCCGTATAATCTACCATATTTGGAGAACTTTAAGACCTCGAGACCGCTCTCGTTCGAGCGGTGACAGAATGAAAAATTGCATCGCGTGACCTAATTCCTTCACCTATTTATGGGTTGGGGATTATATGAGGCTGGATGTGCCTCAAATAGTCCATAGGAATTTAATAAACAAGCAAGCTTCTAAAATATGTGTTTTTCTTCTCTCTCTGTGGGGTCTGCAGGAAGAAATTTCTTTAAGAAATATGCTGTACCTTTTGTTTATCTTCTCTCTTTTTTTTCTGTCTCTATGTATATACTACTATCATCTAACAATAAACTGTTCAATAAATAAATGTTTCTTAGGGTATTATTTTGTAAAAAAAACATCATGGAAGGAAAAGTAGGATTTACATAGATCAAATATGCTCAAACGGACGGAGAATAGAACAGAGTGTCGTAGACTACACCGACAAGAGCTATGCTCATAAATAATTATTTAAAGACAGGTGACTGATGAATGTGGATGAAGCGAAAGAAGTGTGTTTGTATTGTAGCAAGTTGAGGGAAGTGGGACCTACCTCGATGGGAGAGTCGAGTGACGGATATGTATGTAGATACTAAAACTTTTTTTGTATAATGAATATAATCGCATATTTAAGAATTTAATATTAATTTCATAATACTTTATTCAGTAGATAATATTATGTAGATGTAGATTATGTAGATGGAAAAAATTAAAACAGTAAAAAAAAAAAACCGGCCAAGTGCGAGTCGGACTCGCGCACCGAGGGTTTTGTACAAACCTGCAAGGTTTACAAAGTTCGTTCATTACGACAATCGAGTCATAACTATGGTATTTTTATTGCAAAATGAAATTCATAACATTACAATGGGGAAAGATGGAGGAGCATAAATTTAAGACAAAGATCTCTTTATCGTTTAAGTAATCCTTTATTTTATATTAACACATATCATTTATCTATAATATAACTGAAACACTTATACTAGCCTTGCAGCAGACTTGCGAAAGTTCTTTTATTAAAGTTATTTATTTACTAAGTTTTTTAGTCACTATTTAGAAATCTGGTTCAAAAATATTAATTAAGTATTAAATTTGAACCAGACCTGTAAATGGTGACTGAAAAAGGTGTGAATAGCCCCGCGTGCCACCCGTGCCACCAGCGTCCCATCAAACTTCGCCAGTAGAAACAATACAAGCAAGCTGTCTGATAATAACCAACAATAAGAAATATAATAATGTCATTGAATTTAATTATAAGTATAACACTTTAAGCAGTTAGGACGCATTTAGATTATACAGCTATATTCACCAAAACATCGGGATTGAATGACGATGAGTGAGGTCGTCTTTGCCGTTTGAAAAATGTTGCCCTCCCCATACATAGTATAATAACTCGCGGTCATTGCTGTAACTACAATTATGTTTACAATCACAATTTTTTTGGTGGTATAACTACTTAAAATTTTAAGCTTTTCGGAATTTTTCTGTTACCTGTGCTGTAAGCTATTGCTTCTTACCAAATTTCGAGATTCTATGTCAACGGGAAGTGGTCTTTAGGTTTTAATTCCCTTGCGTGTAGTTGCGAGTTTCAAAATATGCGGTATCAATGGTTGTACTTTTGCGTTTTGCGTTTTCGGGTTGACTTATAATTTTTTTTTTCACGGGTTAAAGGCAATTAGATCTAAGTATTTGATATGAATTTCAACTTGATAGCTCTACGCGTTCATGAGGAAAAAAGTAATAAGTTTATATTTATTAAAAAACTAGCTGTCCCGGCGAACTTCGTCCCGCCTTAGAATCGCCTTAGACTCTACATTTTAGTAAGAAAACATTTGTATGGGAAAAAGAAAAGGTCTGTTTTAGGGCATTCCCGGCAATTATTCGAATTTTTCTCACCGTAAGAACCATCCTTGGATTTCAATGAACATTTAAAAAAAAGAATTAGCGAAATCGGTCCAGCCGTTCAGGCGTGATGCCGTGACAACGGAAAACGGGCTACATTTTTATATATATAGATATATATTTTGTAATGTAACTAAAAATTTAAGGTTTTCGGAATTTTTCCTCTATGTGTGGTATAAAACGTTGCTTCATGCCAAATTTCAAGATTCAAGGTCGACTGGAAGTACCCTTTAGGTTTTGATTCCCTTGCAAGTACTTGCGAGTTTCAAAATATGCAGCTTAAATTGCTGTTTCTTTTGATTGCGTTGACATAGAAGTTTGATTTTGCTACAGCTTAAAGGTATTATAGACCTGAGTATTTGGTATGAATTTCAATTTAATACCTCTACGCGTTTATGAGGAAATGGGTAGTAAGTTTAAGATTATTAAAGAAAAAAATATTTTGTGATGTAACTAAAAATTTATGGTTTTCGTAATTTTTCCTTTATCTATGCTATAAGACGTTGCTTCGTACCAAATTTCAAGATTCTGAGTTCACGGGAAGCACCCTGTAGGTTTTGATTCCCTTGCAAGTGTCGAAAATTTGCGGCATAAATGGCTGTATCTTTTGATTGCGTTGGCTTAGAAGTTTGATTTTTTCACAGCTTCAAGGGACAGTAGACCTGAGTAATTGATATAAATTTCAGCTTCATACCTCTACGCGTTCCCGAGAAAAAGGGTCTTGACAGACGGACAGACGGACAACAAAGTGATCCTATAAGGGTTCCGTTTTTTCCTTTTGAGGTACGGAACCCTAAAAAACAGATAAAATGTATGTGATAGATATTTTATACCTGTCTCTGTCTAAATCGTCATGTTTTATGAAATGGACACAGGTTTATCTGTCAGATAAATTTTATCTGTAGGTGGCGAGACGGGCACTAAGTAAATTATTTAAAAACTAGCTGTCTCGGCGAACTTCGTCCCGCCTTAGAATGAACTTTATTGTGTAGGAATAAAGTTCAAATTGACTCTACATTTTAGTAAGAAAACATTTGTATGGGAAAAAGAAAAGGTCTGTTTTAGGGCTTTCCCGGCAATTATTCGAATTTTTCTCACCGTAAGAACCATCCTTGGACTTCAATGAACATTTTAAAAAAAGAATTAGCGAAATCGGTCCAGCCGTTCAGGCGTGATGCCGTGACAACGGAAAACGGGTTTCATTTTTATATATATAGAAGATAGAAGATAAACCTAACATCCAGTAAATTGTAATTCTCCGTACAGTCTTGTGTGCAAAATTGAGTTTTCTGCTTGGAGGCTGTTTAATTAAAGGCCTCTCTCGATTGATGTGTGCTACTGTACTTATATTTCGACCAGTTTATGATGAGCTCTGACTCTATCGTCTCCAGAAAACAAATTATTTACTTGATAATGTGCAAGAGTGAATGAGTGAAAAGGAGAATGGAAAGAGAGAGAGTGAAAAGTGAGTGAGAGAGATACAAGGCGAGAAGGCCAAGACGAATGTATCTCGATCAAATTGGGGACTTGTTACGGAAAGGCCAAGTCAAGAGTACTCTAAACCAACGTACATGAGGCGACTGATGAATGTGGATGAAGTGAAAAGTGTGTTTGTATCGTAGCAAGTGGAGGGAAGTCTCTGTCTACCTCGATGGGAGGGAGACGTGATAGATTTGTTCTTATTAAAACATAATCATTTGACTTTATAACCCAATTTTCTAAATGAAAATATTATGTCAACGTAATAAATGTAATACTACAAGCATTGTTTTGTATATAGTCGGGTTATACAGTTTTTTTAAAGATGATAGGGCACTTGATACGACATGACGGTGTCTTGAGAAACATCATTGAAGGAAAGGTTGAGGGGAAGAGAAGCAGAGGAAGGCCGCGACGTACCTACTTCACTCAAGTGAAGCAGAAAGTTAACGTCATATCGTATCAAGAAGTTAAAGCACTGGCAGAGGATAGGCCTAAATGGTGAACACTCCCCAACAAGAGTCTGGCTCTTAAATGAAATGATGATGATACAGTTTTTTTAGTGACTAGCTTCATAAAGAGTCATAGTTCTTCAAATATTAGTCGGAACATAGTAATGAAACTCGCAAAATTATCTTAATTTACCCTCTTATAAGTACTTATGTGGGTAGAGCAGTACAAAGTTGATCGTTTTTCCCCGAAATTCGGGGAAAATTTCGAATAATTTTAGGGTAATTTCTACCTCATTTAAATAGGTTTGTATAATTATTTACTGGGTGCTTTTAGTAAGTTGGTCGTACTTATAATGATAATGGATGCGTTAGAGAAGGGGGGATAGGTGAAACACCTTTCTGGTTTTATGAAAGTGGCTTAAGGTCGTAAAAAGTGGAGGAAGAGGACAAATTCTTTGCCCAGCAGTGGGATACTGACTGGTCATGAGTTTGATTTCTATTTGAAATAACTTATATAATTATTTAATTTTAATAATCTATGATTTGTTTAGGAACGACAAGCGTGTGCGTGTGCGTGTGTGTGTGTGTGTGTGTGTGTGTGTGTGTGTTTGTTAAATGCTTTATATGGTTTTTAATGTATATAGTTGAAGTTTGGTAGGTATAGGCTAAATTTCTACTTTTTTAATCCCTGTTTCCAAAAAAATCTGCGTAAAATTTTGTATGAAGCATTCCCTATGCATTCCCTAATCCTTACTTAAAGTGAGCGCAGCCGCAGGCAAACGCCAGTAGCATATAAAAAGCTACTATCAAACAGATGAGTCGTATAAGAACTACGGGTAGTAATTCCGAGGGGCATCTCATAAAGCACCGGCCATTCTGTTTGCGCCATCTTTGTGGAACGCAAGCTCTCGTTTTTATTGGCGTTTGGTGTAAAAATAATAAATAATTAGTTTAATTTTTACTTTAAAATAAATCGATAGAAATATCACTATTAAGGCCAAAACACACCGGATGCGTATGCGTTGCGTATGCGTAGACGTGTGCGTACCTTTGAGTTGTAATGTATGGAACTGTCACCGCTTGCGTCTACGTCTACGTTACGCAAGCGTATTTAGAAATTAGTCATATTAAAAATGACGTTTTATTGAAATAAGTATAACTATTTTCTTAAAAATACTCAAAAATTGTATCAGAACTTTTCATGTAAGTAAAACAACTTAAATATGAAATTAAATATTTCTATGAAAGAGACACTTAAAATCGTTTTTCTTTTCATCGAATACATTCTTTTTAAAGAGAAGTGTGGCTCTATAAAAATAGCGGCATTTTATGAAAACTGTCAGTTACCCCGCTCCAAAAAAAAAAAACTAGCTGTCTGTAATCCCCGCTCCAGCTTTTCTCTCGCGCCTGCGCGTTAACAAGACAGCAAATAAAGACATCTTTTATTCCTGAGATGCTGTCTATTAAAATGATTGCACAAACTCCTTTCTGTAAACTATTTTTTTGAGTAATAGGGAAGGGATAACGTCGATATTTATATCGATAAAAAGGCTTTAGTGACTGAACGGATGTGAGGATGTTTGTTCCTCTTTCATGTAAAAATCACTGACCAAATTTTAATGAAACTTTACAATACTTACCAGATTGCTCAATATTGCTCATAGATCAAAAATAGATTATACTAGGTGTAACAGAAAGGGGGTATAATGCCGAAACACAGCGATAGTCCTTATGAAACTGAACAACTTTCCCCAAGGAACATGGGTCGTAACTCGAAAAAAATTTTTGGATCGTCCATACTTACTCGATTAGCTGATCGGACATTTTGTATGGGGAGGCAAAATTTATTTTTCGAGTTACGACCCATGTTTCTTGGAGAAAGTTGTTCAGTTTCATTAGGACTATCGTTGTGTTTCGGCATCATACTCCCTTTCTGTTACACCCTGTATGTTTAAAACCCACGGGAATTAAAAACTATCGATAAAGTATCCGCCATCACTAATTAATTTGATTACATTGCATTTTATACAACAAAGCGGTATTCTTACCGGTTTTTAAACCGGTTTTCATTTAAAAGAGCTTCTTCAATTGCCTTTTCTTTAAAGTCTTTACCTTCTGTTTTTCTTGCTGTTTTCAATTTGAATTAACTTCAGACGCCATTCTGACGTCAGGAGTTAATTAAATGTAAATGTAAATAAGAAAAGAATCAGTTTTGCTTTTCTTTAAGGATTGAGGAAAGATGCTACATGAAAAGTCTTATAAATTAAAATAGCCTCAGTTGTGTGTCGGCTGAGTGTCAATGGCACTTTTTGATATATTCCGTATTCTGCTTAACAATGGCTTACAGGCAGACCAAATTATCTGTGAACTGAACGGCGGCGCTAGCAGTTATACAAAATTGTATTTCTACCAATCGCAGCAGTTCTGGAATTTGACATTTCCGTATTAGTGGCCGTAGTTACAATAACGGCCGGTTCACAGATAACTTGGTAGCACTGTACACTGATTGCGACGAAATGTGTCAAAAAATGTCATAGACACTCTGCTGACACACAACTGAGGATATTGTAAATTATCTATCTAGTGATAAAGTCAAAAAAACCTTAAAAATTAAAATTTCAATATTCATTGTCTTTGGTCCCAATTTACTAAATTGATGACTGTATAATTCTGAACGCTCTGTGGAAAAACGCTTTTTATTTCACGTTAAACTGGGTTGACAGTGAAGAATGGCTGGATTCACTTTTTTTTCTACTTTAGCGAGGTTTCGCAGATATTTTGGGGTTCCTCTGGGACTAATTAAAAACTCTACGCAGTTTTTGTTTATACTTATATAGTGTTCACGTATGTAGGAAAAATTAAAACATGTCTTTTTCCATTTACTTCGTTTATTTTTTATAACAGATAAAAATATTAAAAACACGTCCGCCATCTACGTCGTTGCTAGAAAACCTACCTTTTGTAAACACATGATTGTAAACAATATTTTTAAAAAGAGCAACCTTTAGAGTTTCTTGATGGCTTCTTCTCTGGGGAATCTGCTTTCCGAAGTCAGCGTAGCTTCAGTCAGTTAATTTGCTTTTACTTTTGTTAACTTGTTATATTTTTGTTTTTATTTTTTGTTTTATATTTCTGACGCATTCAAGTGTAATTTTGGGTTACCTATGAATAAATCTTTATTGAATTGAATGAACCTTCAATACATTCCAAATTCAAACTACAAAGTACTTCCGTTCCTACACTTATTTGTTTAACAAACATATTACTATACTTTTTAGCTGATATTTAATAATAAATATAATTTAAAGCGCGAAATACAAAAAAAATGCAGACTTGTTATATTCAGATTCATGTAATACATTCATGTAATACATCCACATTTATCAGTCGCCTCATACTATGAGGCGACTGATAAAATGTGGATGAAACGAATGAAGTGTTTTTTTGAATTGTAGCAAGTGGAAGGAAGTGGTCTCTTTCTACCTCGATGGGAAAGAGACGTGACAGATATGTATGTATAACACGTCGGAAATATCTGCGGACCTCGCTGGAATGCGCTTTCCCCCGCGCTTCCCCCGTTTTCGCCTATCCAGTACCGTGACGAGTACGTACGAGTTGCATGACGTCATCAAGCCAGGTCCGCAGATATTTCCGACGTGTTATATGTAGAACGCGATAAGTGCGATTCGATTCCAAAAATTACTTTAGGGTATCACATTTAAATCTTTATTTGCACACCATAGGTTTTGTACAGATTTTAAAGGTATATAGTACCAAGTCTGGATCCTAAATAGGGCACGGAAATGTAGGGCAGCTATGTTATAAACTTAAAAACTAATGAGATCAGTCTTTTAGTTAGACTTATGAAGTCGGAACCGAAATCGCTACGCAAAATTCAAAAGCGAAAAAACATTGCTAATTTAATTTGTACGGAATCCTAGACCTTTCATCCCCAACTCTATTTCTCTTGGACTTAAATTAACTTCATTGTTGATGACGTCGGCTATTAATTTGCTTTTATTAATTTTTAATTCAGTCAAATGATTATTGTTAGAAAGGGATTTAGTTCATAAATTAAGATTTTTTGAGGTTTTATACTTTTTTTTAGATAGATAGATAGATAGATAGAAATTCTTTATTGCACACAAAGAAATACAAATACAACTTAAAACTAAAACATTGTGCGCAAAGGCGGCCTTATCACTAAAAGTGATCTCTTCCAGACAACCTTTGGAGTAGGACTAGTTTAGGAAGACTGTAGAGTAGAGCAGGGCAATAAATCAATACTGTAATTTACTACTTATTAAATAAATAAAGTGTACAAATATAGATAATAATACAAAAAAAATATATATATAAATAGTATACATATATATATATATATATAAAATACACATAGAAGCGACCTAATGTATTAGTTTTTTAATGTTTCTATTATACACACCTCTTTCAATTTAATATAGTTTTATATTGTTCCTCGCATTAGGGGCCCAAGTCTGCTAATTTACAAAATTCTCAGTTTTATGTCGGCAGAGTGTCAATGTCATTTTTTGACACATTTGATCGCAATCAGTGTAAGCCATTGTTTAGCAGAATACCAAATGTGTCAAAAAATGCCATTGACACTCTGCCGACACACAACTGAGGCTATTTTAAATTAGCAGACTTGGGCTCCTGTATAAAAACGCTCACAGCCTGGGGGCCAATTAATTAATTAATTTAATTAATATAAGCTAAGCTTTTGCGATCCTTTTGATAGTCGATTGCGATTGATTTATATTGTGTCAAATTTGGTATTCTACTACGTATAAGTTTTACCAAACGCAATTGTATCGCAGAAGCTATGCAGAAGCACGCATTTATATACCGATTTGCCAACTTATGAACTGCGACTGAAGTGATATAAGCTCAAAAGTAGTTTAAAGGCAGGCTAAACGCACTTCGGTAGAATCGCAGTCGCTTAAACCGTTAGTAGAATACCAAAATGTTCAAATTTTACGACTGATATTCTTTTGCTATTCTATCGCGATTCTATTGGTGCATTTAGTGATTAGCAGACTTGGCCCCCTGCAATGTTGTTAGAATCTAGCCCTAGTATACGAGATCAGAATTGTTCCCCAAAAGCGGCTAGTTCCGCTGTAATATCGAATACCGCTACATTGCAGCGCTGAATGGGCAGGACCGCACCTGTTCTCTACTTTAAAGGTTATAGAATGGTGTGGAGTAGGTTTAAATATATTTAGGTCCTGTTTCACTTCTAACAGATAAAATTTAACTGAGAGATAAACCTACGTTGTTGTTGTTATCAGTATATATATGTGCCCACCGAGGGGCACGAGCCTTCTCTCATACAGAGAGTTATTAGGCCGTAATACACCACGCTGGCCAAGTGCGGGTTGGCGGATTTCACATACATCTTCGAATATTCTATTAAAATTATAAATGTCAATGTTTGTGCCGATGGATGGATGGATGTTTGTTACTCTTTCACGAAAAAACTACAGTATAGATTTTGATAAAACTTGGCAATATTGAGGCTAATAACATCAGAATAACACTAAGCTATATTATTTTAAGATATCATGATTTTTTTTCCAAGATATGACGATAAATGCGTACGAATATGCGGGCAGCCTCTAGTAAGTAATTAAATCATCTTGCAATAAACTATTAAATTAGGTAGGTACATAAAAATGTAAACCAATTCGTCTCCACAGCTCCCTAATGCCAGTAAGGTGACCAAGCAGGCAGCCAGTCTGCAATAACTCAAATTCAATAATATCCACAAATAAAACGTCACTCTCTAATAATTTTATATTTCGAACTTTCCTTTTATTTTCTGGCTCAAACCGGATTTGCGAAGGCACTTTTCGCGCCACCTGTATGCGTAGTGCGAGTTTGATGCGTAACTTTACCATCGCGTTAATCGAGTAAACGCTGTTCGAAAAGTAAAGTGAATAAATGTGAGTGCGAGTTGCAATCGACTGTAACGTATCGAGCGCGTTTACTCACTTCGAATCGTGAACGTTTTTTCTATAATGTTGGCAGTTCGTAGGTAACTCTATGGTGTATCTATGACTTTGACGTATAAACCTACCAATTTAAGTTTACCAAAACTCGTTGTGTTTTTTACACACAGAGGTGACAATCATATTTAGACGGGTTGTTTTTATTTTTGCCGCCACCGCCAACCACTTGAGAAGTTGAGATAAATAAGTACTTGAGTGAACCTTTTTGTGCTTTTGTGGAATGTATTAGTATTATGTTGTGTTGTGCCTGTGCGTTAGTTGAGTTAATTTCATTAAATACATATTAATGAAGACCAGTAACCAACAATTTGAAATTTTGGTAACGTTCATGGAAGAGTAAGTGTAAAATCGCTGTTGGTCTTGTTTTCTTTGTGCTATTTGTTTGGGACTTGTAAATACCTTATTTACTAATTTTTAGAAACGGAGATCTCAGTACACCCTCTAAGGATCCCAAAGGAAAGATTGGCCGTATACAGCAATGGGAGCAACTTGCTGCTTTATTAAATAGTGATGGTGGTGGGGACACCAAATCTACGGAGAAGTGGAAAAAGTATGAAATTGTGATAATTTTATGTTAGTATACCTGTAGCATGTCCTAGGTGATAGCGATGAATAATTTGTATATTAATGTATGTGTTATTTTTACTTTATAGGCGTTGAGTGACTACAAAAATAACACCAAAAAAAAGTCTGCTCGGTTGCACAGAGTAGCCAGCGGTACTGGTAGTGGGCCAGCAACGCACACCAAACTAACTGACTTGGAGGAAAGAGTCATCCAAATAATGGGAAGGCAAATGGGAAGGTTGGCCGTGGACGAGCTCGGACCCACACCGGTTAGATTTTATTCTATTGTTGTAACACCTCAATCAGTAGGTAATTATTATTTTATAATAATACATGATAATGTTTGTCACAGACTAATATACAAGAACAAAACACACCTGAAACAGCAACATCAGCTTCTCTATCAGATATAATAGTTTTAGAAGGTAAGATAATTACTTTTATTAAAGTATTTGTACAGCCTTTTTTTATAGACCTAACATTGATTAACAGATGTATCTAAACTTGGGAACTTAGATAGGTATTTCATTCCATTGTGTATTTATCAATATAAATCAAATCGTAAAGTACAATGTAATAGTACAATAAAACACCTGGGCCTTGATTCTGTAAGTTAAAATAGCCGTGGATATCGTGTCGGTATACTGTCGACAGCAATTTTTGACACATTTGGTATTCTGTAAAAAAATGGCTTGGCTTGATTGGGATCAATGGGGCCACCATGAAGCCACTGAGCCATGGTTGCAAATTTTGGTATTCCGCAAAACTCGTTTTTTGATACATTTTTGACATCGATGGCGCCATCGTGGGGCCACGGAGCCATCTTAGCAAATTTTGGTATTCCCGTAATCAGTGGCTTCATGATGTCGCATCAAAACCGTATTCCCTAATTTATTTGACGTTTTTTTCAATGGCTGTCAACTGTCAAAACTGCATTTGAGCAGACACTGCTATTTTAGCAAAGTCCTTTCAATGTCTCTTCACATTTTATATAGTATCGATAAAAAAACACATAATGTTTCTTTGAATAACAATTCATATCTAGGAGAAAGAAGGTAAAGAAGGAAAAAAAACCTATTCCGATATGTCGTGTGTGTGTCATGTTTGATTTTATATACGTTTGGATTACTCTATCTCCTGCTGCAGTTTTTTCATTGTGTTGGTGTTTACCTACGGACTTTGAATCTTCCTCCTTGTGGACCTTTGCCTGTATACGTTTTGTAGTTATGTAAATACTGTAAACAACACAACTTTCTTTTATATAGGTACTTATATAGATTATTATAAATGTGTAAAAATGTATAAGTATTTCAGAATAAAAGGCTATAGTATTTTGCAATATCTTCCTTTATTTAACACAGTTACTAGCTAGTTTATGAGAGATCCACAACGTACACATATTCAGATAAATAAAACTCAATTGCTTCTTGCAAAATGAAACTACTAAAACAAGACTACACTATAGTTAACAAGAATAAATTCCTATTAAATAATTTCTACATTCTACTCAAAGTTTAATACCTACAAGTAACATATTTGCTCTAAGATGTTTGTAAGCGATAAGTACCGTATTAATGTAGTTAATCATAACAAATTCTAATATATTAAATAAAACTCAAAAGGAGTTATAGCATTCTGAATGGGTTAATATTCAATACGTTTATTTGCACTATAGGTTTACATTAGGTCACGATAATAGTTTTAGATCAAACAAAATGTGACTACGGCGGCGGCGTCTATTAGTTGGTGTTAAGCCATGCAATGATATTTCTGAAAGCTTTGCAGCAAGCAACTCTATATCTTCTGCCTGAGACAATGTTATTTCAGCAGCTGCCTTCCTCCTGTTGCACTTGTCTTTTCTTTCTGATTTAATTTTTCTTATGAGTTTACTCTTATATTCGTTGTAATTCTGAAAAAGGAATAAATGTTGATCAGAGAGTAGTCTCAGGTTAGTACCTACATTAATATCATATTGTATGAATAATCCTCACTAGTTTTTATGAGTACCTACAGTCTGCCCCTACATTGTTCAGTATCAGGGCGCATTCCTCTCAGAGCCTTTAAGCTAGACTGCGGCCCTCCTTCGTCCTTGTGCACCTTCCTAGTGCCAGGTCAGGGTGGGCCTCCGTATAATCTATCAAGATGTTACCTAAAACAATCAGGTTTTTATAGTAAGAATTGTCTTGAACATTTAAACAACGTAATGATTTGTAAAAAAAAGACTAACTTACTTACTTACCAAAGCAGAAGTAATTTGTTTTTAAACAGTTTTTCTACAATTTCAGTCGCATCTTCCAAATTTCCAATGACTTTCACCGTCAAACATAAATACATAATGTCAACCAACAAAAAACATGCCACTTTTTTCTTCAAATATATAATTAGCAGTAACATTCGGCTATACAGCCACTAAAAAGAACGAATGAAAAAAACATCATTAAAAAATATGGGTATCAAACGTGTTTAAAAAAGAAAAAAGAAAGTCACGATCACGAGGATAGCGGCACCGAAGTTTTAATTTTAGAGACTACCAAAATTTTCTTCAGTGGCTTCATGATGTCGCATCAAAACCGTATTCCCTAATTATTTGACGTTTCTTTCGATAGTTTTTTTAATGGCTGCCAACTGTCAAAACTGCATCATAGCTTTTTGTGTTATTTTCTGAATTAATTCTGTTATTTATGTTTCTGCTACTTTTGTCTTCGGAGTTTTTTAAAATGGAGAGTAATTTTATCAAAGCAGACGGTAGACTTTTATGCTGCAGAACTCGGGAATGTGAAAACTGCTGTGTAAGTATATAATTTACATTCAACTACTAAAGATTTATAGCATTATTTTAGCTACCATTGCGAAAAACAGCTTCATTAGGTACCTAACTTACTTGTTCTTTGTTTTAGGGGTGGAAGAGAGTCGTACGGTGACGATGCCATTGGTTACGTGCAACTGCGTCGCGAGTCTGGCGTCTGCACACTTAAATGCAAGATTTGTCCAGAACACAAAGTGAAAGCGGGTTCTTACAATGTGACAATGGTTGTAGACGAGAACAAAGAGGAAATTGTAAGCTGCCAATGTTTAGACTGCGCAGCATCAGCTGGCGGTTGCAAACATGCTGTTGCTTTCCTAATGTGGTCTCACAGAAGAAGCGAGGAGCCTTCTTGCACAGAGGTGGAGTGCTATTAGAAGAAATCAAAACTTTCCCATGTTGGAACCACATTGAAGTTTGTAACAGTGGAACAACTTTGCAATAAAGAAGCTTTGACTCCAGACAGTAGTGCAAGTTCTGCTAAATGAGTACCTTCAAACAATAAAAGATAGAAAAGTAATGAACTGTGAATTAGTGCGCTGCAAATGTACCTAACAAATTAAAAAAAAAGGATATTTGTGCACTGCACATCCAGACTTTGCAAAAACGAAGAAAGTGGATGTTGTTCCAGTTATATTTAATGAACAATATTTAAATAATTCATTTATTTCACCTCAGTTATTTTGGAAAAAAAATATCTATCCCATATTGTTCATAATCATAATAATAATAGGTACCTATGTATTTGGTAACGGTACCATTATGGACCATACACCATTGTGTCTTTGCTAACTATTTAATTAAAATATTTTTAACTTCTTATTGTTTCCTTTTTACATAACACCATTCAGATAGGTATGTCAATATCATACAATAAATAACTATTGCTCATTGAAACCAAGTTAATTTATTCTCTGACAGGACTAACTAATTTGAGTGCACATCCTAACAAGTAAAGATTGAAAAATTAGTTTGAAGTAGAGCACTTTCTACATATCAGTGCCTATGAATTTGTTAGCTACTTATATACATACTAGGATATTATAGGTAGGTAACTTAGTTATCTTGGGTCATTTAACTGTCTTCTAAAAGTAATAAACAAAGCTTCCAATTCCTATCAAGGATTAGGTAGGTAGTTCATTAAACTACTTGTCGATTTAGGTGTAAACCTGTAAAGATGATGTAATTGTAATTTATAGATGAAATAAATTGAATTGAATTAGAGATTTTTATTAGAAAAATAATAAATGCTGGATTTATTTAACAAATAACATATATTTCAAATAACTAAAACTAAAGGTACATACATTTTAATGCCCATCTTTTTCCTTATTTTATAAGAGAGTCCTGTGTGTTGATCAGAGCACAAGCTTTAACGATAACATCATCAAGTACTCGTAGAAAGTTTTTGTTGATAAAATGATATTGTTTTAACATGTGGATCTCTCTTAATCTCCTTATCAATCACTCATTCTATTCTTAAACTAGCTATAATTTTCGTTTGCCTTACTTCTTTTTTTGTTAGCTTTGACCCTGCTGGGACACTTGGTGGTCTAAGCAATTTAATTCCTTTTGCATTCAGTGTTTGCTCAACATGCTTAAATCCCCAGTCAGCTGGAACATAATTACCTGGACCTAATCTATCTAAAAAGTCACAATTTTGTAATATTGTAACATCAATGGCCCATCTCCCAAAACCAGGTGAAATGTAATTGACCTATCCATTTAGAGTACAGTATTTAGAGTACATGAAATCAAATATTTTACTGTACCTATTACCTTTTTTATAATCAGACCAAGTAAGTGCTTGGAAAAGGGCTTTAGGTTATATCAATTTCTAAACAATCAATTATACAGCTGACATTGTAAAAATTATGGCGAAATGAAATGGGTAGTGGCTTTTTAGTTGAAACTACATCTATATTCACAATATAACTTCATAGCACATTATCAATCAAGGGTATATTTTTTAAAAATAATTTACTAGCATATAACAGAGATAATCCAAAATTATCTTCAAGTTCTGAAAAAGTACTCCCTAATCATTTTTTTTTTTAAGACAAAGCAAAATATGTTCATGTGGTATACGGATACGTTTATGAATCAGGTGTACTAAAAAATATGAATCTTCAGAGATTCCAATGTACATCATAGGTTTTCTATGAATAAGGCGCAAAATATGCTGCAAACACTGTATTTTATGAATATCTTCGTTGGTTTCTGCTATGGTTGTACCCGAGTTGGAAACAATAGATGAAGAAGGTGCATATGATGATGAATCTGGCTGTTTTGGAACCTCTACATTTTCACTGTCTGATTTATCTTCATCAATAAACTCAATTCTTCTATTAATTCAGTAAGACCCCTTTTTGATGGCTTTATTACATTACTGCACTGTTCCATCTTAAATGGAGATGTGTAACTTGTAATAGTTGACAATTTATAAGGAGAAAGTGCGACATCTTTGGACACCATTGTTGTTGGTAAAGCTTTACTTCTATAATGCAATTTTTCCTTAAATTGGACTGCCTTTTCAGCTGTGATGTAAATTGATCGTTTTCGGTTGATGTAAATTGATCTTTTCTTGGTGGTGATTCTGTAAAGATAAAAAAATATGAATACTTACATATCATTATAAAATAATTTAGGAAGCTTGGCTAATACAGCCTGGCTTGACAACAACAATATCGCATAAGGACTTTATATTTCTCTGTCATGTCTATAGTTTTCAAAGAAATTGATTCACGAGTTTGAAGCACTTGTTTATTAACTTACACAGATAGTAGCATCTAGGTAGAGAAATAAACTAAGTATAATAGGCATACATAATGAAAAATTTCACATCGCTTTATTTTTGGATATGTAGGTAATATAGAAGTTCACATACCTGTCGTTATAGGAGTTTCAATAAAAATTTCAGGCGCACTTTCAATAGGTTGAGATTCTTCCTCTTTTCTAATGAGCTCTAGAAGCATTTCAGTTTTTGTCTTTTATGAATGTTCGCCGAGAAGTACTACTTTTATCAGACGTTATTTTCCGGCGATCTTGTTGGCAATCAGATTTAGAAGGCGTTGCTCCATCGATCAATGCATTTAAAAAAAAATTCCTTTTTATATTGACTATAGTTAGCAATATCTTGCTCCATCTGTAACAAAATAACAAAGTTATAAGCTAACCTCAAAACCACAACATACTTTAGTACCTTTTATCACTTTAGTACAATAATCTTTTATCTCTAGGTATGTTAACTTACATTGAAGTGGTCTTCACAGGAAAAAGTAGTTGATCTATAAGACATATTCCTAGGATCCATGCGGGCAAGCTGCAACCACTTTTTACGAATTTTCAAATTTTTTGGTAAACAGTTTTTCGGGTGTTTAGGAGAATTAGATTACACCACTTATAAAGTCATTTTTACACCACTTATAAAGTCATTTTAGTGGATAAATACACGAATAAACACAAAATAAACACCAACAAGTTATCACAAACAATGTCAAAACAACGCTGACAATGACAACTGACAGCGACTCAGTGTTGCCATACAACAAGAACTAAAAATCTGTACATTCGACAGTAAAATCACAATAAAAAAAAACAAATTCAATAGCAAGAATTATTTATACATGTCTTTATTAATTTTTTTAATCATATCATTATCAACATTCAAATCAAAACATGGCGTATTTCCTAACAATTGTTTAGTATGCAGAAGCGTATCGATTGTCTCTGTTGAGAGTTGATTTCGTTGTTTTGTTTTTATTAAGTTAAAAGCAGAGAAAATACGCTCAACTGCTGCGCACACAGCAATACTTTATTCACTTTAAGAAAGAACAATGCGTATAAATGAGCGCGTTATGCCAAAACAATAACCACAACAACAATGGATTTATAATGTATCTCTTTCGTTCATTCATGTCAGTCGTGTATCATGCTCCCTCTGTCAGACGAAACGAAATATGTTGCGGTAATTCCCGATCATAGACAATCAGTTGTCATAGACAAGTTATTGTCTAGAATGGGGAATTACTTACTCAATAATATAATTTATGAGATGAGGGAAGTGAAAAACTATCGAAATCGACATAGATATTCACTTTTATTTTTGAAAGCGTGCTACATTTTATTTATAATGTGTTATAATTAAAAATCCGAACACAAATCCGTACGCCATTTCTCTCCGTACGTAATACCCCAAATTCCGTACGTGTACGGACAAATTCGTACATACGGCAACACTGCAACGACTCTATCTCATTCAAATATTTGGTAAGCAGTGACATTCGACTATACAGCCACTAAAAAGAACGAATGTAAAAATAAATCATTAAAAAATATGGGTATCAAACGTGTTAAAAAAAAAAGCAAAGTCACCATCGACAGGACAGCCACACCGAAGTTTTAATTTTAGAGACTACCAAAATTCAGTTCAGTGGCTTATCGGTGTCGGTGTCGATATCCTTACACTGAAAATAACAAGAAATTACAGAATCAAGGCCCTGTAATAATGTGTCTGTACCTTTTCGTAACAGATGTCTGAAATGATTTAAAACTATCTTTTCTTACCAAAATTATTTTATAATAATTTATTCTCTTTCAGGCCAATGGAATCAACCAGGGCCATCAAGTAGGATCCTCATCCCACCTCCATCTCCCCAAGATCTTATTCTTCAGGAAAATGTTATAGATATAGAAGGTAATAATGGAACTTTTGAATTAGATCAAAAATTATATTACTCTTAGTTTGATGCATCTCACAGGTGCATAGTTAGCATTGTTATATGATATTATTATTCATTATTAATTAATGTGATTTATTTATTTTATAATATTACAAGTGAAATAAAAATAAAACAACCTAACTGTTCAGTAAAAATATCTTCCAGGCAACCTTAGGCTAAAAAAATTGCATGCATATGTTATATTTCACAATATAATTTAAAATGTATTTTTTCAGATTGTGAAACTCATTGTGTTACTGAACCTGAACCTGTGGCCCTGGCATCGCCCCACAGAAATATCAGGGACTCACCCCGAAGAATTATTACTCCACGAAGAAGACCGAGGGGATCTCCAAGAAGATTGGCCAGGACATCTCCCAGAAGACCTATGAGGAGAACACCTCCTAGGCGATCTAGGCCATCACAATCTGCAGATTATTTTCTCCAAAGTGACAGAGAATGGAGAGAATTCAGGATTCGGCAACACAATGAACTGATGGAAGTTAAGAGGGAGCAAAATAGAATAAATAACTTAGTTGTAGAAACACAAAGGCAATGGCTGAACGTAGCAGGAAGGGTTTTAGATATTTTAGATAGAATAGTTGATAAATATAACATTTAAGTAAGTAATAAATAGATAGATCGATAGAAATACTTTACTTTGCAGATACTATAACAATGTGCGCAAAGATGACCTTATTACTAAAAGTGATCTCTTCCAGACAACCTTTGGACTAGGAACGAAGACTGTAGAGCAGTGCATGGTATAAATAAATTTATATTTACTGTTAATAATTCAATATGAATAAATATTAAGTCTTTTCTAAAAATTATTTTCATTGAAACCTTTTTCATTTGAAATAAACCCTAATGGTTAAGCATACAATTATCCCACAGCATAGGCAGGTGTATATGTATATTGCTGATTGCAGCTTAATAAAAAGTTTTTATACCTGGGTAGACAATGCAGTGCCCAATTGCCCATACTATTACTGATATCAATTAGGTACTGTTATTGTAACTTTATATTTGTAATTTTTAATTAGGCGAAGAAAAAACACGCCGACATTGATTTGTAATATCACAAAACACTAAATAACTCTTAAAAACAAAGTTCTCACCACAAATTTTCAAGTGACAACGTTACTTTACGCAAGTGAGAATGTTTTCGATTCGAAATGTCAAAAGGCCTAAAAATTTGAACTCACACTCGCAAAACGCGAAAAAACGGTCGGTTTTCGTGACTTGCTCGCATTCGATTGCGTTAACGTAAACTTTTTAAACTCACACTCACAAATAGTATTTCTTCTATTCGCCACTAGATGTCGCTATACATATTTCATACAAAAGTAAATTTGCGTTAACTTTCTCGATGCGTAAAAAAAACTCGCACTAAGCACACTGAACAATTTAAAAGTTAAAGAATGTTTTCTTTTAACGGTTAAAGGAATTCGTTTTTCGAAAACTTTTATTTTATCTTTTATTTTCATTCGTTCGATTATTAAAACGAAAGTTTAACGGTTTCGAAGTTGTTTAAATTCCATTTGAATATTGGTTAAGTAGCAATCTGGTTTGGTTTATTCGATATTTGAATTAGGTACTACAAAAAATAAAAACAAATTGAGTAAATAAATATTATGCCATTTTGACAAGACTGTTAATATTATATCGACACTCATAAATTCAATTGGCGTAAAGGACAAATGGCAGGTTTTCAGGAAGAGCAAAAAACAAAATGAAAATTCAAACCACTGTATTTTTTAAATTAAAATAGGTAAGTATTAGGTGTCTTAGACAAAAATGATGGAAATAATGCCTAACAAAATTCAAACACTACCTCTTCATATAACCTAGATTTAGCATTCTAGACTTCAATTTAAATCCTAGGCACATTCGAAACCCACTTTTGGAGCGTCAAAATCATAATGTCTGTACGTTTCGTCAGTCTCATAGGAAATTGATCGAATTTGTTATATTTTGGACGTGTTCTTGGTACGTGAGGTTATTATAGTGCTTTTAGATGGATAGAAACTATTTCTTATATAAATAAATCAAAGGAAGTTATTTTAGCGGCGTTTGTAGACATACCAAGAGTACTCTAAACCGACGTGCATGTATGAGGTGGCTGATGACTGTGAATGAAATGAAGGAAGTGGGTTTTGATCGTAGAAAGTGGAGGGAAGTCTCTGTTTACCTCGATAGGAGAGAAGAATAACATATACGTATGTATAAATAAAAACAATTTCTAACAAAAAAATGACTAGCGTCGTTTATAGACAAAATAGTTCTTAGTTTTAGGTCTCACTTTAATAAAACACTCCTTTTTATTAAATTTTTCATTAAAGTAGTAGTTTGATAAGAGGGTGTTTTAGTTTAACATTTTCTATTTAATTATAGTAAGCTTAGCTTCAATTGACATTGGCAGAACAATTTGTAGTTGCCATTAAAAAACATTCATAAAAAATATATCATCACGGAAAATAAAGTACTCACATGAATATTCTGGTCTTCAGCTGACAACTCCTGACTTCCGTTGAACCATTTGATGACGGCAGCTGGCCTGGCTCCAGATACAGTACACATCAGGGTCAGGAGTGTCCCCTGAGTCGCATGCTCGCCCACGCCAGATATCGCTATTTTATTCGGAGGCACTGTTGGCAGAAAACAGAGGAAGGTTTTGACTTTCATGATAAAAACAACTCCTAAAAAAACACCCGAGTTTAGAACAGGGTACCAATTCTCTTAAATTAAGTTAAGCGACCATACTATAACCAACAGATAAATATTCTACAGCAATAGGTCACAAATTTGGTATTCTCTTATGTGCCACGAAATAGTCGATTAGTAGTCTCTCTCTAGAGGGCTTTGTCATTCATTTGTCTTTGCGAATGATTTAGTTATCGATGTTGCCAATATTTAATAAAATTATTGTTCGAAGAAATTGATCAACCGATTGATAGATTTTTTTCGACCTAGAATAAGCTTAGACATACTTTAAAATACAGAATATTTATTTCTATAAGATTTACATGCATTTTTTGCATAAATTGCATGTTAATTTTCGAAAAAACACCGAAATAGTGTTTGGGTGACCGAACGACTGAACGACTGAACGACGGACGACCGAACGAAATGCCATTAGAGAACAACTGTCAAATAGCGAAGAGAATACCGTTTGGAACTGCCACTCATGTGACATTGCGGAGTAGAATACCAAATAAAGCGTAAAGTAATAAAATGTACGGCCGATCGCTGTCCACTGTCAACTTATCTGTTAAGAGAATACCAAAATGTGTCATTTCATACAATTCAAATTCTAGAGAGACACCATTTTTCATTTGGTAATTAAGAGAATACGGGCCCAGGTACACTTTTCAAACACTTTTTGTGTAAAACTAGCGGCCTGGCAAAGAATAACGGATATTTTTATTAACTCTATTTTCAAACTTCCCAGTTAATAATAACCAACTAGAGTTGCGACTGTTCCACATTTTATCGACAAAGATTCCATCGAGTGTACAGCTGTCGATTGTCATCAAAAACTTAGTTCGGAACTAAAGTCCCGCGCGACCGATTCTAACTTGTGTCTGAGTTTCTGCTTCGTAATGTACTGTGATATTATGTAGGGATGGGGTGCTGTCGATAGCTTTTGTATCGATATTTTGATGAAACTTTAGAATAGGTTTCATGTCAATATATTTTAGTTTAGATATTTTGATTTAATAAAAACTCTAAGGAATAGTTTCATGTCAGTATTAGTCAGTTTTCTGTCTTCTATCGATATATGATCGAAAATATAGATTTTAATTCTTCTATAAAAAGCATAATGAAGTTCATCATTTACTGAAGGCAAATGATAAATAAATAAGCAAAAATATTTTATACAACATGCTACAAAACTGAGCAACAACATTTTGTAACACGAATTAAGTTTTAATAGTTGCTCTAACACAATATCATTCACATTCTTTCATAGTATTTCCAAATTTTTCTTTTTATCGATATCGATAATTTGAACACCCCAACCTTATCCCAATATCGAAACTAGAAGTAGATCTCGATGTATCATGTAAGTCGTGTCATAAAACAGTAACGGATCACGCGTTTTTTCTCTCTAGAGATTTAAAAGAATTGGATATTTTTGGAGCGTGTATCAAAATGGAAAAATAAAGGGTAGAAAATATTTATTTGATGAAAAATTTGGTTTAGAAAAAGTAAGATAAAATGTCCAGTGTTTATAAGTTTAAGGCTGCTTGTGACTTCGTAAGCATTTTACGTCATATTTTGAAAGACTTGCAATGTCTTAAAATAATATAGCCTATATTATTAAGCTACAATATTGCCAATTTTCTTTGAAATCTGTTCACTGGTTTTCGTGTAAAAGAGTTTCAAACATCCTGACATCATCAGCACAAACATTGACATTTATAATATTAGTAGAATATACCGATGCGATTCCTTTTTACCCGACTGCGTCAGAAGGAGGGTTATGTTTTTCGAGAGTAGGTAGGTAGGTATGTATGTATGTATAATTCTTTGGCACGCTCTACAGCCGTTTAGGCTTGATGGATTTTAGTTTGAGAGGTTTCGCTAAATTCGTATTTACAGTGAGAGTGACACTGGATACATAAAAAAAAAACTATTTAATCGCAGTCAGGTTCTTTTAAGTAAAAAGATTAGGTTATTGAAATTACTCATAACCACAAGCAAAAAGAAAATATAGCAAGGCTTTTATAACAGAAAATTCATATAAAGCCAAGTTACACTAAAACACTGAATTTTGAATACAAAGTCTTTGTTCTGTAATATTCGGAATCTACAAAGAGCTTCTTTGTCTTTGTTAAGTAAGTAGCATAACGCATAATTCATGTGTGCACCTTGCACAATTTTAGCACAATGTTATTCTTGACTTTTGGTTTCTGATATTTTATTACAGAATTGTTACTAAATAATCTTCTGAAATCAATTTAATACATAATATTTATTTTAATACAATACATAAGGCTTTAAAACATATTATATAGACACATAATATGTATTATGTTATTATTATATTATTTTATGTGTATTGTCTTTAATACATATTATGTATGTTTTATTACGTATAATATTATTGTGTACACGTATTATGTTATTTTATACATATTATGTCTTTTCCGTCGAGGTAAGCAGAGACCATTTCCTTCCACTTGCTACGATACAAACACACTCTCGTCATACTAAAGGCTGCCCGCGAAGTACGCATTTAAAGTCAAAGGTAAAAAAAAAAAAAAAGAAACATGCTATCCTAAAATAAAATAAAAATAAACAAAATTAAAAATTTTGAAAATACCCACGACGGTAATTTAATCGAAAAATAACTCAAAAAACCCTCGACCGAGGAATATCCGTCGGGGGCTGCCTTTAAACCAGCAAAGTTTTTTCTACTCGTAATGACGCGAATACCATTAAGTATTGATGTTTAACGATTACATAAAATACATTTCTGAGTATTATTAAATGTTGAACTAGTAGAAAAGGCAGCCCCCGACGGATATTCCTCGGTCGAGGGTTTTTTGAGTTATTTTTCGATTAAATTACCGTCGTGGGTATTTTCAAAATTTTTAATTTTGTTTATTTTTATTTTAGACTTTTTAGAGAGCATATACGGCTTATAGTTTAATGCGGATCCTATCAAACTAAGCCTTTCACTTCTCTGTTTCCCATTTACTTACCTTACTTTTTCCTGGATATTGCGGGGTCAAATTTTTATTATTTATTTATGGATAGCTCTTTTGAAATATTAATTATTACATGTTTCTGTGTTTATGCCTGAGATTTGTAAAATTTAAATTGAAAAGAGCAATCCCTACAGAGTTTCTTGTTAGGTTCTTCTCTGGGGAAAACTGCACTCTTGCGAATCTAGCATTAACTTTAAAAAATGACCCGTCCTAAGTGTTGTCAAAAGCTACAGGATTAAATGATTTTTCATTTCATTTTATTAAGCTACCCTACCATGAACACATTTCTGAAAACAGAATTGTAATCCGATGTTTCGTTTTGATTATATTGCAACATTGTTTTGCACTAATATTGTGGCGCCGCGCCGCCTAATAATAATGAGTTACAGCAATGACACCTGTCTAAGAACATGCACCTATCAAACACAAACTCGTTATTGAAAACCGCATCAAAATCGGATCATTAGTTTAGAAGATAAGAGGGAACATTAACTTTGCTTTGCACTAATATTGTGGCGCCCCCTAGTGAGTTACAGCAATGACACCTGTCTAAGAACATGCACCTATCAAACAAAAACTCGTTATTGAAAACCGCATCAAAATTAGATCATTAGTTTAGAAGATAGGAGGGAACATTAACTTTGCTTTGCACTGATATTGTGGCACCCCCTAGTGAGTTATAGCAATGACACCTGTCTAAGAACATGCACCTATCAAACACAAACTCGTTATTGAAAACCGCATCAAAATTAGATCACTAGTTTAGAAGATAGGAGGGAACATTAACTTTGCTTTGCACTTATATTGTGGCGCCCCCTAGTGAGTTATAGCAATGATACCTGTCTAAGAACATGCACCTATCAAACACAAACTCGTTATTGAAAACCGCATCAAAATCGGATCATTAGTTTAGAAGATAGGAGGGAACATTAACTTTGCTTTGCACTGATATTGTGGCGCCCCCTAGTAAGTTATAGCAATGACACCTGTCTAAGAACATGCACCTATCAAACACAAACTCGTTATTGAAAACCGCATCAAAATCGGATCATTAGTTTAGAAGATAGGAGGGAACATTAACTTTGCACAAACGCACACACAAACAAACACACAAACAAACAAACATCTCTCACCCCAAACGCATATACCTGCTCCGTTCCGTCGTGGGTAAAAATATAGCCTATGTGTTATTCTGATATATAAACTACAATATTTCCAAGTTTAATCAAAATCTGTTCAGTAGTTTTTCAGCGAAAGAGTAACAAACATCCATCCTTCCATCCATAGGCACAAACATTGACATTTATAATATTAGTAGGATCTTTGTCAGGAGAAAAAGCTAATAAACCAAAAATAGAGTATTATTTGTAACAGGAAACTAATAAGTGGAAATAAAGCAAAGTAAGCGTGAAGGGAACTGCTACTCAAATGTAACAGTTATCCCAACACTAGTAATAGGAGTATCATCACTTTATTGTATAGTGTGGGGTGTAAGTTATCGATAGTAATTATCGATGGAATAATTAATAATTAAAAATTGTAAAAAAATAAGGACTGTCTATTACATTGCTTTTCCTGTATTTGTGCGTCAGATTCAGTATTTTCTTTAAAGGAAGACTATTTCATAATATAGAATTTCATATAATTTTTCATAATAATTTCAATCAGCTAGTAGCACATTGCAGAATAAGTTAGATTTTATTTCATATTTTGACCAATATTTCTTAGAAAAGTTAATGTGTTTTAAGGGCAGATTTAGCACATCTCTTTTCATCGCAATTTTCATTATGAAGTGATTAAATAATCTGTATATCTATCTTTGTCATTCTACGTATCGTAGCAACTAATTCTAAAGCCTTTTTCAACAGCTGCAGATAAAATTTAACTAACAGATAAACCTATGTCTATTTCATACAAACATTTTAGACAAAGACAAATATAAAATATCTGTCAGATAAATTTTATCTGTAGACGGTGAAACAGGCCTTAGACACACATTTTTTATATAGACAGGTATAAAATATCTGTCAGATAAATTTTATCTGTTCATAGTGAAAGCCTGTATATCTGTACATGATACCTACCGTGCCCTATTCAGGGTCCATAAAAGGTACTGTCAACTATTGTAATAAATAACATCTTGTAAAACCTATGGTGTGCAAAATAAAGAATTTGAATTTGCCTTTAACCCATGAAAAAGAAAGAAAAAAAACTCACTAATAAATATATTAACCAGCCCACAAACCTATAAAAACAACTTTACCCACCCCCCCTTAATTTATAAGAATACCCCCTCCACGTAAATAATAGGATACGCGAGTCAATTACCGTCCAATCATTGCGTTTGATTAGTAACAGACAGCCAAACAGTTATTGAAAGGGTGTGATATGAATGAGGAAAGGTTTTTCTTATTATTATTAATTTAGTTTATGAGAAAGGAAGTGTTTGATGGTGTGGGGATGACTTTTAGGTTATTTTTTATGTTAGTGTGTTTCGGTTTTATGATGTTTTTGTTTAGCTTTATAATTAAAGTGTTGCTAGTTTATAATTTTTGGGCAGAGGCGGCGCGGGATAGAGAATCATGGAGAAGGAGGAGAGAGGCCTTCGCCCAGCAGTGGGACAACAACGGCTAGATAAGATAAGATAAGGTACTTTACAATAGTTTCGATAAAAAAAGATATAAATTTATCAATAAAAGAGGTATTAGAGATAGAGGTATTTTTAATGTTTAATTGATTTCTTTACAAACATTAATAGTTATATGAAAATTATTAAAATAGTGTTAATCAATTTCATTGCGCAGAGATAGTCTAATATTTTATAAAATCTGAGCATTTATATGTGTTCTTATTTATTTCGTTTATCAAAAACATATTTATATTTTTTAAGTAACTATTATATTATTACGAAAAACATCCTATCCAAAATACTTTTCTGAAAACCTTAGCCTCACCCATAAAAAACTCACCACTGTAAAACGTCATGGTCCAATTTGCGACAAGTTTACCCGGACTCTGTTACATAACGCGCTGTCCAATACTGCCTTTACCCTCGAGGATCTATCGACCCTCGATATTGCAAGGTGGTAAAATTCCCGACCTCTATTATTTTTAGGGATGGGAAAAGTCTATTTCGATATCGAGAATTTTTGGACTAAAATTCGATATGAATTAAGTTTTGGAGTAAAAATTGATCTTTTGTGGTTTTAAAAGACGATATCTGCTATGAGAAGATGATGTTTTATTCGATATATTATTTATGCATGCTTCAAATTCTTTAAAAAAATGAAATGCGAGCATTTTATTAACTTCATGTTAAAAATCTGTTTTTTTTTTTTGTTACCAGCGATAAAGTGTTTTCATTTGTTTTATTTAATTTCCGTTAAGTTACAATTTTGAATGGGCAAACTACTTTCATCACTTTTTTAAATTATTAAATAACATTTATTATTCCAATAGACCCTACCTTTTTAACTTGGTATTAAGAATAATTTTGATCTGAAACTAACACTAACTGAACAAAAGTTCAGAAATTTCTTTTAGAAATATGCTGTACCTTTTGTATAACTTCTCTTTTTTACTGTCTCTATGTACTATCATCTTACAATAAACTGTTAAATAAATAATAATAAAAGTTCTATCGACATCCCAACCCTATCAGCCTATTACCCCAACACTAAAGTACACTATCTTGCCACTTATTAGCTATACTGTAGCAATTTATTGAGCGAGCACTGGAATTACCCGCCAGTGTACGCCCTAAAGTTAGTGATGGCTTAATGCGCCCTTATATGTAAAATATAGGGGATAGAACGTTGTATTTTGCACTCAAGTGTACGAGGGAAGAAATTAATTGTTTTCGGCTATTTTATGGGTTATTTTGTATTAGGTTAGTGGGTTAATGTAGGTTTGATAGTTTTTGGGTTGTTATAGATAGAATAAGATTGTAATAAGAGTGGTCTCTGCCTATCTTGATGGATAAGAGTTACCTCAGTTTTTTGTGTGTCAGAGTAATTAGTATTTTACTTGAAAAATTTTGTTATCTATTAACATAGTTGTAATATTGTGCGTTATTTTGGATGCTGTAGGGTCGAAGTTTATTTAAGGGGAATAATGTATAATACGTGTAAACCTTGTAATATTGTGGCAATAAAAAAGCGTAAATAACACGAACGTAGGCCATGTGCCGATATGTTTTCTGCCGTTCTCGGCTATACAGGGGCCGTATTCTTCTAATTACCAAATGAAAAATGGTGTCTCTCTAGAATGTGAATTGTATGAATTGACACATTTTGGTATTCTCTTAACAGATAAGTTGACAGTGGACAGCGATCGGCCGTACATTTTATTACTTTACGCATATAATCGGTATTCTACTCCGCAATGTCACATGAGTGGCAGTTCCAAACGGTATTCTCTTCGCTATTTGACAGTAGACAAAACCCTCTAGAGACTACTAATCGACTATTAATCGACTATTAATCGTGGCACTTAAGAGAATACCAAATTTGTGACATATTGCTGTCGAATGTTTATCTGTTGGCTATAGTTTGGTCGCTTAACTTAATTTAGCGGAATTGCTACCCAGGTAGTTAAACGGTAGTACTTTTAGGCCGTGGCCCCTAGTTGGCTCACTAGTTTGCGGCATATACGATTTAGTACGCCCTTCCATATATTTGAAATGGAGTGTCCACAGTCAGCTAGTTTTCGCTCACTGTACGCTGTTTGCAGCGTTACGCGCGCTGACTATCTCAGACAGCGGCCGACTCCCACCAAAACCGGTGATTTCATTGATTTGAGTTTGCAGCTAACTAAATTTCAGTTCGCCACTTTGCGGCTCACTCAGTCGGCCGCTAACAGATTGCCTAATGGGGCCACGGCCTTAAATAAAATCTTCCAAAATGTAAACCAATGTTCCTCTTCTGAATAAAAAAAAATGACTTATCCTTATCAAAAGACATTTAAATGGGGAGATTTTTCCCTTTAATTTGGCTACGAATAAATTTTCATTAAGCAGTCGTCGTGATAGCAAGTTATTAATGATGGCTATTAGCCTTAACTTTTTCTTACTTTAGCTATTTACTTAGGAAATTAAGTCTAGGTAAGTTGTAGATGGTATCCACCATTTTTTTTGGATTTCTTTTTTTTTATTTTATCTACATTTGGTAGACGCTATTTTAAGCGAGTTTATTTATTTAATTTCAATTATTTTGACATTAATTTTGTGTTATTTAAAAAAATATATATTCTTGTATAGTTTTTCAAAGGTTATTTCAAATATTTTAAAATATTCGTTCGAAAATCGTATTCATATAAATTTTGTGTAAAAAAGAATGTACACTTAGATTTTAAAAATAGTTATCTGAAAAAAAAGTTCTAATAATTATTATTTTTTAACCAGTTGCCATAGAAAGAGTGGTTTAAATCCTATAGTAGAACCCTCTACTCAACCAGGCAATAAATTTAATTTATGATAGTTTAATCTCGACTCTCCTCCGTAATTTAGAGGATTCATAATTCAGAATTAAGTAAAAGGTACTTTTTTTTACGTCGGATTATTTTAATTGTATGCAAATATGGAGTCCAGACTTCTTCATGTTCAGCCTTTATACATCAGCGGTAGGATGGTTTTTTGTATTCGCGTTTTATTATCATAAACGCTTAAACGACCTAATCGCTATTGTGTAGCAGGCTTTATGATAGTATGACTGATAAAATAGTAGTAGGTAGTATTAGTTAGCGCAGTCAACTATTGAGTACTCCAAAAATACCTTAAATGTTCCAAAATTATTATTTTTTTAAATATCCATTCCTTGCGGTCCTAATTTAAAAAAATGTCACGTTCAAAAAGTGTCTCATTGTTCGAATTTTGAACAAAAACCACCATTTAATTTAACAAACTTAATTTCATATTTTACTCCGCCTTAAATGGCCTGGCTCTATTCTCACGGAGGCAATGTTGGCCTGGCCCACTTGACTACCTCGTCTATTCGCCTCGTGTAAAACAACCATTTTTTAAGCCTATTTAGTCCTACTGCTGCTATTAAATAAATAAATAAAATATCCTTACCTTTAACATCCAGTGTAAAATTCTTGACAATTGTCCTATTTAAAGCCGCTGAAGATACTTCACAGATGAGTTCCCCAGCTAACTCGGAACGAGTCACCGTGAGCGGTAGTGTATGGGTCACCGTCTCGTCTTTGTACGATGTTTGGGCTGAAACAAAAGAAAGAATAGGTTAGTTTGGTAAAATATCGTAAATAGAAAATGTTGTTTGATTATTTAAATTTAAATAAATAGTGATTAAATTCAAATTATTATTTATTTAATTTTATTATATTTTTTATTATTTTTTATTTATTTATTATTAAATTAAATTAATAAAATAAAAAATAGTTTAATTTTAAGTTGTTTACTAAGTCCTAAAGATGGCGTTCATTGTTTATTCGTTGAGTTTTCAATAAAAAACGTTATTTTTTTAATTTTGAATATGTTTTATCAATAAAAACAGTTTTCAGGAAATGAGATGCATTATAAAAACCTATACCTATCTACATCTAAAAAAAAATCATTTTTGTCGTATTTCGATCCCCGTTTCTTGAGAAAAGTTGTACAGTTTTAAGAGCAGATTTTAAACGTTAATTTGCAACAACATCCTGTATAATATCGTAACGTTTTTAAGTATTAACCGAACAAAACTAAACATGAAACCAACAGAGTGAAGTTAGGTACAAATTAGCACCACCACCGTGCTGAAGTCAGTCGAACATTGTTTGCAAATCGTTAACTATTTCCCGCCTTGTTTAGTTTGAAGTTAGCTTTCCGTTACGATAGTTTTTGCTGAGACAGAAGAAATAGGATAAAAAATATAGGTCTTAATGCATTAGCGTTGGGATGTCTATACTCCCTGGCACGATAACGAAGGTTTTTTTATTAGTTATCCATAGGGCTAAAACATAAATTCACGACGCGACGCGACACGACGTCGTGCGTCGTAAAACGATACGACACGACGCAACGCGACACGACGCGTACCACGCGACACGACGCGTACCACGCGACACGACGCGTACCACGCGACACGACGCGTACCACGCGACGCGATGCGACACGACGAAACACGACGTGACGTCGTACAACGCCGTGAATTTTTACGGTGCGACGTCGTGTAGCGTCGTGTCGTGTTGCGTCGCGTCGTGTCGTGTTGCGTCGCGTCGCGTCGTGTCGCGTCGCGTCGTGAATTTACGTTTTAGCCCTAAGGTGTTCAAATTATAGTCTGGATATTGTTCTATTTTGTACCGCTGATTTTAAAATTTGTACCTACTGGATCTAGGAGATACGATTGTCGTGCTAAAAAGCATACTCCTCAGCCCAAAAAACCAAAAAAGTAAAAAATCCAGGCTATTTTGTTCTATCTTTAGGTACTAAAATTGGGTGGTCGTGTTTTTTTTGGTAGCCTAATATATCTATAAAAACACCAACGTAAGTAGGCACCTTATCTATGCAAAAAGCTATACCTGTAGTTACTAAAACATAATAGAGACATAGAATATATTCCAAAAAAAAACGCTAACACATCCCCGTGACGTAATTGGGCACCACTGGCCGGGCAGGCGTCATCAATCTCCGGGCCGCGGGCCGAGCGACTGCGGGCCGCACTTTGAGCGGAATTGCCACCGGTATTTCACTGGAATTGGAAATATGTCGTGTGGTGGTTGAGGTTTTTTTTTGGTTGTTTTTTTATTTTATTTTTTTACTTTGATGAATAATCTCTTTTTTTAACGATTTATTAATTAAAATTCATTATTTTTTACAAAAACAGATACCTATTTGAGATCAATGAAACCTAGGTATAACATACCTACTAAAGAAATGAAAATGCTAAAATAGTATTGTTTAGAAGAAAAATGAGTATGTCCAATAATTTGTTATTATTAATTCGTATTTGATAGAAAATACTTTGTCTTTATAAAGAACTACATTTTAACAATGCATGAAGTACAATAGATGTTCAGCCTTTTAACATTTTATTTCAATATAATTGCTGACGTGGTAAAAACAGTTGCCAGGCAAAAGTGGGATTGGGCCGGTCACGTCTGCCACATGCTGAACGATCTCTGGGCAAATGATTGCTATGAAGCAACCCAATGGCAACCAACCGCCAAAAGACCTCGCAGCAGACTACGGAAAAGGTGGCGAGATGAGCTGGACGCCTTCTTGGATGCCGTGGGCAGTGGCTGCCCAGTATAGGGAATCATGGAAGAAGAGGAGAGAGGCCTTTGCCCAGCAGTGGGAGACCGATGGCTAGATAAAAATAAGAAGACAATATAAATGGTAGAAATTTAAAATAAAATAGAATAAAAATAAAGCTAGAACCCTCTACCTGCAAACATCCACTATCTTCATTAAACTACATAAATCTACAACCACATAACTAAAAAACATGACCAACAGTTTCCAATCTAACCCAAATTCAAGACAAACCAGTAATAACTAGTTATAACCGGTTATACCCGGTTATAAGTTGAAACTAGACCGTTTCTTGTCCGGGCTTGTAAACCCAAGGGCATAGGTCCGTGTTAACAATGTGTAAACGGGTGAGCTGCCCTTATTTTATATGGGGTTGAGATGCCCTGACTTGTTTTAGTACAAGATTTTGTGATAGAAGGTATCTAGGTAAGGAGTTGTAAGCTTTGTAGGTCTCAGATATAAATTAGTTGCGTGAAGCGTCATTAAATATAACGTGTCATTAAAATTATAGCAGCCCCTAAACATTTCAAACTAAAATTTAAAGTTGAAATGAGGTTCTAGTAGAAATCCTAATTCCTACTAATATTATAAATGTCAATGTTTGTGCCGATGGATTAATTGATATAATTATGTGAGTGTAAAATTAGTATGTTCCTACGGGAATCAGTAGCGAATGGAAACAACACGTCTATATTCAACGCTGGTTTAATACGAAGAGAGAAGTACAACAGAAACTTAATACTACCTACATAACTAAATAATTACTAATCTAAATGTACCTACATTACAGTGAGGATGTTTGTTTCCCTTTGACGGAAAGACTACTTAATTGATTTTAATGAAACTTTTTAATATTGCAGTTTGCTTAAGAGAAAAACACAAAGGCTACATTACTTATATTGTCTATTTAAATAATCCAAGATTAGATATAGATATAGATAATAGAAAGGTATTCTATTTCTATTTCTTTTTTTCTTTTTTTGGCAAAAATCCGTACATCCATTGGCACAAACATAGACACTTATAATATTAGTAGAATAAGTAGGAACTTTTAAATAGTTTCTCCCTTCTTATACCTAAATAAACAAAAACAATATACATAATTGAAAACCCAACAAAACACTGAAAAGCTTAACCCAATGAAATCAGAGTTTTCGTTCCGAAACGGGATTGAACCCAAATCTGTACCCTTCAATTCACTAATCACATTTAAATCGGAAATAGTTAAGTAAATTGTAACCTTTTCGTAACCCGAGGGAGGGTTTTGGAAATTGTAGGTGAAATAGTTTATAAAGAGGGTGAAAGGTGATTGTAGAAGGCTGGTGAAACGCGCGGCGCGGTTGAAACGCGTAGGTTAGGGCGTTTTCAGCATACGCGCTTCAAAAACCGGACGCGCGTATATGCGCGGAAACGGACGTAAACGGGCGTTTTTTTAATAGCTCCAATACTTATACATAATTCTAAAAAGAAAATACTTAATGCAACTAATATTTATAAATGTCAATGTTTGTGCCGATGAATGGATGTGGGTTAGGACTAAAACATAAATTCACGACACGGCGCGACGCGACGCGACACGACGTCGTGGATTTTCACGATGGATTTTCACGTCGCATCGTCGTACGACGTAGTGTTGCGTCGTGTCGTGTCGTATCTTTTTACGACGCACAACGTGTCGTGTCGCGTCGTGTCGTGAATTTATGTTTTGGCCCTTACTTTTTCATGCATAAACCGCGGAACAGATTTCAATGAAACTTTACAATCTTGTTGCTCGCACATCAGAATAACACACAGGCTATAATCATTTTGAGATATTTTCTAAATTTTCCAAGATATATGAAGCGATAAATACATACAAAGTCGCGACCAGTTTCTATTAGTTTTATAATTTTCTTTTCACTTAGAAAACTTAACAAACACTATTTAAAAAGGCCGCTCAAAACAAATTGCGGGATCTTTTATTTTAAATCCGCGTTCACGGTCGGCATTAAAGTGGAATTAGTTCGAACTAACGCGATTAAAGGGAACTAATACTATTAATACTCTATCGTTAGTTTAAAATTTAAAATGTTCCGATAAATTCGTTAAAAGGTTTTATGCTGAATATTTTAAGAGACGCCTAAAGGGCTATACAGGGTGTAACAGAAAGGGTATATAAAGCCGAAACACAGCGATAGTCCTCATGAAACTGAACAACTTTCCCCAAGGAACATGGGTTGTAACTCGAAAAAAAAATTTCGCCTCCCCATACAAAATGCCCGATCAGCTGATCGAGTAAGTATGGGCGATCCAAAATTTTTTTTCGAGTTACGACCCATGTTCCTTGGAAAAAGTTGTTCAGTTTTATGAGGACTATCGCTGTGTTTCGGCTTTATATAACCTTTCTGTTACACCCTGTATACACAGACCCGGGCCGTGGCCCATCAGGAGGGAAAACAATACGTTGTCATGACAACGTGTCCGGGCCGTGGCTTGGATCTGTGTACACAGACCTTAAATTGAGTTGGTGTTTTTTGAAAAATATACCTAATTGATTCCTATTTTCTAATTCCTTTCTGTTTATAAAAACTATGCTGCATTTTAGCTTATAAAATGTTGTAAACAATTTTATAATTCTGCTAATATCTTAAATGTCAACGTTTCTGCCGCTGGATGAATGTGGAGAAGTTTGTCGCTCTTTCACGCTGAAACTACTGAACTGATTTTCATGAAACTTTACAATAATGCAGCTTATACATCAGAATAATAAAAAGGCTATTTTAGTTCAGATAAAATATCATTTTTGAACTGAATATGATTAAAAAAGGCATACAAAGTCGCGGGCAGCGTCTAATAACAATATAAAAGTAAGAAAAACTTTTTCAAGGGTAATGTTGCTAAGTTTCAAAAGCAGATCATGAACACACGTGTATAACACGCGCTAAATATCAAACCAAAATCCAAAGTCCCTTACATTTCCTAATTAATTTAAATTATTAAATCACGATCAGAGTAATTTGCAAAAGTTTTGTAGTAACCCCTCGGGTTTGTAAAACGGTTTTTGATTCGTTTTGTTTACGGAACCCTTTTGTGTTTTAGACGTATGAGTTCATTTGAGGTTTTATTTATTTATTTAGTTTTGTTTTATGTGTTGAGATAAGTCATAATCATATTTTTTTATACAACACGATTTTAATAACCTAATTAATAATATTTTTACATAATTTATGAAAACGTAAAATAACTTTACGCAAATCTATTTTTAAAATGAAACTCATATCTGATCTACAAGGCTTCTCTGTGCTTATTTTTGTTCTATATTTTCTTATAAAGAATGTATAAAGTCCCCATATTTATCGTTGATATATTATAAACGTGTTTGCTATGATCAAATAACACTAAAATGCATTAACTCTATTAAAATTTCACTAAACAATACAAATATTCCAAAAATAAAATAAATTTTCAAACTCTTAACTAACTAAACAATAGTTATTTAACATCAAAGTCAACTTTAAGCCGTTTTAAATTAGTATTATCCTATAAATATTATAAATGTCAATGTTTGTGCCGATGGATGGATGTTTGTTGCTTCATCACGTAAAAACCACTGAATAGATTTTGATGAAACTTTACAATAACTTAGCTTGGACATCAGAATAACACATAGGCTATATTATTTGTAGATGTTTTGTGTTTTTTCAAAGATATGACGATAAATGCGTACGATGTCACGGGCAGCCTCTAGTATTACAATAGACGTCAATGTTTGTGCCGATATGAAGGAATGAATGGATGTGAGGATAGATAGATAGATAGAAATTCTTTATTGCACACAAAGAAAACAAAAAGAGAATATTAGAAACTTAGGAAGAGGATATTAGAAACTTGTTTATAAAAAACCACAAAACAAATTTTGATGTAACTTTATGACACTGCAGCTTGCACATGAGTAAGTATATTTTTTTTCTCTAGCCATCATGATCCCACTGCTGGGCAAAGGCCTCCCACGCGACTTTTCATTTAACAAATAAATTATTTTAAATTGCGTAAATTCGATAAATGAAAATAAATGCGAACGAAATCGCGTGCGTCAACTAGTTTTCCATAAACCCTTGTTCAAACAAAGAGCGAGGGGTCAACCGTATCATAGTTTTACCGGAAATAATACGAATTACGGTTTAAAGGTTATTTTCCAGTTCCGGGGTAATTAAATTTGTTTGAGGCTCATTCGGAGCGTCCCTCTTTGTTTAGTTAAGTAGTGTTGGGAGTTAGTTTGAAATTAATTATCGACTTTTTTTTATTAAGTTATGTTTTTTTTTTATTGTTGCAAGCGATAATGCATTATTATAGTAACTAGGCTGCCTGCCACTTTGTATGCATATCTGATGCCTAAGCTACAATTTGGTAAAGTTTTATCAAAATCTGTTCAGGGGTTTTCACGTGAAAGTAACAAACATACATCCATGAACACAAACTTTGTCATTTATAATACGTATACAGGGTGTAACAAAGAGGGAGTATAAAGCCGAAACACAGCGATTTATTTATTTATTTATTTATTTAGACAAGACATAACGACAGACAGATCCAAATGTTATGTTTAAGGAATATAAAATTAAGTATCTACAAAAGAAAACGAATAAAATAGAAATATAAAAAGAAAAACCATTACAAACTATTAACAACATTAAACATCTTAATAATTAAACATTACAAATATTCTCGGCGTAACTTAGACATTCACGGAGCACTGTACGCCAGTGGTCCGCGAAGATATCGAGGGACGGGGTCTGCTCCAGGAGTGCATTGAGATGGACGAGTGCATTTGGGATCGGAGAGTGGCGGTGGTGCGAGGTGCGCGCGGGGGGCACGGCTAGGAGACGGTGGGAGCGCGCGCGCGTGTACCGGTCGGGGACGTAGAGTCTACACGCTTGAGACATCAACTCTGGGCAGTCAGATTGTCCACGTAGTAGGCAACAAACAGTAGTGAGAGCCTGGAAATCGCGACGGGTTTGAAGTGAGTTGCATCCTATAGTTCCTTGTAAATATTTAGAAGGATAGAGAAAAGGATAGTATCCATATATTTTTTTATAAATGAACCGCCAGAAGGGTTTTTGAACTCGTTCTACCAACAAGGAATAACTGGCTTCATGAGGACTCCAGACTATACAAGCTGATTCAAGTTTACTACGTACTAAGGCCATGTATACTAGTTTTATCGCGCCAGGATCTTTAAAGTCACGACAGTTTCTCATGACGAACCCTAACCTGCTGTAAGAGTCCTTCGCTAGCTGACGGATATGTTCGTTGAAGGTGAGTTTAGGATCGAATAACACACCAAGATCTTTTACTGACGTGACACGAGGAATTGGTTCAGAGCCTAAGAAGTAATTAGCTTCTATGGGATGGCGAGCACGGGAGAAAGACATGACACAACATTTAGAGGTATTGAAAAAGAGCTTATTTGTTATACTCCAATTAAAGACAGCGTTTACATCATTTTGAAGTAAATGTTGGTCATCAGGCGATTCAAGTACACGAATAATTTTGAGATCATCAGCGTATAATAAACTCTTACAGTCAGACAGAACAGGAGTAAGGTCATTTATCATTAAATTGAATAAAAGTGGACCCAAAATGGATCCTTGGCTAACACCAGATCGAGTAATGTACGTATTTGAGACAAATGAACCATACTGAACGAATTGTTGACGATTACGTAGATAATCAGCAAAGAGATTTAATAGTGTAGGACTGAAACCGATGACAGATAATTTGTGTAAGAGAATATCGTTATCAACAGTATCGAACGCCTTTTTGAAATCAAAGTAGATGACATCTACTTGTTGACCTTTATCCAAATGTTCAGAGATGATTCCGACTAGAGTTAGCAAATTAGTATCAACAGAGCGTCTAAATCTAAACCCATGTTGTGAGTCCAGTCAGAGAGCGATAGTCCTCGTGAAACTGAACAACTTTCCCCGAGGAACTAGGGTCGTAACTCGAAAAACAATTTTGGATCGCCCATACTTACTTGATCAGCTGATCGGACATTTTGTATGGTAAGGCGATTTTTTTTTCAAATTACTACCCATGTTCCTTGGGGAAAGTTGTTCAGTTTCATGAGGACTATCTCTGTGTTTCGGCTTTATACCCCCTTTCTGTTACACCCAGTATAAGAGTACTTTAATTAAAATAACTTTTACGCAGCGAAGGAAGTGTATTTGTAGCGTAGCAAGTGGATGGAAGTAGTTTTTGCCTACCCCGATAGGAAAAAGGTGGGAAAAATATGTATGTATGTACTTTAACGCTAAAGGTCTATCTACACTGATCCGGGCCGTGCCCGGGACGTGTCCGGGCCGTGGTCCGTCAGGAGGGAAAACAATACGTCGTCATAACAATGTGTCCGAGCCGTATCCGGGACGTGTCAGGGAAAACATATCATTCCATACATTTTCTATGGATTCGTTCACACACGTTGTCATGACGACGTATTGTTTTCCCTCCTGACGGGCCACGGCCCGGATTTGTTTAGATAGACCTTAAATCGGATCCGGCATACGACAAGAAAAAAACGGTGGTTGTTTTTTTTTAAATCGTCTTACTTTCAGCTTCTTACTGGAAGTAAGAAGAAAATCTAAAGCAATGGAGTGCGAATGGATGCCATCTGTTGCCTTTAGCTTGCCTTTAGTTTGTAGTGGCTAGGGATGGGATGAGTCGATAGATTTATCGATAAAAATGTATCGATAGTTTTTGGTGATGATTAGGAACAACAATATACTATAAATGAGAGCGATGCCAAAATTGTGTATAATATGAGTAAAAGTAATATTATGTAATTAAATATTCTTTTTAAATGTAATTAGATCAAATTATAATATGTAAGAACTCATTTGAAATGATTACCCAGCAAATAATTATGATATTATTTACTTAAGTGAAGTTAATAAATCATTGATTTTCTTCTACTTCTTTTATTTTATTTTAGATAAATAAACATCTTAATTTATGTTAAAAGACACAATAAGCCCATAAAAATAAAGATCGAGAATGAAGAAGCACATTTCAGATTTATCGATACTCTATCAATACAGTATTAGAACCTATATCGATACTTCAATACATCACTACTACAAGACTTTCATGAAATATGTATGAACGTGGCGCTGGCATTTGAAAAATGTAATTGTTTTGTTTCTTTTCCACAGTTTAATCGTAAAATGAACTTTGTAGTGACATTTTGGAGTTTATAAAGGGGAGTTAAATATTGCATGGTGGGGTTGAGGTACGCAACTAGCGGATGGTTGAAAAAGTTTACGTGTGCAGTCACAAATGCCCTAATGCATTAGCAGCTCTTTGAGTATAGAATATATAAGGAGGTGCCATACCGTCTTGATCTGCGTACCTGGTCTGGCGCAAAATGGCTACCTTTTTGTATGGAATTTCTTATCGTTTGACAGGTCATCTACCAAGAAAACTATAAAAAACTTGCGCCAACCTTGGCACGCTGTTATAAACTCATTTGTGTATATGGAAAAAAATGGGACCACTTCTTATATATCCTCATTGAAGTATTTCATGGTGGGGGCGAGTTTCGCAACTAGCGGATGGTTGAAAAAGTTACGTGCGCTGTCACAAATGCCCTAATGCACTAGCAGTTGAAACGGGATTAGATATTAAATAAGAGCTTATGCCGCTCTATTAAGAATATAAAACCACGCAGGAGTTTTGTTGGTAGACGTTTCGCAGCGTAAAGAAAAATTAACAAGGTACACTGTTTAGGTATATGTTGGTTGTAAACTTTGTGTGCCAAATAAGTAAATTAATTACAAAAGACTTTTAATATTTTAATACCCTTATTTAATAAGTACTTTGGGGATTAAAAAAAAATATAATAATACATCATAACGTAGACACAGGGCCCTATGCCTGTTAGGTATCATGCCGTTTCTGGGGTCAAAGTCTACTAATTTAAAATTGTCTCAGTTGTGTGTAGGCAGAGTGTCAATGTCATTATTGTCACATTTAGTCGCAATCAGTGCAAGCTATTGTTAAGCAGAATACCAAATGTGTCAAAAATGCCATTGACACTCTACCGACCCACAACTTAGGCTATTTTAAACTTAGCAAACTTGGGCCCCAGGTATTGGAACGCTAGTAGATTTAGATAAAAAAATATGTCAAAAGTGAATTTACTATTGTATTAAGTTCGAAAAAAATCTTTTTGTATATCGAATTAATGTTAACCCTTAATAACAACAGATCAAAAAACAATGTTCAGATACCTACTCTATTATTTACGTAAAGTTATTACAAAGATCTATCTACACAGGTCCGGGCCATGCCCGGGACGTGTCCGGGCCGTGGCCCGTCAGGAGACAAAACAATACGTCGTCATGACAACGTGTGTGAAAAAATCCATAGAAAATGTATGGAATGAATATTTTTTCCCTGACACATCCCTGACACGGCCCGGATGTATGTAGTTAGATCATAAATCTTATTAAAGAGCAACAAGGTACATTATCATGGAACCTAAATCTTCAACTATCCTATTATTAATTAAGACATAGTACTTACTTAGTTGTGCCTCTAACATAAGTGGTAGCAAAATTATAATAGTATTTCTTTTTTGGTTGAATTTTTGAATTTTTTTCTTACTGTGTGAAATTCTTAAAACGAGTTATGTATGAAATTATGTCAATTAAAACAAAAAAAAATTAAAGCCTTTTTTTAAATAGGTACCTAATCCCAAAAACCAACCAAGTGCGAGTCGGACTCGCGCAGGAAGGGATCCGTACCACTCACTATTTGATATCGAGCAAAAAAGGCCAAAAAATCACGTTTGTTGTATGGGAGCACTTAAACATTATTATTATTCTATTTTTAGTATTTGTTGTTATAGCAGCAACGGTATTACATAATTTGTGAAAATTTCAACGTTCTAGGTATAACGGTTCATGAGATACAGCCTGGTGACAGACAGACGGACAGTCGAGTCTCAGCAAAAGGATCCCGTTTTCACCTTTTAGGTACGGAACCCCAAAATCAGCCTATATTAGCGTTACAAGTACTTAATTAAATTTGTAATTTCCTGAAATAAAGTCTCTACAAGATTTAATTAAGCCTAAAAGCAAAGCAGTAGGACTCAAGTTTTGACAAGTAATTCGCACAAGGGCGCGTCTTGTACTATTTTTGGCTTGACATTTTGACATCGAGTGTTTTTTTAAAGAATGGGGGAAGATGTCAGTTTTCTTATTTTATTTTTGTCTTTTAAAATATTTATGTTTTTTAATTTTGTTATTTGCAAAGACATCTGTAGTCTAATTTTATTTTTCATGTTAAATATTTAAGTTTATTTTTTGTTTGAGCTGGGCGCCTTCTTGGATGTCTGGGCAGAGGCGGCCCAGGATAGGGAATCATGGAAGAAGAGGAGAGAGGCCTTTGCCCAGCAGTGGGACAGCGATGGCTAGATAAGATAAGATAAGATTTTGTTCGTTGTGATTTTAGTAATTTTCTACTAAATCATTATAAAAAAGTCTCAGTTTTATAGCTAGCAAATTAGTTTTTTTAGACGAAAAAAAAAAGAAAATGAAAATATATTTAAATTATTTTTTCAAAGCTTTATATCCACTTAAAATATTATTAAATGACCTAAAAAAGGAAGTCATAAAACCTATAAAAATAAAAAAGCGTTTAACGATGTTTTTTATGACTTTATTACAGCTTAAATGTTCGTGTGGCAAAAATGACGTTTTAGGAAAAGTATAGGGGAGGTAAATTTAAGCTTAATATTGGTACTTAATTACCAAATTACTACCTTATGCTTATAGTTATAGGATTCATAATATCTATAATGTTGTTGCTCTTTATGACGCGACGCTGTAATAAAATGAAATTAATAATATATATTTTCTCTTACACCAATATTCACAGTAATAGGTTTATTCTAGAAAATTCCAGCTAAATACTAAAGCCGTGGCCCCAGTAGGCAAACTGTTAGCGGCTGACTAGTTTGCGGCGTATCGACTTAGTACGCCCTTCCATATATTTGAAATGGAGTGTCCACAGTCAGCTAGTTTTCGCTCACTGTACGCAGTTTGCAGCGTTACTCGAGCTGACTATCTTAGACAGCGGCCGACTCCCACCAAAACCGGTGATTTCATTGATTTGAGTTTGCAGCTAACTCATTCAGTTCGCCACAAATTTGCGGCTCACTCAGTCGGCCGCTAACAGTTTGCTTACTGGGGCCGCGGCCTTATACATGCCAGTAACCAGTAATATAAAAATTATGATGGCATAATTTCCATCATAGCAATAGAGAGATTGCTCATTGTTTTTATGCAGTTTCGGTTACAGACATTATAATAGAAAATTAAAATAATATTAAGGGCGTCTTTCCGATTAATATATACAGACAAAATGTAACTAATAGACTGACTGACTTTTTAGATAGTAGGTATAGGTATAAAATAGTTATGTTTTATTAAATACGTGGTGAAACGGATCCTTAATCTGAAATTTACTACCTACTTATTTTTTTTTATTTGTATGTATGTGTGTCTGTGTGTGTGTGTGTGTGTGTGTGTGTGTGTGTGTGTGTGTGTGTGTGTGTGTGTATGTGTGTGTATGTGTATGCGTGTATGTGCGTGTGTGTGTGTATGTATGTGTGTGTGTGTGTGTTAGAGAGAATAAGTGTATGTTATGTCCTACAATGTGTTATACCAAATAAAAAGATACAACACAACACAACAGACACAATATCAGTCCCACCCTTTCGTCAACAATGCATTCACAACCAACATTTCCGATTAACAAAAACTTTTCCGGTACAAAAAAAATAATAAATAAAAATATCTGAAAATGGTGTCCGTCACATCTCCCGGACTTTTTCAGATCCGCGACAATCCTTTAACCCATTTGTCCGAAAGGCAATTCAACGTAAAAAGGGTTAAAAGTCCGGTACAATAAGATTGTGACGTCACAATGGCGGCGCGTCGCGTCAGATGGTCTCGAAAGTCCCGGTTAAGGGACAATCGGTCGAGTTTTTGTTTGGGTTCTTTGTAAAGGACGAAGTAATGCAATGTAAAACATGATGTTTTATTTTTTAGGTGATTTTAAGATTTAAAAAGGTTGGTTTTGTTTTGATAAAGATAAAGATAATAATTTATTTGTGTAAGTTGGTACAAAAGTTGGTCAATACATTTAGATATTATGTCTCTCTACATACAGCCTTTCAGGCATACAGAATTAGATTAAATTAAAAATAAGATTGATTATTAAATTGGTAATTGGCATTGCGGAAAAGATTACGCTTTTTTAATGTTTAAATAATAATAAAGTCAAAGTCAAAGTCAAAGTCAAAAATATATTTATTTCATAGGCACAAAAAATGCTCTTGAAACCGTTACATTATTATAAAGGTATTTTTTTTTAAAGCTAGCGCTAGATTCGCAAGGTGCAGTTTCCCCCAGAGAAGAACCTAGCAAGAAACTCTGTGAGGTTGCTCTTTTCAAATAAAGTTTTACAATTCTTATAAACAGTTACACATGTATAAAGGTACATATTTTCTATATTATAATTATTATCCCTAAAAATTAATTTTGATCCTGCAGCATTCAAAGAAACCACAAGGTGTAAATAGCTAAAAAGTAAAGATAGGTTGAGACAGCATAACATGACCAGCCGCCACAGCAGCACCTTCACACAGGCCTCAACGCATGTGCCAGCCATCAACCCCTTCCACATATTTTAGGGAAGTAGGAGACCCGACACACAGCGCCACCGCTGCAGCGGCACAAGCGAGCATGACATGTTACACTATTGAACCCGATGACTAGCTTAATTAAACGCTGCAGTATCAAAAATATTAACAACATTTAACAAATCAACAACATTTAACAATAATAACAAAACAATACAAACAACACTTAACAATACACAAACAAAACATTTAAACAACAGTAAAACCTAGCAACATCGACCATCAAGCAAATTCTAGCATTTATTAGCTGTTCCTGTTGAGCTGGTCAGCACGCCCCACACTCCATGCAAGGTGGTCGTTTAAATATTCGTCTAATCTGTAATAGGCCTTTTTGCAAAGACAGTTCTTAATGTAAGACTTAAATTTATTTTCGGAGTATGCTAGAATTTCTTGAAATACTTAACAGAAATGACTTACCTATCAAATAAATCTGTTAAGATATTTCTTATTTTATAATAAACACAAATATTTCATAGTACCTATCGAAAAATATTGTAAATTATTATGTACCTATAAGTAATTGACAAAATATTATGAAAGAAGTCGTTTAATGATTGTTTAACTTTAACGATCTTTTATGCAATACATTTTAATTATTTTACTTTTATTTGATTATATTATATGATTATTTATAAAAATGACTATTTACTGCATAATCTTATTCCCAAAAAGACAAGTACATCCGAAGTCGCAGATCAGTGCATGTTCCGGGCCAGTAACACGGACGTGTCGCGGGCCGCGCGTTGCTACACTTGATTCCCCGTGGACAACGCGGGCCGCTGCCTTTTATAGTTGATCGACCCTGACTCGATCGTCTTTTCTTTTGAAATTGGGTGGATAATGTGATTTTTTGTTATAAATCTGCTTTCTTTGAATTTTTTTTTTTTTGCTTTATGTATGCCTGGTAAATCAGAAATTGCCTAAACCGAAGTGCATGTATGAGCCGACTGATGAATATGGATGAAGTGAAAGAAGTGTGTTTGTATCGTAGCAAGTGGAGGGAAGACTCTGCCTACCTCAATAGGAGAGAGGCGTGACAGATATGTATGTTGTTGTTATGTTAGGTTGTGGACGTCCACTGCTGGTCAAAAGCCTTCCCCAAGGATCACTACAACGACCAGTCTTGCGTTGCCCATATCCAACGGCTTCCCGCGACCTTTATCAGGGGCCCAAGTCTGCTAATTTAAAATAGCCTCAGTTGTGTGTCAGCAGAGTGTCAATGGCATTTTTCGTCGATATGTATGTATGTATATATATAAATAAAGCCTCCCACACAACTTTACCTCACTAATTTAGCTCAAAACAACAGAAGCTCCACAAAGACATTTACTATGGGGATAAACGTTCAAGTTTGCTCCACATTATGTAAATGACATCACCCTGTATAAACAATCAGCTGAATTGAAGCACCCTTTACATATTGAGGTAATAAGAACACCCTTAAGTGTAGCTTGTACAGGAATATTTGGAATCTGTATTTTTTAATTGAAATCGAGTTTTTAATCGAGAAAAATATTTTAATAATTTTAATCGAAAACAAAAGTCTCGCGTCATTTACAGTGAGTTTTTTTTTTTTTTTATTGGTATCCAAATAAAAGATAAGTAAGTAAAGATGTGTTAGTTGTTTTAACTTATCTGATTTACATACATACCTACCCTATCTCTCATACCTCTTTCCCATCGTAGTAGGCAGAGCCCACTTCCCTCCACTTGTTACGATCCAATCTGATTTTGAATTAAAAGTATATTCACGGTGGTCATACACTAGAGAAATCGACCCGTTACACACTTAGTCCCTAATAAAGGCCAGTCCAGTGTGCAAACATCCTTACACTGTCGTAATAACTATGAACCGAACAAACTTTGGGGCCGCTAAGTTTTCTGAGTGGGATAGTGAAATTTCTGGACGCCTTCTGTTTTTGTGGCCCAACGGACGAAATACAGCGATTTTGAATTTATATTTTCAAGTGAATAAGCAGGTTGAGCTATCATACTAATATTATGAAAATCAATGTTTGTGGCGATGGATGGATTGATGGAAGTTTGTAACTCTTTCACGCAAAAACCACTAAACGGATTTAGATAAAACTTTGATTATAAAGTCTGGTGGTTTGTGTGTGTCTATCAAAATCGCAATAGAGATTTTCATAATATATTTATTTATTGTTATAATGGTTAACAAGGTCTTAACATATTAATTTGGATATCACATAATGCATGCATAAATGTTTTAGATGAATATTTAATAGTTTTCTCAAAAACTACTTCATTAAATTAAATAATTAGTCATGCTTAGGAACGCAACTAGCGGACGTTGCGTCGACTGAAATTTTCTTTCTCTCTCATCTCTGCTCCCTCCCGTCCCTTATCCCCCACCAATTACTCCGGAATCTGGTGACAAAGCGCTGTCCACTTCACGGAACTCAATTACTAACAAACTGCAAGTTACGAGCACTGCACTAAATAATTCAAAACAAGCATATGTGCTTTACTTGTAACTACGAAATCTAACGATATCTACACACCAAAGCCGCCGGCTTTTTGACAGCTGCCATTCGTATGACATAAACATACATACATACATACAGGGTGTGTCGTAAATAGTGGTCCATAGTAAAGGAGTCGATACACTGTGTTCTTAGGTATCACAAACCGGGATTTTAATAATTTTAAAAACGATTTTAATTTTAAAATTTTAAAAATAAATAATTTTAAAAAATTTAAAAAATAATAATTAATTAATTAATTAATTAATTATTTTTTTTTTTTATTTTTTTTTTTTAATTTTTAATTTTTTAAAATTATTAAAATCCCGGTTTGTTTTGATACCTAAGAACACAGTGTATCGACTCCTTTACTATGGACCACTATTTACGACACACCCTGTATATTGTATACATATTCGGCATGCCGGCGGCTTTGGTGTATAGACAGAGACAGACAAGATTGAACTAAATTGGTCCTTCTTACATACCTTGGTTGTTCTGCGGATCTCATCATTTCTGATGTGATCACGCAGAGAAACTCCGAGCATAGCTCAAAGAATCGCAAACCTTAAGGTGGCAGTGGGCGGGACACATTGAACTATGGGGCAGAAAGATTCTTGAGTGGCGATTATGCACCGGACGACGCAGTGTGAGAAGGCCTCCAACAAGGTGGACTGACGACTTGGTTAAAGTAGCTGGAAGCCGTTGGATGTGGGCAGCGCAAGATCGTTGTGGAGATCCTTGGGGGAGGCTTTTGTCCAGCAATGGATGTCCATAAGCTGACATGATGATGATGACATACATACATATCTATCACGCTTCTATCCATCGGGGTAGACAGAGACTACTACTTCTTCTTGTTTTCTTCTTCTTCCACTTGTTACGATCCAAACACATTTTCGTTTCATCCATTCATCAGCTAACGTAAATTCAATTTACAAAATACCTAGGGCCCATTTTAGGTTAACCTAGGTCTATTTCACAAAACATGACTTTTTGTTCTATAATGGTATCTACACACCAAAGCCGCCGGCTTTTTTGACAGCTGCCATTCGTATGACGTGAAGCCGGTCTAACTCTTTAGCAGGCGGCTTTGGTGTGTAGACAGCATTAAATATCCGTCGGTATTTTATCTGTAGTTGGTGAAACGGGGCCTCTACGCCGTTTAAAGGTCTATCTATTCACATCCGGGCCGTGCCCGGGACGTGTCCGGGCCGTGGCCCGTCAGGAGGGAAAAACATACGTCGTCATGACAACGTGTGTGAACGAATCCATAGAAAATGTATGGAATGATATTTTTTCCCTGACACGTCCCGAACACGGCCCGGACACGGCCCGGATATGTGTAGACAGACCATTAAACTTTACAGTGACGTCACAAAGTTGTGCCATTTCCACGAATCAGAGTGCGTCATTTAGTTAGAGTGAAATAGTTGCAAAAGTATCTCAGCATTAGCTGTTTCATTAAGAATTTTAATTAAAGTTTATTTCGTTAATTAAAATTGTAAGCTTTGAGTTTTGAGGTTGGTTTGGATTCTGTTTTGTACGGAATGAGTGTGAGTTTAGATTTGTGTAATTGTAAAAAATCATTGTAATAACAACAACTCAATGACGTCATGCAAGGCCATGATTTGGTTTTGTTATCACTTACGCCCACTTGCGCAGCCAAATAAACCCGGTGTTAGCTGCTAACACGGGGTTAAATGAATAATTTGTATTGATTTATCTTGAATTAACTCTGTGTTAGCAGTTAACTCCGGGTTTATTGCGTTAAATCTGGGCTGCGCAAGTGGGCCTTATTAAGTTAAGTTGTAGAAAATTAAGAACATTGAAGCTAAAAAATTATAGCCTCTTTACATTAAATCTTCAATAACAGTACCACGAATAATGCAAATGCTCGGGAAAAGATCTACAATATTGTAAAGTTTCATTAAAATCTGTTTAGTGGTTTTCGCGCAAAACAGTAGCAAACATTCTCACACCACACCAAAAACTTTGACTTAATATTACTATGACAAAATAAGCTTTATTTCCTTGAAGAAAAAGTTTAATTTCAACTTCCGATAAGTTTTTTGAATTGTCTCTCAGACATGTTGAAATGAAGCATAACTTTCGAAGTTATCTACTTAATTAAATTTCTAGTTTGTAGAATTGCCCTAGAGAACTGCAACTTTGGTTTAAATATCAAAACTGTTTGTCATATGAAATAACTGTATGGAAACTTTAGAATTTGTGGTTGTAGTGTTTTCTTGATTAAAAAAAAACACGGTTTGCTTAGCGCCAAAACACACGGTGAAACGCAAATGCAACGCAACTGAAACTGCTAGTTACTTTTGAGTTGCATCGAAGTTTCTGCTATAGACTTTAGAAAAACACACACGACGCAACTATGTAGTTTGAAACGTTTCGTTTCAGTTTCGAGGCAACTCAAAAGTAACTAGCAGTTTCAGTTGCGTTTCATTTGCGTTTTACCGTGTGTTCTGGGTCTTAGTACCTTAAAACTGGCCCCCAAGTCTGCTGATTTAAAATAGCCTCAGTTGTGTGTCGGCAGAGTGTAAATGGCATATTTTGACACATCTGGTATTCTGCTAAACAATATGGATAAAACTACTGATTGAGCCATAACGTCTGGATCTGCGTGCCTGGTCTGCACTACCATACCTTTTTGTATGGTAGTACTTATCGTTTGACAGGTCATCTACCTATGAGAAACTTGGCGCAACCTTGACACGTTGTCATAAACTCATTTGTTTATGAAAAAAATGGGGCCACTCCTTAGGTATATTCCTTCCTTATTGGCTGATTGCGACCAAAAGTGTCAAAAAATTACATTGTCATTTAAGGGTAACATATAGGTTCAATTCTTTTTACCTTATCGAGCTTGTATGAGGCGATTGATGAAAGTGGATGAAGCGAAAGGAGTATGTTTGAATCGTAGCAAGTGAAAGACACTTTCTTTCTTTGTCTCTGCCTACCCCGATGGGAGAGAGGCTTGACAGATATGTATGTATGTATGTATAACGTGAGCAATCATACACTCCCCCCCCCTCAAACTAATTTCCACAGAACCTCCTATCACTATCACGTCAGGGGTGACAAACCGTCGGCGTTTTAATTTAGAATTTTAATTAAAGCAAGGGACGGACGGTTTGCGATCCCTGAATTAAGACAGGACAGAATGTGTCGAGGTTTTTTTCTTTTGTAAAAGATTTTTTGACCTAATTTCATGTGGGAGTTGTTTTATTGTATAATAGAAGTATTTAGGAAGTTAGGAAGTGGAGAGAAGTGGTGTCTGCCTATCCCGATGGGAAAGAGGCGTCACAGATAGATAGGTACACATTAGGAGGTTAGCATGTAACTTTAATCGTGGAATACAGCTATAAGATAATTCTATATCTTATAATATTGATCAGTTAGTACCTATTTTTTTTGTTCTGAACTAGTGATTTTAATATCTAAAACAAAAATGAGATGTTAGTTTTCTGTTATTATATTTACTTATAGTTTGTTGTTGTTAGCCCATATGTGTCCCCACCGAGGGGCACGAGCCTACTCGCACACAGAGAGAGATTAGGCCGTAATTCACCACGCTGGCCAAGTGCGGGCTGGCGGATTTCACATACACCTTCGAATTTCTTCTTTGACGTATGCAGGTTTCCTCACGATGTTTTCCTTAACCGTTAGCAAGTGGTAATCGAATAAATTGATCCGTACATGAAAAATAAACTCAGAGGCAAACGTTCTACCAACTGGGCTACCACCGCTTTTACTTATAGTTTACTAATTAAATTATAAAACGGTTCTAAAAACAACAAACTATAAATATTTGAAACTTAAATATTCACGCAAACAAACCACAGACCGTTTAAAAAACAAATTGGCTCAAAAACAATGTTTCTATTCCAGAAACTAAAACAGAAAAAAAATACAATCGCAATCCTAACGCAACCGACTCTATTCATACTTTTACCTTTTGAATTTCGAATAAAAACTGGGCTGAACAACTTTGATACGTATGCTGTTTTGAATTTAGAATAAACGGTGTGTTGTGATGCAGTGGCGGTTGATTGACTGACAGTTATTTTTTTCAATATGGCGGGCTATTTTCCAACAGATTTTAACTCAGATAGTTTATGCCAATGATATTTTATTGACATTTTAAATATGTACCGAAAAATGATTAAAATGACAGCTGATGACAGCACTTTAATATGCTTCAAAACTAATCTATGTCTCGCATCCTTATCGCTCTCGCGTCAAAATCAATCGCTCTTTCTCTCTTGTTGTTGTCATAGTTAGGTCAATTTACAGTCTTCAAAATAGGTGCGCATATAACATATCTGCACCTAGTATAATATAATATCATTGGTTTATGCACATCCTTTCTTACTACTTTATAAATGTCAAAGTTTGTGCCTATGGGTGAATGTTAAAATATTTGGTTATCTTTCACGCAAAAACCTGAAAAGAATTTGATGAAACTTAACATTATTGTAGCTTGCGCATCAAAATTTTAAGTAATGTGTAAATTATACGCTAATATAAGTAAAAAAATATATATATAAATAATACATAAGTCGCTAGTACATACATACATTTCAGTCACGCCTCTTTCCCATAGAAGAAGGCAGAAACCACTTCCCGTCCACTTGCTACCATCCAAACACACTTCTTTCACTTCATCCACATTCATCAGTCGCTTTAAATATTTGAATGCTAAAAATACGTCTTATTTAAAAATAATATTAGAAAAGATGCAAAGCAGAAAAAAAAAAGATATTTAACAAAAACTCTTTGCTATTTTTAAATTTTAAAATAAAAATAGAAAAGCTGGGAGAGAAAATCTTAAAACATAGCCTTCATAAGCTTATTTTGAGTAAAGACAAAAATACGTTGGTTCGGTAAGATGAAAGGATTACTTGGCTTTCGCGCTAAGTTTTATAATAACTTGGAGATTACCAAGTGTAAATAAAAATAAAAATGGCGGAAAGAAATAAGAATTTCGTTTTGTTAAGACAATTTTGGTGAAATCGGAAAAATGGGATTTACGGCGAAATGTACTCGTGAATGTGAATGATGCGAAAATGAAAAATGAAAAATCATTTAATCCTGTAGGTTTTGACAACACTTAGGAGTCTCAAGTGAAAGTGTGTTTGCATCGTAGCAAGTGGAAGGAACTGGTCTCTGTCCGACAGATATGTATGTATGTACTTTGTAGGCATTTATTGCCATATCTTGGAAAACGCAATATTTTAAAATACTTATTATAGCTTCAGTGTTATTCTGACATGCTAGCTACAAAACTGTTAAGTTTCGTTAAAATCTTTTCAGTGGTTTTTGCGTGAAAGAGTAACAAATATTTTGACAACCATACATTGGCACAACCTTTAACATTTAAAATATTAATAGGATTTACGGTGACGACCTAATCACATTTAGGGAGGATTGGTGGGAAGCAGCCACCGACATGGAGGGAGAGGCATGGGAGAGGCTTTTGCCCAGCAGTGAGACGATGTAAACTAACAACCAAAAATAGGTAGTTTAAAAAACTAAAAAAACGCTTTAGCTCGCACTAAACATCCTCTATCATCAGATCAGTTCGAAATTACCATAATATTGTTTTGTCATCAGAACTCAGAGCGTGTGCAAAATTTCATCCTATTCGAAGACCGGGTCAAATTAAGATTCCAAGATTTGTGTACATACATAGTTACTTACAAGTGAAGCTAAAAAGTAAAGCGTGTAAAAAAAAAGGTGACGAAATTAACATAATATTATTATTATTTTTTTTTTTTTTTTTTTTTTTTTTTTTTTTTTTTTTTTTTTTTTTTTTTTTTTTTTAATTTCTGTGCAGTGAATAAATGATTTATCTATCTATCTATATTTTTTTATACTTTCCATCCTTTTAAAACCTCAACCACAATATTCCCACAATTCTAAATTCTCAACTGACAAGATGGTGGCACTACTCGTATGTAAAGCAATTTCACGACATGACAACTACTTCAAACAAAATCCCCGCAATTTTATAGCGCAAGTGTCAAAAATCTTAAGGTTATTATTTGAACGAGATTTTTCGCTCGCGAACGTTGTAAAACTTGGAATTTCGTGGGACATTTTCTATTTTCAAAGTGTGGTAAGAGATGAGTGAGGGTTTAGGTAGAAAGTGTATAAACAGACTGGGCTAATTTAAAATAGTCTCAGTTGTGTGTCAGCAGAGTATCAATGGCATTATTTGACACATCATTGACAGGCCAGTTAGCGTAGTCGGTAGTGATTCTGCCTCATGCGCAAGGGTCGCGGGTTCGATCCCCGCCGGTTAACAAAAACATATAAATGTTTGTTTCGTGTCTGGGTGTTATATATTTATCTATATATGTTTATCAGTCCCTGATGCCCATAGTACAGGATTAGCCTAGTTTGAGGTCAGGTGACTGTGCGTGAAATGTCCCCAATATTTATTTATTTATTTATTTATTATTTTATGTATATTTACATCTATCTTTATCGGCACAAACTATGATATTTATACTAATAATATAAAGAAGTGGGGTTTGATAAAGCCCGGAGGTTGTGGACTATTCCGCAGTCAGACCAGTTTTAAGTCATCAGGGGCCCAAGTCTGCTAATTTAAAATCTCTCTCTCTCTCTCTCTCTCTCTCTCTCTCTGTCGGCAGAGTGTCAATTGAATTTTTGACACATTTGGTATTCTGCTATAATGGCTTACACTGATTGCGACCAAAGGTGTTAAAAATGCCATTGAGACTCTGCCGACACACAACTGAAGCTATTTTAAATTAGCAGACTTGGGCCCCTGATCTCACGTATGCCACGTACGCCCCTCGCATTATGACAATCTGTTCAATGAAAGTATGATGATTTTAAAACACACTTTTTCCGCGTTGTGCCAAATAAGCTTCTAAACATATTATTTCTATAGAGCACAATTGCATTATAATGCATTATTTTAAGATATAGTATTAATTTTCCAACATATGATGACAAAATGCGTACGAAGTCACAGGCAGCCTCTAGTTCAATAATCATAATCATAATCATATTTATTGCGCTTCCACAAAGTTACAAAAAATAATTTACAGTACATGTTGTGGGCCCTGTTTTAGGGCAAATATCATCGAACTAACCTACATTAATGACAAATCAATACAGTCTATCATTATTCAGAGAGAGTCGCAATATAAATTACCAATCGGAACCTAATTCAGCATTCACCCTGTATACAACCTACAAATTACTTGTGGATTAAGATTGTAAGTAATCTAATGAAGTTAACCTAGATTTCACTTGTTTTATTTATACTTTTTTTTATAATCTTCAGTTCACCTAAACATACATACATTAACTGTCACGCATTCTTTTCATTTGGGTAGGCAGAGACCACTTCCTTCCACTTTCATCCACATTCATCAGTCACCTCATACATTCGGTTTAAGGTACTCCTGACTTGGTCATTCTTTAACAAGTCCTCGAATTGATCGAGATCGTACGTTCATTGGCCGTCCCATTCCTATATTTCCATTCACTCTCGCTTTCTATATTTCTTTTTGACTCGCGATTTCATATCAAATGTCAAATTGCAATCGCACAACCCCCGTAAATACGTAAATGTCCTAAGAGATTCTAAATTTAAAAAGTAAGCGGCCTTAAAGAGATTCTAAATTTAAAAATCCAACTTAAAACCGTTACTAAAAACTCAATTACCAACATTATAACAAGACAAAGGCAGTTTAATTTTTTGTGTGTATGAAGCGGGAGGCCATTTTGTAAATTGCCATCAAAACCCGTCGCGTATCCAATTTAACACTTAGCATGGTATGATGGCCCATAACTGTGAGTTGTGGCTTGAATTACCATAGGAGAAGTGGTTGAGAAAGTGTGCAAGCTTGTATAATCTTGTATAATTCGTATAACAGCCTGGAATTAAAGTTTGAAGACAACTTTTTCTATCAATTATTAAATATGTTCTTTTCTAGGAATTTGTCAGAAAAGAAGTATCTTCCTATCTTTTAATAGATATATACGTAGTAAAATAACATAACCCCCCCCCCCTTATTTGTATAATTGTGCTAAATATTATAAATGTCAATGTTTGTGCCGATGGATGGGTGATATACTCACATGTTAGGTTTTGTGTGTTACTCTTTCACGCAAATACTAGTAAATAAATTGAGATGAAACTTGGCAATTTTGTGGCTTATACATCGGGATAACATATAGGCTATAAGGCCGCTTTTGCGCACAAATTGCGTGTATCTCATTGTGTGCAATAAAGTATTTCTATCTACCTATATTGTTTTAAGCTATTGTGTGATTTAACCAAAATATGACGATAAATACGTATACAGGCCTCTTGTCTAATATTTTTTAAACTACTAGAATTTTCCCTCATGCCGAACGATCTCTGGGCAATCACAACAACCTAATGCCAACCAACAGCCAAAAGACCTTGCGGCAGACTACGAAAAAGGTGGCGAGATGAGCTGGACGCCTTCTTGGATGTCTGGGCAGAGGCGGCCCAGGATAGAGAATCATGGAAGAAGAGGAGAGAGGCCTTTGCCCACCAGTGGGACAGCGATGGCTAGATAAGATAAGAATTTTCCCTTGATTTCCATTACATAACAAACCACTAACTTCTCCGCTTCTACTTAAAAATTACCATACCAGAACGGCAATGGATTGCATACGAACACAGCTATAAATTACAACTCTTAATGCCGAATGAATAACGTTGAATTTTGAATGTACATCATAATCGAGTTGATATGAACCTCATTTTAAGAATTGAGTTCTTTGTTTTACTTTTGAAACAAAATCTTGCGTTTTTGTGTCTAGTGTAAAAAAAGGGATTTTTCCCTTGGACATGGCACCCCATTATGATGCTCAATTGAAAAAATAAAAACACTTAGACCCAGAACACACGGTGAAACGCAACTGCAACGCAACTGAAACTAAACTTTTCAAACTAGTTGCGTCGTGTGTGGTTTTCTTAGGAAGTCTATAGCAGAAACTGCGATGCAACTCAAAAGTAACTAGCAGTTTCAGTTGCGTTGCATTTGCGTTTCACCGTGTGTTTTGGCGTTTATAAAGGCTTTCGGCCTCTTAGGCCAGCCTTCATCATCTTGTTAAATTGAATCAATTTTGCGAAAATCCAGTGACAAAATCTTATCTGACAAAAAAACCAGAACGACACACGTAAAATGGGAACCTGGTATTTATTATTATAACCCTATATTAGGCTAAGACCCAGAACACACAGTGAAACGCAACTGCAATGCAACTGAAATTGCTAGTTAATTTTGAGTTGCATCTAAGTTTCTGCTATAGACTCCTTTAAAAAACCAAACATGACGCGATTCATCATGTATTTTGGGCGTTACTCAAACATTTTTTAAATACCTCTTGAACGTTATACGTTTAGGGTCATATTTTTAAAAAGATCCATTTCGTTCCAAAAATATGGGACCCATAAAGCACCAATAAAATGCAATTATAATACCCATTTACGTAATATTCACGATCAATATCACACTTCATCTAACAAAATTATCAACCATCTAATTATCATAATTACTAATAGACATTTTTATTAATTAATCCCAATTTTCTTTCTCCACAACTGGCTTTCAAAATTCAACCTTTTCCTCTAGATATTTGGACGTGATTTCCTGTGAAAGTATTTTGCAAAGATAGGTAATGTTATTCTGTGAACGTAGTAGCGATATCTGGAATTGCCTCTATGAATATCTGAAAGGCTGAAATCTGTCGGTTAGTAGAATTGGCCACAATTTATTTAATGCGATTGTGTTTTTTTTTATCCGTAGTCAATTTTTTTTTTTTTTGTAACGAAAATGAAAATCAAAATTTATTTAATCCTGTAGGATAGGTTTGACGGGTCATTTTTGAACTTAATGCAAGATTCGCAAGAGAGCAGTTTTCTCCAGAGAAGAATCTAGCAAGAAACTCTTTTGGGTTGCTCTTTTCAAATTTGGTTTTAGAAATTCTTAAGCATAAACACATTAAAATTAACATTCCAATAATTATGCCAAATAGAGACAGCTTGACAGAAGAGCAGGTCAATCCCATGGATTTGAGTCATCTAGATAATCGTAGATTTTATAATAACCTTTTTTACTAATTGTTTAACAACAATCTTGTATTTCTTGCTTTCTATTGCTTTAAAAAAACCTAGTAGTCACTGATGAAGGAGAAAATAGATAATTTTTACCTTCAAACTATTTTGAATCGAGTTTCATGTACGATTCATTTACCAATATCACCATCATCATTATCAGTTCATTGCAGTCCACTGTTGGACATAGGCCTCTCCTATTGCATGCCACTGTGATCTATGTTCTACTCGCATTCAGCTCCAATATTGAATTAACCAATTCTATCTACCTCTATCAAAACAACAAAATTCAGGTGTCCACAATAACCTATTTAGTATTCGACACGCGTCGCGCGGCCATCATTTTGAATTGTCAGCGATAGAATCGCACCGAGCGGTTGCGTAAGGCCCAGAACACACAGTGAAACGCAACTGCAACGCAACTGAAACTGCTAGTTACTTTTGAGTTGCATCGAAGTTTCTATAGACTTCTTTAGAAAACCACACACGACGCAACTAGTTTGAAACGTTTCGTTTCAGTTGCATCTTTAGAACGAACGTTTCGTTCGTTTTTTTTCGTTTCGTTTTCGTTTCGTTGTTTCGTTTCGTTTTGTTTCGTTTCGTTTCGTTTCGTTAGTTTCAGTTGCGTTTCACCGTGTGTTCTAGGTCTAATGCGTTTACGATATCTGTTACTGCAGTAACGATTTATGTTAGTTGCGATTTGGGTTAGTTGCGATTTCGGGAATGTTTTTGTGAGCGTGAAAATCGATTAGCTAATTTTGTTAGTGGTGTTAACCCCGAATTACTTTATGCTAATAGCTTTATCTTCCTATTTCAGTTTGGAATTAAATTACATTTATTGCAAACAGGAATATAATTCTTGTATCACTTTAGTCAACAATGCTATGTTAGCTCTAGATTAAAATTAATTTTACTTATCTTTTATGTGACAAGTCAATTATTAGGGAACTAAGTATTTAAAACCTTATTTGGCTAAAAATTAATTAAAGTTACTCCTTGCTAAAATAATTATCAAAAAAGACACCTGACTACATAATTTAAAATCCAATGTTTAAGGTGCTTACACATCTGCGGTTACCAGACAATTGCGATTTGATAATATGAAGGCACGTCAAAATCGTGTGTTAACTGCCTAACGCAATTTGAGTATCAAAATTATACCTATCACAAACGCAAGTGCGTAGGTACCTTAATAATCTTAATGTACTACTAAAATCCACTAAATAGATAACAGTAACCCAAATAAAATAAATAAGAAATCATCGTCATTTAACTTAAGAGTTAGCCTCACTAAATTCTATCTATCTTCTATATAAATAAAAATGAATTGTTGTTTGTTAGTCTGATTAAAACTCGAGAACGGCTGGGCCGATTGAGCTGATTTTGGTTTTAAAATGTTTGTCGTAGTCCAGGGTAGGTCAAAACGGTGAGAAAAATTCGAATAATTGCCGGGAAAGCCCTAAAACAGACCTTTTCTTTTTCCCATACAAATGTTTTCTGACTAAAATGTAGAGTCAATTTATAAAGTTCATTCTAAGGCGGGACAAAGTTCGCCGGGACAGCTAGTAAGAAATTTATGGCAATACTTCACTTTACATTAAACAAACATACTTTAGTCAAAGCAAAAGCCCTATCTACCTATCTCCTTTCATCTAGACGTGTTTGGACATATCTACCTTTAAGTTATTGGGATCGGGGATGCAAAGTGCGCGCCAAAAGCTGGCTTATCTAACACATTCGTATCCGAAGACAGCTGAGAAATCTGCCCGAAGGGACGGAGTTGGTTTCGAAAAGTAGAGCCACATTTTTTGGGGCCATGATGTAATACAAAATTTTACTGCCAGATAAACCTGAATCTATTTCATAAAATATGACGTTTTAGACAGAGACAGTTATAAAATATCTGTCAGATACACTTTATCCGTAGATGGTGAAACAGACTAGGATTTCGAAAATTGGCTTTTTTATTTGATTTACTTTTTAAATGTGCTCTGTATTATTAAGTTTATTTAAAAGGGCAAGTATAGATGTTAAATGAATAATTAACTCTGCCAATATTTATTTTATTAGACTGCGTCCACTGCTGGGCAAAAGCCTCCCCGCATTCATCCATCTTTCTCCAGCCCCAAAAACTGTCATAGACATTTTCCCTGACAGTTTTTTTTATTTTCCCTCCCCTCCCTCCAATTAATTTAGCAAAAACGATGAGAAAACCCAGATTATTCCAGTTTTTAAATATATCTATTACAAAACATTATTTTATTTTTACTCAAATATCTTTTTTATTTTTTATTAATCCCAAAACCCATTAGCCTGAATCCGACCCTGTACGTTAAAAGCTAAGAGTTCGACGTTGAGAAATAATGCCACGAATGGCGACTGACAGCTAACTCTATGTCCGACTGCATAGCAACTGCATACTGCATTCCACATAGTGCATACACAGTGTAACTGTTTGGACAATTTTGTTGGCTTCGGGAAAGAATTTAGCTGAATTTCGGAAATAATTTCGGTACAGTCTGGCCAAAAGGGAAGTTAAAAGTGGTAATATTGTAGTGTTGTCTCGTTTTTATGAGAGTGGTTTCAAAGGGATGACGTTACATTGTTGCCACTTTTTAATTTCGACCTTTTTTGGCAGACTGTAGTATTGTTTTGTTTGATCAGAATTTTGTCTAGATTAAATTGCTCTATTAGCGTCCACAACATTATGTTTTATCACGTTTTGATAAGACTTTATGTAACTTTGTGAAAGTGCAATAATTGAATGATTAATCTTTTTTAAATATATTCTCGACTTTTTCCTTATTCTCCATCTATTTTTAAATAAACCGACCAAGTGCGAGTTGGTCAATCAGTCCCGTTATCACATTTTGGGTACGGAATCCCAAAATCAAATTAAAACAAAACTCCACCACCGCGTTTTAAAGTACACCTAGCGCCATCTATCACCAAAACTTAAAACTAAACATACCTTCGAGTTTCTCCTGCCCGTTCAGCTTCCATACAACTTTGGGCTGCGGTTTTCCTCCCTTCACGATACAGCTGATGGAAACCTTAGATCTCTCGTATAGAGGACCATAGATGGCGCCATCTTCGAGTTTCTTTCCTTCTCCAGTTGTCACTTCCACTGATTTAGGTTCCACTGTAAAGAAAGAGAGGGGTTGTTAGTAAAATTCATTATTAAGTATTTTATAAAAAAAAAGAAAAATAATAGTAAAATATAGTATTTTTTTTAAATAATTATATAATTAATAAAGTCATAATAAAATCGTTAAATAAATTAAGACGTTTAAAAGAAAAGATAGGCCAAAATGGTGGGTGCTCCACTGACAAGAGTCTAACACTTAAATAGAAGTATAATAATAACGATGAAAAAGACTAAAATTGGGCACCCATTATATAATCCTGACTTTAACATTTTTAATTTGGACAAATAGTTTATTTAATTAAAACAAAAAAAATATTTATCACAAAAAAAAACGAGGAGCTGCCACTTTCTTTTTTTCTTAAATTAACACGATTAAATAAAATAGAGTTGATATTAAGCTTTAGTAAAACTGAATAGTGTAAAATCTAATCACAAGACATTTACCAAAACGATGTGATACTTGAAGCAGTTGCAAGGCACGTTCGTAGCAAATGTCTACGAGAATTCGTAGCACATTCGTAGCAAGTGTCGAGTGTGCTACGCGCGTTGCATAAGTGGATGTTGCTAATTAATGCATTTTGTTAATTTTTTGTGTGAATACTTCGATTTTGTAAATATCTGTATTTATTTTTTATTTAGGGGGTTATTAATTATAAAATATACAGTATGTAAATTTTATTTATATAAAATAATAGTAAAAATAACAAAAATGAAAAATAAAACACTGTATTTTTTCAAAGTGAACCGAAGTGGTCTCTGCCTATCACGTAGGGAGAGAGGCGTGTCAGATATGTGTAAGAGATATTTGTATGAGTATTTTAATCATCCTAAGGTATCGTTCACCATTTTACAGATAAAATTTATCTGAGAGATATTTTATATCTGTCTCTGTCTAAAACGTCATGTTTTATGAAATAGACACAGGTTTATCTGTCAGTTAAATTTTATCTGTAGGTCATAAAACGGGCATTTAATGTTATTTTTATCGATAAACTGGCAACCCTACAAACTAGTGATGTACTCTCGCCGTGGAGTGCTATAAAATCAGCACCAATCAGATAATGCTGTTAGGAACAATTGATGTGATTGGCTGGACAGTCGCGTGCAACTTCGTTTGTCGAGAGTCTAGTGGCTAGAAATAAGTGCAATTGAATTTATTTCGACGACGATGACACACATTTCTTGTCTAAAAAAATTGTGTTGACAAAAATAGATAATGCAAAGAGATATAGGCGCTGTTTCACTATCTCTAGATAAAATTTAACTGACTGATAATCCTATGTCTATTTTATAAAAATATGAAGTTTTAGACAGAGACATATAAAATATCTGTCAGATAAATTTTATCTGAGATTGTGAAACAGGCCTTTAGTATATTAAATGAAGCTGTTTTTACATATTATATTATAATAAATTTTCTTAATCATTATATTAAATTACGAAACATATTACGTGCATGTATGAGGCGTCTGATGAGTGTGGATTAAGCGAAAGAGGTGTGTTTGGATCGTAACAAGTGGAAGGAAGTGGTCTCTGCCTACCCCGATGGGAGAGAGGCGTGACGGATATGTATATATGTATGTATTTAATTTATCGGTTTTTACTTAGTTACCTACATGAATACTTTTACAAATATACACGTAAATCCATTTATTTTAACAATTTTAGTATACTTTGCCAATAAAAAAAGAACTGATGCTACAACGCTCATAATACATACATACATACATATCCGTCACGCCTCTCTCCCATTGGGGTAGGCAGAGACCACTTCCTTCCGCTTGCTACGATCCGAACGCACATCTTTCGCTTCATCCACATTCATCAGTCGCCTCATACATGCCCGTCGGTTTAGGGTACTCTTGACTTGGCTTTTCTTGAGCAAGTCCCCGAATACAACAAGCTCATAAAACCTCATTAAAAGCTTTCCTCTTTGACAATCTTTATCACAAAGTTAATGAACACTTGTGTACGCACCTGTCCATCATGAAAATACAGAAATTAATGAGCAGGGTCGAGTCTCGTTATCGACGCGACTGTACTTAATGATTGCTTGTACTGATTTACTTTGTGTCGGTTTTCAATTATACTTTCTGTAGCTTTTAAGTACCTACTGTATTTGTGCAAAAAAGAGGATGGCAGAGAAAAGTAAAAAATGAAACGAAACATTTCAAACTAGTTGCGTCGTGTGTGGTTTTCTAAAGAAGTCTATAGCAGAAACTGCGATGCAACTCAAAAGTAACTAGCAGTTTCAGTTGCGTTGCATTTGGGTTTCACCTTGTGTTCTGAGTCTTAATTGTATTAAATCAAGCCATTGCTTAGCATTGGGATACTGAGGGCTAACAAAGATAAGATAAATTAGTAGATTATTTTATCGTGTAGGAAAAGTTATAGAATTTAATAAGGGTAAAAGTAGGATTCTCCTCCTCCTACAACTTCCTAATCCTACCCTAACCTAGTATAATATACTAAAATGTCATAGTTTGTACCGATGGATGGATGTGAATATGTTTGTTATTCTTTCACGCAGAAACCACTGAACAGATTTTAATGATTGCCAGTTTTATGGAATTATATTAAGAAACGATCATACCTTTAAATAATAATGATTTTGACAGTGTTTATAAATTATTATTAAAAACTTACAAAAGAGTTAAGAGTACCCTAAACCGACGTGTATCTATGAGGAGACTGATGGAAGTAGATGAAGTGAAAGAGGTGTGTTTGTATCGTGGTAAGTGGAGGGAAGTGGCATCTTTCTACGCCAATAATAAAGGGGCGAGACAGATATTTATATACGTTGCATATAGCTTGTAATTAATAGATTTTTTTTGGATCTTCTATAAAGTAGCTACCTGCCAAAATGTGCTCCTAGCCGTTACGTGAAAAGGACCATTTTTTTTATTTTACAAAACTTTTTTATTTTTTATTTATTTCGCATATTTTTTTTTTCAAAAACCTCTAAAACCTGTCTATCTACGTATGTATGTAAAAACTCACTTAGTTTTATTCTCATTTTACTATTTTTTCCTTATTTCTACTTACATCACTTTCCACTATCCGTAGTACCAAGGTCTTCAGTCTATTTTCTCTAATAATTTCCCAAAGGCTTTTACTAATAGGCTGATATACGACTAGGTATGTAGGTATGTAAGTAATTTATTAGGAACACTTAATTACTTACTTACTGGAAAGAACTTTTCTTTCTTCACGACCTTTACTTAGTGAAAGTGAATGAATGAAAATATAGTTTGTTGTTATCAGCCCATATAATGTCCCCACCGAGGGGCACGAGCCTACTCTCATACAGAGAGTGGTAATGAAAAAAAAAGTTTAAGTAGGTATATTAGAAATATTTATTCACATAAAGGAGAAAGTTAACATCATGTTGTATCAAGAAATCAAAGCACTGGCAGAGGATAGGCCTAAATGGCGAATACTCCACCGACAAGAGTCTAATTCTTAAATGTTAATAAATTAGAAATATATCTTAATTATTTTTATTATAACTATCTTATCTGGGGCCCAAGTCTGCTGATATAAAATAGCCTCAGTTGTGTGTCGGAGTCTCAATTACATTTTTGACACATTTGGTCGCAATCAGTGTAAGCCATTGTTTAGCAGAATACCAAATGTGTCAAATCTTTGTCACTCTGCTGATACACAACTGAGGCTATTTTAAATTAGCAGACTTGGGCTTACTTGCGCCATTAATGGCACAACAAAATTGTTCATAAGAAACAAAATTTGATCACAATTTTAGCATTGATCATTATGCCAAATTTATATTGAATATATAAAAAGTGCCATTAACCGTCATTTTTCCGTGAAAGCTGGTAATATCATAAAATAAGTATTTAAAAACTAATCCCAAAGCTATATAACTACTAGAGCGGGCAAGTTAATAAGAGCTTGTTTATTGAAATAGAGTTGGGAATATTTAAGTTGCAGTCCAGCATTCGCTCGATTACACTCTTAAGCTAGTTACTTAATTTTTAGGGATGGGAATGATTGTTGCATTTGATATCGATAGTTTTTAACGGAAAATAAAAATAGAGTTCAAAATATGGTTCAGTTGTGACACTGATTGCTGATTAACTGAATTAACTGCATTATTGATATGATTAACTGAATGAACTAAATAAGCAAGATCGCTGATTGAAATTTTCGATCTTGCTTATTTAGGTAGACTGTAGATTTAAATAAAAATGCCGGAATTTGTACTCGACGGTGCTTTATTAAAGCACAAACCAAAGAGAAAAGAAAATTAGTCAAAATCAGTACCAATTGCCACATTTAAAGTGTTTACAAATACAAAAATAATTAAATGATAGCATTTTATTTGTTAGAATTTCATTTAAAAAATATTCTCGATACGATAATACCACCACAAATCAGTTATTTTTATTTCAATCAGCAGTTATGTAGGTGGCACAACTGAACCTGCTAAAACCAACTGTTACAAATATGCGAAAATCGAGATCTTATTAATCAATCATCTCATGTCTGCGACATTAAATAAATCCAGAATACTGGCAAGTAAAAAGCTATTTTAAGAACCTATTCAATAATTAATTCTGTTTTTTTAAATGATTTGATTAAATTATCGATAGTTTTATCGAATCAAGCCCATCACTATTTTGAAACGATAAGTATCAGATGCAGAAAGTTAATTAAAACTCAGCAGTCCGTATTTCAAATTAATTAGAAATGATATTCTCTTTAGATTTTTATGACTTTTTTATATTATTTATGTTTTTCAGTTTTAATTACTACCTACTTTTGTCAAAGGAGTGGAGTTCTTTATTATATTTTCATATACTAAAATGCTCCAATATTTTATTGTATTTTTCTGTATAAGGTAATTTTAAAGGCTTGTATGAATGGTTGGACGGATGTGAGGATTATGTAACTCTCGGAACTAAAAAAACCACTGAACAGATTTGAATTAAACTTTCCAGTATTTTAGCTTGCGCATCATCAGAATAACACATAAAGCTACATTATTTAAAGACTAGAGGCTGCCTGCAACTTTGTTCGCATTAATCGTCATATCTTAGAAAAAGAACATAATATCTCAAAATAATATACCCTATGTGTTAGTCTGATATATAAACTACAATATTGCCAAATTTCATGAAAATCTATTCAGTAGTTTTTGCGTGTAAGAGTAACAAACATCAATCCATCGGCACAAACATTGACATTTATAATATTAGTAGGATATTTAGTTTTTCCGAGATATCACTACAAAATGTGTTACGAAGTTGTGAGTAGCTTCTTAAATCGTCATTATCAGGCCATATATGTCCCCACCGAGGGGCACGAGCCTACTCTCATACAGAGAGTGATTAGGCCATAATCCACCACGCTGGCCAAATGCGGGTTGGCGGATTTCACATTCATCTTCGAATTTCTTCTCTGGTGTATGCAGGTTTCTTCACGATGTTTTCCTTCACCGTTAGTTATCTTAAATAAAATGTGACAACTCAAAAAATACCTAAAAGCCTCGATTGAAAAGACAAGAGTGAAAATGGAAATAATAATTGAAAGCGAGAGGCTAAATCCTATTGGAGGAAATCCTGGATTGAAATCTTAATTCAATTTGAGTGAGCGAAAGGCCGCTAAGTATGGCAACTCGGATGACGGTTGGAAAAACTAAAGCTTTGGGGCTACGAAAATAGAGTTTTTAATCCTACATACTTACTTCACTCAAGTAAAAGAGAAAGTTAACGTCATGTCGTATCAAGAAGTTAAAGCACTGGCAGAGGATAGGCCTGAATGGCGAACACTCCATCGACAAGAGTTTAACTCTTAAATTAAATGATGACGATGAATCCTATAAATATTATAATTGTCAATGTTTGTGCCGATGGATGGATGGATTGATGTTTGTTACTTCATCACGTAACCAATGAACAGGTTTTAATGAAATTTTTCAATAACTTGGACATCAGAATAACACATAGGCTATATTAATTTAAGATATTGAATAATTTTCCAAGATATGACCATAAATACGTACGAAGTCGCTGGCAGCCTCTAGTCCAGTATTATATTTATTTATGCCATGCTCTACTCTACGTACAGTCTCCTTAAACGTATCCTACTCCAAAGGTTGTCTGGTAGAGATCACTTTTAGTGATAAGACCACCTTTGCACACAATCTTTTTGTGTGCCTTCCCTTCACTTGCTACGATTCAAACACACTTCTTTTGCTTCCTCCACATTCAGTAGTCACCTCGTACTTGCAAGTGGATTTTTAAATAAAAGGTTTTAAATAGATTCATTATAGGTCTGTCTACACAGATCCGGGCCGTGCCCGGGAGCTGACGGGCTACGGCCCGGACACGTCCCGGGCACGGCCCTAATGACTACATATAGACTTAATGCTGGAGCTTTGACGATACGAAACTATGGAGGTAGTGAAACATTTTTAATGGAATATATTTTACGCTTAAAATACAATAGGTACTAGTGCTATTCAAAATGTAATCATAACAAAATCTAATAAGAATCAAAATAACAAAGCTAATCCCCGCTAATTTCAGAGCCACCAACCACAAGCCACCTCGAACTGAATTCCATCTATACGGTGTTACCAGGAAAATGTAAGAAAATTCTCAATTTCTAACAAAAAAGAGAATTCATTATTTTTCTAGTCAGCTCCGAGGTTTTGTGGCAACACCTTCTGAAAATTGATCGTAGTTGGTCGTCTCGAGAGATTTTACAGAATATCACTTGAAGATGTCATTGTTAAAATGAAAAGTGTTTTTAAAAAGAGATTTTTATTTAAAAAGATTCTATTTTTAAAACTCAGCAAGGTTTGTAAGTATTCTATTTTTAAATTTTAAAACACAACGGTAACTTTATTATTCAATAACAGAAAAAGCCGTTAAAGACAAATTGTAATATTAAATATCATTTGTTCTAAATCTAACCGCAAAAAATAACAGTTTTAGGTTTAATGCCGCATTAATTTTGATTACTTTTTTTGCAACTGATTGTTACTATGAGACAAAATTTGATCAGAAATATCAATTTTGTAACATTATTTAAAGAATACCTAAGCAGTTTTCATTTTTAAAACGCAATTTGTACAATATTTCACACTTCATTTTAACTAGCGAAGATACTGGCCACATAGCAACCAAAAAGATCTAGACGCAAAAAGATTCAAAACGAAAAAAAACTAAATTCATAACACGACACGTCACGGCTTAACGTCAATCCATCAATAACTATAAACTGGGACCGAAAAACCGAAAATCGAACGAGTCCTCGTATTCTCAAGTTGTCACACCTTGTCATGTTGGATGACAGCGCGGGAAATTGGCGGCAAAACTGACAGTTGTTGACATCAGATGACAGTTACGTGACAGATGCCGTTGATGGCGCGTTTATGAAGAATTTGTCTCGTTGTTTATTTAGCTTTTTTTCGGTTTTTTTTTTCGTTTTTTTTTTAGGTTTTTTTAGCTTTTTTTCGGTTGACAAGGTTTTTATTTAGGGCTATTCAGGCTAGTGCCTATCTTTCAAAATGATATTTTCATTTTTAAGCCTACTTGATTAAAATTAATCATACATTTTTTATTCATACATTTTCCACCGGGATAGACAGAGACCACTTCCCTCCACTTGCTACGATCCAAACACACTTCTTTCACTTCATTCACATTCATCAGTCTCTATATGTATAAGCACGTCGGTTTAGGGTGCCTACTTAACTTGGGTTTTTTTTAAGTTTCCGATTTTCAAGTATATCATCTAGGCGTTTCTAAAACCAAAACCCCGTATAACAAAACGAGTTTTAAATATAATAGTTCTAGGATGTCATTTTTGACGTTTTGTCTATAGCCGAAACGTCAATCTGAGTTAGTTCTAGAACTATTTATAAAACTCGTTTTGTGTTATTAGGGCTAAAGAGAAAAAAACCCTATATTTCGTGTCATCAGAACAGAATTATGTTACAATTCACATCAACATTCGAATCGAAACTAAAACAACACAACAACTAAGTATTTGTAAATGCACAATATTGAATAGACAATAAGTTTGGGACAATATTATTCGACACAATTATGGAAATTCCGAAGTTTTCATCGTAAACTTTAGTAGTAAATCATTGCAGTTGTGTACTGAAATATTTACAGGGTGAATTTGAAATCGATCGACAAAATTTAAGGCAAGGTTATTTTTACTTCGTTAATTAAAAAATAATAAAAATGTGCGAAATTAATAAAAAATAAAAAAGTTTTGTAAAAGAAAAAAATACAAATTTTGAGTGACTTTTGATGACTTTTGGTTTGGTGACTTTTTGAATTTTGGTTGACATTTAATATCACTTTTCTGACATTTAATAAAAAATAATATTGTTTTTTTTAATGAATATGCAGAAATAATATGCAGAATTATTCTTAATCACAACATCGTCTTAAATTTTGTCGATTGAATTCAAAGTTACCCTGTAGACGATTTTGGAAATGTTATACAGTAAATAAAGTGTAAGTTTTGACATACTTTTGGTACTTATTTCTGAACTAATGAGGATGAATAATTTATAGAACTACCTTTTGTATTTTTTAGGAAATAACGTGAAAAAACTAAATACATATTTGTTATGCGTCTTTTTCATCGGGGTAGGCAGAGACTTCCATTCACTTACTACGATCCAAACACACTTCTTTCACTTCATCCACATTCATCAGTCGCTTAAAGGTATGATTTGTACGTCGGTAGTGTATCCTTGAGTGATACTTGATAGGATGAAGTATTTTTATTCCTATATAAGCGTTGTTTTCCCACTGCTGGGCAAAGGCCTCTCTTGTCTTCTACTAAAATAGGGATGAAGACTACATTCGAAAATTCAAAAAATAATTAGTCCGTCTTTTAGGCTATTAAAAAATATTTGAAACACGTTTTTTACCTGATCAAATACATAAATAAATCAAATTTATTTATGTATTCAAAGTTAAAAATCGTACTAAGGCGTGACGTCATGGGCAACTTTAACCCAGTGTATCTGTGTCATTTTTAGTTTAAGAGAAGAAAGAAAAAATACGCGTTGAATATTTTAAACTTATCTATGTGATGGACTAAAAAAAAAATTTTGTCATCATGCCTATTCTCAAACTTAAAGTTTTCTTAAGAATTTGACAAATTGATATCAGTAAAAGAAGAAAGAAAAAAACATGCTTTATCTTTTCTCAAGCAACCAGTTTACCTCATCGTATATTTCTCGGTATCTCCACCTAGAATCTATCTCACAATAAATCTACGAAACTTTACAAAACTGTGAAACTCCATTTCAAGTGTTCAACTGTGATTCAAGTCCCAACTTGAGTAGTCTAGAGATGTACTTGCCAGACTATTTTCACACTGTTTTATTTTGGTTTAAAGTTGAAAGTAAATAAGAAGAATAAACTGACTTGAGACGTAGAAAGATTTATAAGTTTAACGGGACTATTTTTGGTTATAGTTTATTTCTTAGATTTACAAGACGAGAGTGGTTTGAACGGAGGGGAAGGCTTAGGCGAATGTATGTCGATCAAATCGGGGACTTGTTAAAGAAAGGCCAAGTCAAGAGTACATGTGTATGACGTATGTATGAGGTGACTGATAGATGTGGATGAAGTGAAAGAAGTATGTTTGGGTCGTAGTAAGTGCAAGGAAGTTGTCTCTGTCTACCTCGATGGGAAAGTGGCAAGAGATATATGAGGTATAATGTATATACTTACGGCCAACCTAACACTAATGGTACCTACACCGACCTGCATGTAAAAGATCTTTTATCATAAAATCTTTCTTAACTGTTACTACTGCAAAAGTCTGTCTCTTGTTACTCTTTCATGCAATAACTACCGAACAGATTTGAATGAAACTTGGCAATATTGTAGCTTACACATCGGGATAACACATAAGCTATTTTATTTTGAGATATTATGTTTTTTCTCTATGATATGACGATAAATATTTATTAAGTTGCGGGCAGTCACAATATATATTTTCTACCTATTTCCTCCCACAAAAAGTAAAACTTCGAATTACTTAGTTACTTTACAAAACACGCACATCCTCCCCTCCCGCCCCCCATACTTACCTAACAGCTTCCTAAATCCTCTCTTAATAAAGCCCTGCCTAAAACTACGCGCGAAGGATTAGCCATTGTTTCCTTATACTTTCTTAGGTAAGTCGTCTTAGCTTAAGTAAGGTAGCCTAATCTCTAATTCTGATCAATTACACTCGTACTAGTAAGTGACGCAAAGAGTGCATGTTAGCGTGATTGATTAGAATTGGCCCCCAGTCTTCTAGAGGCTGTCCGCAACTTATCACCTATTTATCCTCATATCTTGAAAAATTAACATGATATATCAAAATAATATAGCCTATGAGATATTCTGATGTGTAAGCTTTAATATTGTAAAGTTTTAGCAGAATCTGTTCAGTAGTTTTTGCGTGAACGAGTAACAAACATACTTACATCCAGCCATCGACAGCTCATAGCTAACATGTCAATGTCAATAAGAAGAAGCTGTCGCAATTTTTATTAAATGACATTTTTTACAACTAGTAAGTAACTAACAAACATTTATATCATTTTTATCATTTAAGGCCCTGTTACACCACTTACTGATAACTTTTATCTGACAGATATTTTATACCTATCACTGTCTAAAACATCGCTTTTTATGAAATAGACAAAGGTTTATCTGTCAATTAAATTTTATCTGTAAATGTTGAATTGGGCCCTAAGTTCTTCAACATCAAACCCAAGTGTTATCTTATCTTATCTTATTTAGCCACTCGTGTCCCACTGCTGGGCAAAGTCCTCTTTCCTCATACGACACGACTTTCTGTCTCGAGCTTCCTCCGCCCAGGTACTCAAGAAGGTGTCCAGCTCGTCCCGCCACCTTTTCCGCGGTCTGCCGTGGAAGTGTTAAACAAAATAAAACTTGGCAGCCATTTTGTATTTCCTAAGGCCAAAGAAAACGGAAATAAAAATGTATCTCAACCTCATACGTAGAAAATGCAGTAAGAATATTCAGCAATGAAATATAGTAGTTGTGCATAGTTTATTGCGCCGTGCCAAGTAGTACTGTCATTGGGAAATTGCTCGGAATTTATTGCTGTGGCCTACAAAGATGTTGAATATAGGGTCTAACGCTGCTAATTTAAAGTAGCCTCAGTTGTGTGTCGGCATACTGTCAATGGCATGACACATTTGGTATTCTGCTAAACAATGGCGTACACCTTTGAGTATAGAATATACATATAATGAGGTGTCATACCGTTTGGATCTGCGTGCCTGGTCTGGCACAAAATGGCTACCTTTTTGTATGGAATTTCTTATCGTTTGACAGGTCATCTACCAAGAAAACTATGAAAAACTTGCGCCAACCTTGGCACATTGTCATAAACTTATTTGTATATGAAAAAAAAATGTGGCCACTCCTTATATTCCTTCCTCATTGGGTTACACTGATTGCGACCAAATGTGTCAAAAATGCCATTGACACTCTGGCGACACTCAACTGAGAATTTTGTAAATAGCAGGTTTGAGGTCCGCCAGGTCTTCGGAAACTTACAATTTCATTTTTTACAAAATTTTCAAAGATAACTAAAAAGAATTATATCAAAAATGTCCTTCCGAGAATTAATTCCCATCTCCTATCGAGGTAATAATTTCCAACGGAATTAGTTTCCGAGAATTTATGTACGATCGTAATTTTTAATTTGCGCCCCTCCTCGATGCCTTGGGGGCGATAAATTGACAACTTACGTACCTATAGTTGTGCAGTGTAATGTTTTAATTTGTTAAAGTTGTTTGTGTAAAATTAAATTGTAAAGAAGAAAGAAGTGTGTTTGGATCGTAGCAAGTGGAAGGAAGTGGTCTCTGCCTATCCCGATGGGAGAGAGGCGTGACGGATATGTATGTACAATTATAAAGGCGATAACATTTTAATGAAAAGTTTTTTAAAATAAAAGGCCTTAGGCCTGTTTCACGATGTATAGATAAAATTTATCTAACAGATATTTCATACCTGTCTCTGTCTAAAACGTCATGTTTTATGAAATAGACATAGGTTTATCTGTCAGTTTACTTTTATCTGTAGGTGTTAAAACAGGCACTGTTCCGGCCCGCAAATGTGGGTGACAATAAGACGGCGCAGCGTAGTTGCAAAACTTATATTTGGAGTTACATATTGATATGACTCTAGGCTACTGGACAGTACTAGACTGTAGGCTCTGGACTGAACGCTCTGGAAAATAGCAATGACTTAGAGCTACGCTTATATACTAAGATGCTGGCCGCGCGATGATATGTGCGGACGTCATAGGCTACGTGATTGCTGATGCAGCGGAACCGTATCGATGCAGGAATATTTTCACGCTCGCTGACTTGTCTTATCTATCACGTACTCGAGGTCCGCACAGGCACTAAAAGGCCGTTTTCACTACTCCCAGATAAAAATCTGATAGATAAACCTGTATCTATTTCATAAAATATGACGTTTTTGTTTTAGACAGTGACAGGTAATTTTGTAGGCGGTGATACTGGCCCTTAAAGACCAAGTCGAGAGTACATAATATATCCGCTACGCCTCTCTCTCATTTAGGTAGGCAGAGACCACTTCCAAGGTGAACGTAACTCGATCAAATCATGGTTCAAGAAAGGCCAAGTCAAGAGTACCCTAAACCGACGTGCATGTATGAGGCGACTGATGAATGTGGATGGAGTGAAAGAAGTGTGTTTGGGTCGTACCAAGTGGACGTATATTTTAAACACCCCTCTTTTTTACGTCATTGGTTAAAAAACCGAAGAAATAAAAGAGGATCTTGTCATCCTTTAACATTTTAACCCGTTGAGACCCCTTTAAAGATAATGCCGTATTAATTAGCCTTCTAAATCGTACCCGGTACAAAAGATACCGGTAGACGGGTAATTATACCCGGGTTTCTACCCGGTTGTGATTAATAAATAAGGATTTTAATTAAATATGTATTAGAGTATGAATACATGTTTATGATAATACTAGATGTTGCCCGCGACTTCGTTCGTTTTTATCATCAATGAAAAACGTCATGATATTTTATAGAATAGCTTATACACTATTTTCATATGAGCAACAATATTGTAAAGTTTCATTAAAATCGATTTAGGGGTGTAAGCACAAACTTTGACATTTACAGTATTAATTAATTACCTTTTGTTCATTAAATAATAACATTCAATCTAATTGCTGTAATATGTCACACTAAAATTATATTTGGCATACTATGTATATCTACAGGGTGTAACAGAAAGGGTATATAAAGCCGAAACACAGCGATAGTCCTCATGAAACTGAACAACTTTCCCCAAGGAACATTGGTCGTAACTCGAAAAAAAATTTCGTCTCCCCATACAAAATGCCCGATCAGCTGATCGAGTAAGTATGGGCGATCCAAAAATTTTTTTCGAGATACGACCCATGTGCCTTGGGGAAAGTTGTTCAGTTTCATGAGGACTATCGCTGTGTTTCGGCTTTATATACCCTTTCTGTTACACCCTGTATATTTTTAGCATAGATAGATACTAATTTCAAAAATACATTAAGTTACTTATAGATTTTAAACAGAAATTCTAAGCTTCCGTTTCTCCATAATAATATATTCCTAAAATAATGTTTAGTACAAAATGTTGGTCCACTTTAAGCCTGGCTCCGATACTAAGTATAGTTTAGGAGTTGGTCTTAATTTTGTACATGAATTTACGTTACTAGAGGTTAAGACATATCTGTTTGGATTTTAGTAAGTGGAGGGAAGTGATCTTTGCCTACCCCGATGGGAGAGAGGCGTGACAGATATGTATGTATATATTTGCATCTATCCATCTATCCATCTATCCATCTATCCATCTATCCATCTATCCATCTATCCATCTATCCATCTATCCATCTATCCATCTATCCATCTATCCATCTATCCATCTATCCATCTATCCATCTATCCATCTATCCATCCATCTATCCATCTATCCATCTATCCATCTATTCATCTATCCATCCATCCATCCATCTATCCATCTATCCATCTATCCATCTATCCATCTATCCATCTATCCATCTATCCATCTATCCATCTATCCATCTATCCATCTATCCATCTATCCATCTATCCATCTATCCATCTATCTATCTATGCATCTATTCATCTATCCATCTATCCATCTATTCATCTATCCATCTATCCATCTATCCATCGGCACAAACATAGACATTTATAAATATAAGTAGATAGAATTAGTATGAAGGAAGTAGTATTTCAGTTCCAAAGTTGCACAGTACAAAACTCCAAACGAGGGGAGACCGGGGTAAAATGTCCACATAAACCGACGTGCAGTAAACCAGGCACATTGACCTAATTAAAGTGAAATAATCGCGACATAATCAGCGAGCGGACAACTACTGCATTTGCTTGTGATTACATAGGTACATGGAATTAGTGGGCTGAATTTAATTTTGCTAGATGAGGCAAGGTTAATAGAAATTTTTGGTGAGATATAAGAAATCCTAAGGTGTATGTGAAATCCGCCAACCCGCACTTGGCCAGCGTGGTGGATTACGGCCTAATCACTCTCTGTATGAGAGTAGGCTCGTGCCCCTCGGTGGGGACATATATGGGCTGACAACAACATAAGAACATTGTTGTGAAATAAAGACCTGTTTATGTATAATGTATATATACTAGTGGCTGACCGCGAGTTTGTACGCATTTATAGTCATAAAATATCATGCTATCTCTAATTAATATAGTCTACGTGTTATTCTGATAAATAAGCTACTATATAGCAAAAATTCATCAAAATCTATTTAGTAGTTTTTCGTGAAAGAGTAACAAACATCCTTACATTGACATTTATAATAGTAGTAGGATTATTTAGGAATTATTGTTTTTTTTACGTCTTAACTGATTAAACAAACAGATATTTGACGCAGAATAAAATTTTTTAAATTTTGTTTTAACAGCAAATATCTTCGTGGAGTTTCAGTAAGTATCTACTGAATTTCAGATGATAATTATGAAGTAATAAACGTTAAAGTTATAAGTAATTTTAAATGGCTAATTATAAAAAAGAAAAAATTAACGTCATGTCGTATCAAGGAGTTAAAGCACTGGCAGAGGATAGGCCTAGATGGCGAACATTCCACCGACAAGAGTCTAACTCTTAAATTAAATGATGATGAATTATAAAAAATAATACGTCTCTTCCAGCAAACTAAATCCACCCAGTATTCAAATGCGATACTATCTCACGCTCGCAGCTGCGGACACCCTGTATACCTAATAAACACATGCACAATTTGCGAACATCCCCTATACAGGGTATAAATTTATTTGTTTATCACCGTCGACCTATTGTACTGCGTTCGGGAATAAATTTACCCGAACTTCGGTTTATTGGTCAAGGGTTTTGGGTCGGTTTTTTAATTTTTTTTTCGGTGGTTATTTATGGATTTTATTGTAAAGAGGCCTTTTGTGTATGTTTAAGTGAAATATTATTGTTTGTCTTTATCCAGTCAACAGTGGACAGTCAAATGGCATCGAACATATTTGTATGGAGCCTGGTAAAGCAGTAGTAAAAATTTTCGGTATCAATTACTTTGAAAATTTTTACATGCGAACATTTTCAAAGTTCTATATCTCCGAAAGTATATCACTTTCGACATTTGTCCAAAATACTTTCGTTTTATAATATTTTTCTCTATCGATTGGCGTTAGTTTTATCAGTGGCCGCCAACTTTTTTTTCTCCATACTAGCTTGAATAGGGGATGTGTGTTGTAATTGATACCGAAAATTTTTACTATACCAATTAGGTTGGATGCTCTTTGCAAAATAGCGGATTTCGCGCTTCTGTGGCGGAACATTACAAAAAATCTCACTAATCACTAATGACACGTTAATCGGAATAAATTAAATGAGTGTCTAAATAGTCAAACGCATTATAAATCAATAAAAATTATACATTAATTTTGATACATACATAAATATATGTCACGCGTCTCTCCTATGGAGGTAGGCAGTGTCCACTTCTCTCCACTTGTTACGATATAAATAAATACACTTCTTTTGCTTCATCCACATTCATCAGTCTCCTCATATATGCACGTCGGTTTAGAGTACTTTTGACTTGGCCTTTCTTTAACAATTCCCCGATTTCATACTTAAAATACCATTACTTTTTCGTTAATTTATGTCTAGTACATTTCTCATCACCATAGCTTCTGAAACTATTTGTTAATTCACAATATTTTTTTCATACCTTCATTTTCTTCAGTTCCATTCAGTTAAAATTAAATTTCTCTTTTCATTTACCCGCAAAAGCCAGTCATGTGCGCAATTGGCCAGCTTCCTTAGTAATAACTTCGCGAAACTTAAACTACAGTCAAAGCCGAGCAAAGTTCCACAAGTCCAAGTTACCCCACCTTCCTCTTCGAATGACGTTTTGAAAAATAAGTTGCTAAGAAATATGAAAAAGTAATCGAACGCAACAGAGTTCCGAATTTGAAATTCAATATCAGGAAATACAAGTTTGACGTTTCCTGGACCGGATGTTGGTTGCACTTCCGGTTGACGTGGCGGGGCGTGTTTTAAACTTGGAATGTGGGATTTGAGGCGAAGAAAGTGTACAAATAGAAAATATATTACCTGTCATTATTTTACAATGCTTTTATGATACTCCCTGTATCGCAAGGATGGCTGCCAATAGTGACATCTTCTTCTAATTGTTGACAAACAACAGAGACAGCTTTAACTTTAAACGCCGACAAACATTTCTTTAAAAAATTGGTTTTATAAGGAAGTGAATTTCACGAAGATTTGAAATGAGAAAACCCTGTTTAAAGGCTCGTTTAGGTCTTTGTAGGTCTAAGTAGTGACCCAGAACACATAGTGAAACGTAACTGCAACGCAACTGAAACTGCTAGTTACTTTTGAGTTGCATCTAAGTTTTTGCTTTAGACTCCTTTGGAAAACCACACACGACGCACCTGAAACGAAACTTTTAAAACTAGTTGTTGCAGTTGCGTTTCATCGTGTGTTCTGGGCCTTACAGATAAAATTTAACTGACAAATGAGCCTATGTCTATTTCATAAAACATTTTGACATGGTGTTACATGTCATTTTATAATCTGTAAGTTTCGAAGCGGGCCCTTAGCTTTACAATTTATTTAACAGACAGTCTACAGGCATGATGATTTAAAAAAAAATTTAGTCCATCACATAGATTTTTTTAAATATTCGACACGTATTTTTCGACACAAAGATACACTGGGTTAAAGTTGCTCGTGACGTCACTCCTCATTAGGATTTTTACCTAGGAGTGACGTCAATACCCCCCACTCCGTAACTTTGATGCTCTGTATCTTTATATTTATTTATGTATTTGATCTGTTAAAAAATGTGTTTCAAATATTTTTTTATAGTCTAAAAGACTGACTAATTAATTTTTTAATGTAGTCATCTTCCTATTTATTTAGCAGACATTTTTTAATTTTCTCAATACAATACAAAATCACCCTGTGTTTATACAGGGTGTAATAAAAAACCACTTTAAAAGGATAAAGCTATAAAATGACTTCGACATCGGTTTTCAATCCATTTGGCTTTGAACAAAACTGCGCTATAAAATAAATCTTGCAGTTTCAAGTAATTTATTAAAAGGCTTTGTGGGAGTGGCTTTAAGCGGGTCTCTACTTAAGTGTTGTTGTTGATAGTTTTGGGTGTGATTGTGTCTTTTTTTTTAATTCAATATTGTTCAATAATGATTTAACAATAGGTAAGGTTTTTATTTTTATATCTAATGCTGTCTACACACTAAAGCCGCCGGCATAGCGCCAGGCTAGGCTGGCCGCTTTACATCATACGAATGGCAGCTGTCAAAAAAGCCTCCGGCTTTGGTGTGTAGATACCATAAAACATAATTATTAAAATCTTGGTCAAAAAGTTAGTTAAAAAGGTCGTGGATTTGAGTTCCACTAGAGGCAACGTCTCAAGTTTGACTGTTTGTCCAACATCCATACTTACATATTTTGTGTTCGTAGTATGGTATCTACACACCAAAGCCGCCGGCTTTTTTGACAGCTGCCATTCGTATGACGCAAAGCCGCCGGCCTAGCCCAGCGGCATGCCAGCGGCTTTGGTGTGCACGGAGTGGGGTTATTGACGTCACTCCTACGTAAAAATCCTAATGCGGAGTGACGTCACAAGCAACTTTAACCCAGTGTATCTTTGTCATTTTTCGTTTAAGAGAAAAAAGAAAAAATACGTGTGGAATATTAAAAAATAATCTATGTGATGGACTAAAATTTTTTTTTTAATCATCATGTCCATTTCATTAAAAATATGTCACCAAAAAGTGCAGCCGATAAAAAAAGAAAAGAAAAAAACTTAAGAATAGAAAATTGCGAAAATGACATCCGAGCAGAAACTTTTTTTATTAAATCGACGAACAAAGTTGTCCGCCATTATGAAATATTGGACGAAAATTTGACAAGTAATATACTTTGCTTAAATCCGTTGGAAGATTTTGCTGGGAGTTAAAAAAGGGGGGGAGAAATTAAATTTCAAAAAAAATACTTTTTTTTTTGTGTTTTTACAGGACTCAGTTATAAAGTTTAGAATTCTTTTTTTTTATGCTAAAGATTAGGTTATAAACAGTCTGGTCTCACATAGGCAATGCATACATACATACATATAAATCACGCCTCTCTCCCATTGGGGTAGGCAGAGACCACTTCCTTCCACATAGGCAATGCATATGAATTAATTAGACATCCTACTTAGGTATATTATAAATGTCAATGTTTGTGCCGATGGATGTTTGTTACTTTTCCACGCCAAAACTACTGATTTTGATGAAACGTGGCAATATTGTATGCATCAGAATAACACATACCTATATTATTTTAAGACATTGTGTAAATTTTCCAAGATATGACAATAAATGCGATCGACGTCGCGGGCAGCCACTAGTAATGCAATCATAACGCATTCATTGCACACGTTGCATAAATAGGACCAGTATATCTCTTTCTGTTTTTTATCACATATATAGCTCAAATTATCTCTTTCTATTTCATAAAATAACCGTCTCATTCATTTTCATAAAGTGTTGAATATCACCAAAACTTAAAAAAAAAAAACCTAATTCTTTTCTCATTATTAAAAAAATCACCCCGTATATTTCCGCCATTTATATACAGGCTGTCACAAAAACGGTTGGACTTTCGCCAAATACAAAACATGGACTAAATGTACGGTAACCACTCGCGAAGATAATCATTAAAGCTCAAATGCACTTGGCCATCTTGGCACTATTTGGCACTACTTGGCAAGTGCCAACTTAAGATCTCTAACTCTGTACTTGTGTTAAGGAGTTCAGTTTTGGTTTTTGGCATAATTTTATTGTGTTTTCTTTAAATTCTTTAATGGCATTTTGTTTTTTATGTATTTGTGATATGACTCGTATAGGCGGATAAATTGATGTATGGATGGATGGACAGATGTATAATGATGTATTTAAGGCCAAAACACACCGGATACGTATGCGTAGACGTATGCGTGTCTCTGAGTTGTAATATATAGAACTGTCACCGCTTGTGTAACGTAGACGTTACGTTAACACGACGCACTATAGACCGAAACTAAAAAACAAGGGACATAGGGCTCAAAGTCGAAAAATCGATCTAAAAAAAATACTATTGGCTAGGAAATGATATTTCTAACAACATTTACCCTTGTGTAAAAAGTCCAAAAATGCGTAGTTTTTGAGAAAAAAAATAATCTTTATTTTTTTGTATGGGGAAAAACAGTCTTTATTTTTTTTCTCAAAAACTAGGCCGAAGTCAGGATCGACACTTGGTGTCATGTTAGACTGGATGCTTAAGCCTCGGAAAAAAAATAGACCGCAGCGATATCCGTACGGCCGCGGGTTTGCGGGTATTTTGAAAATTCAAAAAAAAAATTGCTGTTTTTCACTAAAAATGGCACTTTGACTTTAAATTATTTAATATCGTGGTAATAAATTCTCACACAAAATATTTTTTTGATCAATATTTTTGACATTTTTGGGCAAAAAAGCGAAAAATATACAAATACCTATTTTTTAATCTAAGTGAAGAACATCACGAAATTATACATTATAATGATTTTAGTGGTACGCATTTGGTATAATATGAGTCTTGTACCTAAGTAAGACTTAATTCTATGCCCCAATTATAGCAGTTATTCGTTTGCGTACCCAACAGGTAACTGAGCGTTGCTGAGACCCCATGAAGAGTCATAATATGTTTGTGCAATCGTTTTATTATTGTTGTACCTATTATGTACACGTGGTGTATTATTATGATACCCATAAGCATTACTGAGAACCAATGATGAGTCATATGTTTGTGCAATTTTTTTATTATTATCGTATTATGTACACGTGGTATAATTATTGGAACCAAAATGATGGGTATGGTAGCCCTGAAAAGGGCTGTTTATGTTTCGAGTCCTTTACAGACTGTTAGATCAAAGGATCTGGAAGGTTTTCGGACTCGACCAACATATAAGCGGTACTGATAACCAATGATGAGTTATATGTTTGTGCATTTTTTTATTATTATTGTATTATGTACACGTGGTGATTGGCCGTATCATAAACCAGCCACGTGCCCTATTTGTCTTGCCTTGAGGCGTCAGAGGCCAGAAATAAAGATTTCAGGAACGTGAGGGAAAGGAATACAAGAAAGAGTAGTAGGACCGCCACGAACGAAGATATAACCTCGATACTCCATGGTCTCTTGATCAGTTCAGATCCACATATATCAAGAATAAGGCCCAAATTTACAAGTATATCCAAAGACATCCTTTTCCCAGAAGCCATGACTTTAATCGACGAAGTTGCAGTGAGCCATGACTTTGAAGAGGAAGAAGATATGTTGGTCGAGTCCGAAAACCTTCCAGATCCTTTGATCTAACAGTCTGTAAAGGACTCGAAACATAAACAGCCCTTTTCAGGGCTACCATACCCATCATTTTGGTTTCAATACTTATACCACGTGTACATAATACGATAATAATAAAAAAATTGCACAAACATATGACTCATCATTGGTTCTCAGTAATGTTTATGGGTATCATAATAATACACCACGTGTACATAATAGGTACAACAATAATAAAACGATTGCACAAACATATTATGACTCTTCATGGGGTCTCAGCAACGCTCAGTTACCTGTTGGGTACGCAAACGAATAACTGCTATAAGGGGGGGGGGGCATAGAATTAAGTCTTACTTAGGTACAAGACTCATATTATACCAAATGCGTACCACTAAAATCATTATAATGTATAATTTCGTGATGTTCTTCACTTAGATTAAAAAATAGGTATTTGTATATTTTTCGCTTTTTTGCCCAAAAATGTCAAAAATATTGATCAAAAAAATATTGTTTGTGAATTTATTACCACGATATTAAATAATTTAAAGTCAAAGTGCCATTTTTAGTGAAAACCAGCATTTCTTTTTTTGAATTTTCAAAATACCCGCAAACCCGCGGCCGTGTGGATATCGCTGCGGTCTATTTTTTTTCCGAGGCTTAAGCATCCAGTCTAACATGACACCAAGTGTCGATCCTGACTTCGGCCTAGTTTTTGAGAAAAAAAATAAAGACTGTTTTTCCCCATACAAAAAAATAAAGATTATTTTTTTTCTCAAAAACTACGCATTTTTGGACTTTTTACACAAGGGTAAATGTTGTTAGAAATATCATTTCCTAGCCAATAGTATTTTTTTAGATCGATTTTTCGACTTTGAGCCCTATGTCCCTTGTTTTTTAGTTTCGGTCTATAGTGCGACGTGACGCGTAGCCCGGTGTCACATCATCGGGTTACACCGTAACTACGCGCGTGGCTACGCCGTGCTTACGTCTACGTTACGCATACGCATCCGGTGTGTTTCAAGTTTTAGTTGCTACTATCTCTATCCTTTACTGATTTTGTAAATAATGATCTACCGAAAAACGATAAATAAATAAATAGAGTATGAATGGATGGATTTGAAAATATTTGTTATCCTTTAAAGCAAAAACCACAAAACAGATTTTAATGAAACTTTACAATATTGTAACCATGCTCATCAGTGAAACACATATAGGCTACATTTTTAAAGATATTTTTATTTATTTGTTGCATGAAACGAAAGTAATTAATTCAAATGACTAATGAATATGGATGAAGCGAAGGAAGTGTATTTGGATCGTAGCAAGTGAAGAGAAGTCTCTGTCTACCCCGATAGGAGATCTGTGACAGATATGTATGTATGTAATTCATTCAGATATTAAAAACATGCGGCGAGTAAAATAAAAAAATAATATGAAAATATTCTGATAATTTTTATCAGTGAACGACGGTATCATAAAATTAAAATCTACAAGCTTTATTTCTACGTGTTGTATATTTCCTCGTTTCAGTAATCAGTTTTCGATCGTCAATTTTAATTTTAACCGTTAATGATGTTATTTTAAACATTTTTCGTTTTTTTTGTGCTATGTCTGTGATTTTCTAAAAGCATTTACTATGTTTTTTAATATACATGAAAATTATAGTGAAAATGGTAATATTAAAAAAATATGGTAGTTTTACAAAAAAATACAGTAACTGTCAGATATAGACTTTTTAATTGCATTTGACATATAAAATGAATAAAAAAATGTTACGGTGAAATACCCAAAAAAAGGTTTCTTTAGTCTCGGAGATGTCATATCTAAATTGTTTTTGACATTTATATGTTACATAGGCACATTATATTTGACCAAAATTGGCATAATTTTCATCATTGAATATCACAAAAATGCCAAAGTGCCACATAAAAATTTCACCATGTAAGGCTAAACAAAACCAGAAGCTTCGATAAGCATCATCCACATTCAAAACTGACTGACAATGACAATACCGTCGGGTGTCAATCATGAAGGACATAATAGAAAAGGCTTTAATGTTTTATGCCGTGTTACAACCACAATCGGGGACTTACTAAAGAAAGGCCAAATCAAGAGTACCCTGTATGAGGCGGCTGATGAGTGTGGATGAAGCGAAAGAGGTGTGTTTGTATCGTAGCAAGTGGAAGGAAGTGGTCTCTGCATACCCCAGTGGGAGAGAGGCGTGACGAATATGTATGTATGTACAACCACAAATAAATTCTGCACAGCAAAGCAACACAACAAACACTTTAAAAACTTAACCTATTTTTCAGTTGCATACATTTTGCATCCCAGTAGATGCTATACATATTTATCGTTGGCCACGATCCAGTGAAGGCGTTTCAATATTTACACCCTGTGTTTTATCTATTTGTTTATTTTCCACCCTGTATATTGTAGTTTTGCCTTTGTTAGTTTCAGGTCAACTGTGAAACATGACACCCTGTATTGTGTACAGGAGGTTGTTTTTGGGCACTCTGTATTGTAGTTTTATACAGAAGGTTGTTTTTGTTGGGAGTAAAGTTGTTTGATATGACAGGAGCTTGTAAGAATTTGGTAACATACAGCGTGTAGTTTTTTTGTTTTTTTTTTTATAAAGCTCGAATTTTCTTTTTTTAAATGTAATTTTTTTAGGTGTACCTATTAAGTACCAACACAGATTAACTTCAAACAATTTATAAACTCTCTTCTAAAAGTATATATTTTATCGAAACACGTACCAATCTCTTAATATCAATAATTAAATAAAAACCCTTATTAACCTAAATGGAATTTTTTTTCAGATTTTATGAAAGCAAACACAATTTTTTTAAAACCACGGCGTTAGACATTTTTTTAAAAAGATATAATACCTTCGAAATTCAAAAACCAACAGAGAATCTAGCAAGAATAACGTTTGAATAAATAACCTGTTTCCAAAGCATATTTTATAAGACAAATGGTCCGCGTTCTTTAACGGACACCTCGCCGCCATCTTTGAATTTCAAACTCACATATTAAAAAGCTATTTATCATAATTCTTTTGAAGTTTTCGCGCAAAATTTTTCACATTTTGTTAGTTTTTATTTTATTTGTTGTTGTTTACATTTTGAATCTATAAAATTAATAACAGTCGAATATTTTTTTTTAATATATTTGAAAATATGTTCGTGTTTTTATTGGAAAATGACTGTTTGTTTTGTACCCTAAATTCAAATTGAAACTTCTTTCAAAGTTTTTTTTAACAAAATATGTTTTTTTATTGTCGCCCACTGCTGGGCGAAGGCATCCCCCGCAAAACATAAAATACTTTTTTTTAATACCTAAGTACTCGAAAATTTATAAAAATCTTCACATCGAAAACTTAAATCATAGGCAGTTTTGTCATCCTAAACGTTTATATTTCAAAAAACATACAAAAAAATATTCAAAATAAAATGGCTGCCGGAAAATAAAAAATGTTTTTACAGAAAACAAAAGATAGAAAAGAGTAATAGAGAATAGAGTTCACACATGTTAAATAAGTTGTGGTATCCGTGATTGGCGAAGACATATTATTACTTTATTTTTATGTTACCTTACTTATGGTTAAGCTGTGGATATCATTAAATAAATAAATAAACGCTACCTTTTCAAGTAAAAATACGTTTTTAAACTAAGAACAAAAGAGGTAGTAAATTTCAAAGTGCAGAATTAACTCGAATCGACATCACCTGACTCCATTGCACGCTGAACTCACATTCTATTTTTAAATTTAAACTGAGGAATTCGTAAAATGGAAGTGCAAGTTCTGAGGCGACCGATTTAAAAAAAAAAGAATCCTTCAAGGAGTTTTGAAGTAAAAGAGATTTGATTTAAAAATTAAATTGGCAATAAAGCGATAAATCAACCGATGAAAAAAAAATACATTAAAAGTAAAAAGGTACTATACTGTATTTTTTTAAGAAATGGCGTGGTTGGTTGTGACTTTGCTTGCCATATAAGGTCATGCGTTTGATTTCTCTATGTTTGTTTGTTTGATGATGTTTGTTTTAAATCTGGGCGTTTGTGTGTATAATTATGTACCTAATCGTAAAAAATATCCCCATCTCGAGTCAAATAATAATAATTTAATTTAATAATTATTAATTTAATTTTTAATATGCTACTATTCATATATAGTAAGCTTATGAATTTATACTAAGCTGGCAGAATCCATAACAGTCGTTGCCCATGCTTTTGCCATTAAAAAAAAAACAAGTAGCATAGTGCACAATAGACCGTAATAGCTTTAACTTGAAATCGTATCAATGTAGCCGCGTCACTACGAGGGTCAACTAAAGTAATGTCACGTGAAATGAGCCTAGATGACCTTTTCTATTCAGTAGGGATGGGATTCGATATCGATAGATTTGAATTAAGAATATTTTTTGGCGGTTTTATTTTTGGTCGTGGTGATTTGGCTGTTTTGTAAACTCTTTTTAAAGTGTCATTTACTTATAGTCTTTGATAGTAAAATAACGAAGTTTATAGTATCGTAGTACTGACAAAATCAGTCACTAAGCCATATATTTTTATCATCATAATTTCAGCTTATGGACGTTCACTGTAGGACATTTTTTATTTTGTCCCGAAAAAGTGATTAGGAATTTAATATTTAAATGGAAATGTACCATTTACAAATAAATTTAATAAAACACTTCTATCTCTTATTTTATTTAAAGAAGTCATCTAACGCATATTATAAAAAACATCTTCCAAAATATCGATATCGATAACTCCAACCCCCATAACATTTCCCATCCCTAAAAGTCAGGTAATGCGTCGTGAAATTCCAGTCCTGATGGCCATCCCTAGCTGTAATGACAGGAGATTCGTTGGTCACTGTGATATTCTTACGTTTACATGGGGACTTATGTAATTAAAGTTGTGGTGGTAAAAGAAGATTTAGGATACATTTCACCACTCATAAACAAAATTCCTTAAGATATATTGTCACCGTTCAAAACGTCATGATTAATGAAATACACATAAGTTTATCTATCAGTTAAATTTTATCTGTAAGTGGTCAAATTCGTTATTTCAAAAACGTGAATGCACTAACAACAGTGGATACAAATACCTAGTTTTTACAAATACATACATACATATCTAAGACGCTTCTCTCCCATTAAGGTAGACAGATACCACTTCCTTCCACTTGCTACGATCCAAACACTTTTTTCGCTTCATCCACATTCATCAGTCCCCTCATACATGCACGTCGGTTTAGGGTACTCTTGACTTGGCCTTTCTTTCAGTCCCCGATTTGATCGAGATACGTTCAACTAGATTTTCTTTCCAACATTTCCATCCACTCAAAGATATCTAATGCCTAAATTATTAAACTATTTTCACCTAACACAAAACGTATTCGAAGCTATTAAAATTTAACCATTACGAAGCGTATTAATAAGCCTTAAGCCAGCTTAAAATAGCTTGAAATACCTTAAGCTGTTTTAGAGTAATATCCATTAGTGTACACATCAAAACTGCATGTTACATTTACAAGCACTAGGCGTCTAGGTTGAATTTTAGGTTATTCTGCAAGCCCTAAATGGAACAGAATGTTTTCGGCCACGATTATCATTTAGGTCAAACATATTGCAGTTGAATGAATATTTTTGTGTAAAGAAAAGCAGTGTGGGAAGGCCTCCAACAAGGTGGACTGACGACTTGGTTAAAGTCGCTGGAAACCGTTGGATGTGGGCAGCGCAAGACCGGTCGTTTTGAAATCCTTGGGAGGCTTTTGTCCAGCAGTGGACGTTCATAAGCTGACAAGATGATGATGATGATTAATATTTTTGCTTTTGGATACTTTGATGTTCTTTGACATGAGAAGAATTTAACTTGCAGAATTACTTACGAAATTTAAAAAAATATGACGTATAAGATAAAAACATACATATCTATCACGCCTCTCTCCCACCGGAGTAGGAAGTGACCTCGTCCCTCCACTTGCTACGATCCAAACACACCTCTTTCGCTTCATCCACATTCATCAGTCGCCTCATACATATATGTTTAGAGTACTCTTGACTTGACTAATGAAAAATAAATCATAACAATATCCACGCAAAGAAAACAAAAAAGATTTCAATCAAATACAATTTGGCGCGAAACTGCAAAAGAAAACAAATTAAAAAGAAATAAAGGGGAACTAAGATGGCCGCGGTGCAATTATTTCGACACCTGCGAGTGAATATTGAACGAATGATTTCAATTACAAATCAGTGTTTTCTAAGCTGAGGGTGGAAATGTGGTTTCAAGAAAAAAATTACGGAGAAAGAAGATTTTATACTGCGAACAGTTTTAGGGTTCCGTATCTAAAGGGTGAAAACGGGACCCTATTATGGTATCTACACACCAAAGCCGCCGGCTTTTTTGACAGCTGCCATTCGTATGATGTAAAGCCGCCGGCATAGCCCGGCGGCATGCCGGCGGCTTTGGTGTGTAGATAGCATTACTGAGACTTTTCTGTCTGTCTGTCACGTCACGAGGCTGTATCTCATGAACTAATAGTTAGAGGATTTTTTTACATAAATGTAACCATAAAAGGTAAACATTTTTAAAAATCCTTAAACCCAAGTGCCGTAACGAAATGTCATTCATTCCGCTACTTTTCGTAGAGAGTGAATTAAGTACCTAAAATGAGGTTAATATTTTCAATACGTATTGTAAGTACCTTTGTGTAAAAGTTGCCTTAATTTATTTTTATTTATTTAATTGGAACCGGAGACTTGCCCATGAAAGGCCAAGTCAAGAGTACCCTAAACCGACGGGCATGTAAGTATGAGGCGACTGATGAGTGTGGATGAAGCGAAAGAGGTGTGTTTGGATCGTAGCAAGTGGAAGGAAGTGGTCTCTGCCTACCCAAATGGGAGAGAGGCGTGACGGATATGTATGTATGTATGTACCTTTATGTAATACCGGTAAATACAGCAGAAGTATGGATTGGATACCTACTGATTAAACATCTTTATTAATCTAGCTGCATTTTAATAATCTACTTATAGATTTCCAATAAAATATATTTAACTCTAATAGTATTAAAAACTTAGTAAAAGTAAATATATCCAATCACTAAACGATTTAAAAAATCAAAACAGAGTAGGTTGGTACCTTAAATACCTAAATAATCTTCTTCTATAGACCCAAACTAATAACTCAATCTCATAAACATTCATTCACTCAAACCATTCACTCCCAACTCATTCGTTCCCATACGTTCGCGACGGATGTTTTATTCAAGAAGGAGTAAAGCCGATTTAAATTCAATTTTCTATTCGCATTGCCGATGTTTTTCTTTTGATCTTCGAGACTTGAGTATGTGTTTATGCAGTTAAATAAACTTCGGAATCCGGTTTGGGAATTGACTGGTTATCTTTTGCGTTATGTTGGATTGGTATGGTTTTTTGTCTGTTATTTGAAATTTGTTATTTTTTTTAGGAAATGATTGCACAGTACCACCTTACATTGGGTGACTTTAAATTAGTGAACGATAAAAAAAGGTTATGCATGTACTCGTGATGACAAACAACTTTTACTATGGGACTAAGTTCGAATTCATTAAAAAAAATTGTATTCCCATACTATCAGCTGATGCATTTAGTATGGGAAGTTCAATTTTTTTTAATGATTTCGATTTTGGTCCCATAGTAAAAGTTGTTTGTTACCACGAGTACATGTATATCCATTTCTATCGTTCACTAATTTAAAGTCACCCTATATTATTTTACTTTGATCTTGATTTAGACAACTGATAAAAATCCTAATATCTCCATACATACATACATAACATATCCGTCACCCCTCTCTCCACTCTCTCTCGTCATACCTACAAATTCTTATTTTAATATGGGTACGTAGATACACAAGTAGGTAATATACGTAGAAACAAAAAAAATCGGTTATCTGTAAAGTCGGTTTACTGACAATTGTTGAACGTGACAACGTCATTAATGCTGCCGAACGCGGCCGATTGTGCCTCTTTGTCGCCCGATCCGCGCTCTCGCTTGCACTTCAAGCCTTAAATGGAACGCCTCAGAGCGAGGTAACGCCGCATGAGTCATGTTTTTTCGTGCGTGCAGCCGGCTCCATCGAATTATAAGACGTTGTCACGTCAAAAAACTCAAGACAAACATCTCTGTTTATCATAACGTTTGTCTTTAGTAAGAGTCGAACCCACGACCTACTGTAGAGCAAGCGGGGTTTTTTACCAAACACACCATGAAGGGAATCAATTTAAATAAATCTACTGTTAAGATTATACATACATACATATCCGTCACGACTCTCTCACATTGGGGTAGGTAGATAGAGACCACTTCTTTTCACTTCTTTCACTTCATCCACACTTATCAGTCATCTCACACGTGCCCGTCGGGGACTTGTTCAAGAAAGGCCAAGTCAAGAGTACTGTTATGTCGAAATTACACGCGCTTGCGTACTAAATAAAAATGCTTAGCTTTCCTATCGCATTGACGCCAATGCAATAGGTAATGCTCTAGATAAAATTAACTTTATATTTGTAATTCATTTTTAATAAGTTAGATTGGTTCGGGCTCGCGCCAGATTTACACGTTTTTGTATTTTCCGGACTTTTATCAATAAAAGTATTTTTTGGGGTAAATAATGGTTTTCTTTTAAAAAAGATAATCATGACCCACCCCGTGATAGTACCCTAAACCGACGGGAATGTTAAGATTGTACTATGAACAAACTAAAAACAGTAGGTACATAACTTGTGTATAATACTTTACTGACTTCTAAAACTAGTACAAAACATAAAAATATAAACATTTTTATATCTACTTTCTATACAGGGTGTAACAGAAAGGGGGTATAATGCTGAAACACAGCGTTAGTCCTCATGAAACTGAACAATTTTCCCCAAGGAACATGGGTCGTAACTCGAAAAAAAAATTCGCCTCCCCATACAAAATGTCCGATCAGCTGATCGAGTAAGTATGGGCGATCCAAAATTTTTTTTCGAGTTCCTACCTATGTTCCTTGGGGAAAGTTGTTCAGTTTCATGAGGACTATCGCTGTGTTTCGGCTTTATGCCCCCTTTCTGTAACACCCTGTATAAAAATATCCACAACAATTGCACACATATTTATAGTTTCAGTTTAACCTACAAGATTTAAAAAGAAACCCAGTTTACACCAACCCTCATATAATCCAGTTCCTAAGTTAATTGTTGCGTGATATAGAAATCTTTCATCATTTTAGCGTTATGGCGCGAAACGCAATGTATCAAATCCATTGTTCAGTTGTTTCCGGGTATGGTGTTTCCGTTTTATATGAAGCCAGCAATGTATTGTGTGTGTAACAAATAAATCGCATGTAGTCGAGTGCGTTATTTTTCAACGGGTTTCCTTCCTTGGGAGGTTGTGTTTTGTTTTTCTTATTTTAAAAGAGATTTTTATTAAAGAGTATATTTTAAATTTTACCCGATTGCGCCAGAAAGAGGGTTATGTTTTTCGAGAGTATGTATGTATAATTATTTGGCACGCTCAGCCTAAACGGCTTGATAGATTTTAATACGCTTTATTAAACTAAAATGTCTTTTTCTTAAGAAATCAATTTAAAAAAAGAAAATACGCGAATGCTAAGCTACCTGCTAACTTTCAGAAACCTATTTTACCTTTTCTTTTTATTTATTTTTTATATTTTTTTCCTGACGTATAATACATGCAACTTAATAAGAAAATAAAGTACCTTACAAAAGATTTTTTAAAACAATTTTAATGGAGTATTCATGTAAAATTATAATACTGGAAAAAAAAAAAAGTATTACATGTTTGCACTCACACCATGGTGCCTTGTCATGCTATGATATATTTATGGTTCTTGTAAAAACTTGTTTCTTTATTTAGTTTTAAGGAAAGTGTTATAAGAAGTGCAAATGGAAATAAAAAAGTTTACTTCATGTTTTTTTTTATTTATTTAATAATTTATTGCAAGACTAGGGGCTGCCCGCGACTTCGTGCGCATTTCTCGTCATATCTTGGAAGACAAACATGATATCTCAAAATAATATAGCCTATGTGTTATTCTGATATATAAGCTACAATATTGCCAAATTTCTTTAAAATCTATTCAGTAGTTTTTGCGCGAAAGAGTAACAAACATCCCCATCCATCGGCACAAACATTGACATTTATAATATTAATTGGAACTGCAAGAAAATAGTACATATAGATAAAATAAAAGAATAGTTATACAAAATTATATAGTACATATTATGATAAATGTCAATATTTGTTTCAATGGACGGATGGATGGAATGTTTCTTACTCTTTCACGCACAAACCACTGAACAGTTTTTAATGAAACTTTACAAAATTGTAACTTGCATAGAATAACACATAGACTGCATTATTTTAAGATATCCTGATGTTTTCCTAAGATATGAAGATTCATGTGTACGAAGTCGCGGGCGGCCTCTAGTCGGTTCATAAGTACAGAACATGAAGGCGGCAACATCAAAGCGTTAATTCCCTTTGATTTTACCGCTATGTTATTAACTATATCGAGTTCCTAGTAATTAATATCTATTTGACATCGGATAATCGCTTTTGATGATTTATATTGCAAATTAGTAACCTAGTTTCTACACATACATACATACATATCTGTCACGCCTCTCTCCCATTGGGGTAGGCAGAGACCACTTCCTTCCACTTGCCAAGACCCAAACACATTTATTTCGCTTCGTCCACATTCATCAGTCGCTTCATACATGCACGTCTGTTAGGGTATTCTCTTTTTAAATTAACTATTTATCTACTTTCATAAAAGGTACCTATTTAGACGTAACAGACCATTAAATCGAGAACAGGCCTCTCTGCTAATTTAAAATAGCCTCAGTTGTATATCGGCAGTGTGTCAATTGTATTTTTTGACACATTCAGTGTTCTGCTAAACAAAAGGAGGAGCCATACCGTCTAGATCTGCGTGCCTGGTCTGGCGCAAAATGGCTACCTTTTTGCATGGTATTTCATATAGTTTGACAAAACCTATGAAAAACTTGGCGCAACTTTGGCACGCTGTCATAAACTCACTTGTATATGAAAAAAAATGGGGCCATTCCCTATTGCTAAACAATGACTTCACTGATTGTGACTAAATGTGTCAAAAAAATTACATTGACACTCGCACTGTAAATACAAATCTAACGACACCTCTCAAGCTAAAATCCATCAAGCAGTTCAGACTGAAGAGCGTGCCAAAGAACTATACATACATACTTTTGAAAAACATAACCCTCCTTCTAGCGCAGTCGGATAAATACTACAGAAAAGTCTCTTACAAAAAGTTCTTACAGATATCTTTAATCAAGCTTTAAAGCTACATTTGAAGGCTTCAAAGCAAAGCCGATATCAACGCAAAGATAAACTTAGATTAGAAACTCTTTGACAAATATCTCTTTGCTCTTTTTACGAGGATATACTTTTTTTTTTAATTTGATTTATCAGTCTATGAATATTGGTAGCATATTTTAAAAAAATAATAGGCATGAGGACAAAAACATTTTTTTTAAGTCCATCACATAAATTATTTAATTCGACACGTAGTTTTTCTTTTTTCTCTTAAACTAAAAATGACAAAGATCTCGTGACGTCACGCCTAAATACGATTTTTACCTAGGAGTGACGTCAATACCCCCCACTCCGTAGCTTTGATGCTCTGTAACTTTGTATTTATTCATATAATTGATCAGGTAAAAAATGTGTTTCAAATATTTTTTTATAGCCTAAAAGACGGACTTATTATTTTTTGAATTTTTAAATGTAGTCATCAACCCTATTGTATTTTATATACACGTGCTATGAAGTGAAAGAAGTGTTTTGGATCGTAGCAAGTGGAAGGAAGTGGTCTCTGTCACCTCGATGGGGACGAGGCGTTACAGATATGTATGTATCTGAGAAATATACACAAAACCATTTCTGTACATCACAATGTTTGTGTCTAGTGGGAATCAAACCTACGACCTTTGAAACAGGAAGACAGTCGAGTGATCTTGTCAAACGAGCAGGATCGAGGCAGTGTAGAAGTTATTTACTTTAAAAATACAGGAGTGCACTAAATCGACGTACATGTATGAGGCGAATGATGAATGTGAATAAAACGAAAAAAGTGTGTTTGTATCGTAGCAAGTGGAGGGAAGTCTCTGTCTACCTCGATGGGAAAGACCACTTCCTTCCACTTGCTACGATCCAAACACACCTCTTTCGCTTCATCCACACTCATCAGTCCGTCGTTTTAGGGTACTCTTGATTTGGCCTTTCTTAAGCAAGACCCCGATTTGATCTAGGATACGAATATGTATGTATGTAATAAATTAATAAACAGATTTAATTATTTATATTTTAAAATTAAATTTCTGTTCAAGTTAATGGTTTATAAATAAACCGTGTTTTGTTAAATTTATCGCGGCCTACAAGGATTAGGTGATAAATATTCAAGGGGGTAAGTCAAGAGGGGGAGAGCCTGGACGGTAGATACACTGTTTTGAAAATAAGCAAAAACCTTATTACAAAACGAGGTTTAAAGATAGTCCGACGTTAGTTCGTTTCTTTTGACGTTTCGGCTATGGAGAAAACGTCAAACTAAACGAACTAACGTCGGACTATCTTATTATCTTATCTATTAGTTATTTAATTAAGTTATCTATTAGTTATTTAATTTAGTTATTTAATATCTTATCTATTAGTCCGTTTAGTTTGACGTTTTGTCCATAGCCGGAACGTCAAAAGAAACGAACTAACGTCGGACTATCTTTAAACCTCGTTCTGTAATAAGGGGGATAATGTTTTTAAAAACTCACTATGTTATAGTTTTACTTAAGTAAGTAGTCTCTGCCTACCTACGATGAGAAAGGGGCGTGACAGATACCCTTTGTAGCAACTGCTAATTTAAGCATAGAAGTGGTCTTTGCCTACCCCGATAGGAAATAGCCGTGATGGATATGTATGTATGTAAGTACTTAAGTGTTGTTAGACAAAAGTGTATACCTACATACTTATTATAAAGAAATTTCTTAAAAACATTATACTCGTATAATGTTATTTTTAATACTATGTTCTCCTCTAAGTACAGTTTCTGTTAAAGGTGCTAATAATTGACTTTAAAAATCAATCAACCAACTACGAAAAACAAAATATTCTCAGCTATTTGTTGTTAGCCCATATAATTATGTCCCCACCGAGGGGCACGAGCCTACTCTCATACAGAGAGTGATTAGGCCGTAATCCACCACGCTGGCCAAGTGCGGGTTGGCGGATTTCACACACACCTTCGAATTTCTTCTCTGGCGTATGCAGGTTTCCTCACGATGTTTTCCTTCACCGTTAGCAAGTGGTAATCGAATAAATCCTCAGCTATTTACCAAACCTTTTTTCCTAGTCACCTCACCGTCCAAAAGCTCTCTTCAAAGCTTTTATTGTTAAACAGATTAGAGCAAGATCGCGGCCAAAGGCTGTGGAATAAAGCCTCTTAAAGCTATCAAGAAATTGTCTTTTGCATTCTGTAAAGAACTTTTCAAATGAGGCGGCTGGTTTTAAGGGAAAGTCGTTATTTTTTGTTTTATTTATGATGATTATTTGATTTTGGGGGAAAAACATTGTTGTTTACATAATGTTACTAATATTATAAATGTCAATGTTTGTGCCGATATGTGAATGTTTTTTATTTTTTCACGCAAAAACCACTGAACATTGTATGAAACTTTAAAGTGCTTTTTGTTTTTGAGCTATAAATAACTGTAATTGAATAGACACATTAACAAGGTTCTAGTGTGTACGCGTGTTATGGTATCTACACACCAAAGCCGCCGGCTTTTTTGACAGCTGCCATTCGTATGACGTAAAGCCGCCGGCCCGCTGCGAGCCGCTCGTGTCACGCGCGTTCGTCGCAGACTCGCGAACCACGTACACACTATGTTTTTTGGTTACAATGTATGTAACGGTTACATACATTGTAACAGTTACAGTTACAGCTCCAGTTACAACAGTTACAGCTCGGTTCGCCATATCAATGGTAAAGTAATAAAATAATGAACACTTTTATTATTTTTTAAATAAACACTAAATAAACACTTTTAATTTATTACTTTGATATACCGGGGCGGTTAAATAACTATGCATTAGTAATCAAAAGTAATAGCAGATAAGTCATCTAACCTGGGATGTAATAAATAAACCACCCCTTTTAAACCGGTTTAAACCCCTTTTGTATGTAAATAAATCAATCTTTCACTAAATTACTTGCTAGTGTTGTCAAAAGCCTTAAGTCTTTAATTCGATTATTTTAAATCGACACCAAACTAATCGATTCATTTGAATATAGATTGACTATTTTAAGGAGTACAATATTTTATTTTAGCCAAAGGGAGGTATAAAAAATCGTTTAATTGAGTTTGAAATGTTTGAATTTTAATGTATACTACAGGGTGTATACTATATTTATTTAGGTGAATAATTAATTAAATAAAAGTTTTTTTTTTTAAATAATTTGTAATCTAATTCAATCAATCAATCATATCCGTCACGCCTCTCTCCCATTGGGGTAGGCAGAGACCACTTTCTTCCACTTGCTACGACCCAAACACACCTCTTTCTCTTCATCCACACTCATCAGTCACCACATACATGCCTGTCGGTTTAGGGTACTCTTAATTTGGCTTTTCTTGAGTAATCTTACTAATTATTAATATATCTGTTATAACCATTAGTCAGACTATAAATAATTATTAAATCAGTAAAATATATATAAAAAAAACAAAACCAAGAATGACGCAATTAAAAAAAAATCTCCTTACACTGGGTGTAACAGAAAGGGTATAAAAAGCCGAAACACAGCGATAGTCCTCATGAAACTAAACAACTTCGTCTCCCCATACAAAATGCCCGATCAGCTGATCGAGTAAGTATGGGCGATCCAAAAATTTTTTTCGAGTTACGACCCATGTTCCTTGGGGAAAGTTGTTCAGTTTCATGAGGACTATCGCTGTGTTTCGGCTTTATATACCCTTTCTGTTACACCCTGTATAGTTTTTTTCAAAGGTAATGTTTATTATGTATGAATATGTAGATATACGTAATTTCAATTTAAAGATATAAAACATTTTGGAAAATATAAAAAAATCAAAACAAAAGAAAAATAATCTCTCAGATCTTCAACAAAACACACATTCTAAGAAATCACTTCAATCAGAGAAAGATAAAAGATAGGATATTGTAAGAGTATGAAAGAGTTCGCAAACATCGTCACGTGAATAGTGTAGCCTAGGGCAAGACAAGCGCAATATCCTTGAAGAGAGGCCGATATAGTGCTGGGATTGATAAGTTAAAAGTAGTTTATCGATATTGATATTTTATTATTAGTTATAATAAGTAAAGACAGACATAAAAATATTATCATCAATTAAGACATATTATTACTTTATTGTTAAATTACTTTATTTATGGTTCAAAAAAAACAAAGTCTTTTACAGTCGATTTATAAGAAGATGAAAATCGATACATACAAATATATCTGTCACGTCTCTTTTCACCAAAGAGGACAAATACCATTCCTTTTCACATTCATCTGTGTTGTTATAAATGCGCGTAGGGCAAAGGTACTCTGACTAGGGTTTGACGTTAATAATAGAACTGCTGGGCAAAGGCCTCTCTCCTCTTCTTCCACGATTCCCTATCCTGGGCCACCTCTGCCCAGATATCCAAAAAGGTGTCCAACTAATTGCCACCTTTTTCGTGGGCTGCCGCGAGGTCTTTTGACTGTTCATTTAACAATATTTTTTATCGATATCGATAAACTATTTCACTTGAATGCCATCCCTAAAAGAGATTTGTTTCAATATGATAGCCTATTGACACAACATGGTGGTATAAGTGGCTCGTATCGTATCGTTTGTTTCATTTAATTCATTATAGATATTACATACACCCTGTATTTGAAGGAGGAAAATATTGTTGTTCATTTAGTTTGGGAGTAGTGGAGGACTGAGATAAGCAAAATAAAAATTTTTGAAAAAACCCACGACGCTAAAAATCTAATCAAAACAGAATTGTAATCAGACATTTCGTTTTCATTATATTGCAACATTGTTTTGCACTAATATTGTGGCGCCCCCTAGTGAGTTACAGCAATGACACCTATCTAAAAACATGCACCTATCACACTTTAACCCGTTATTGAAAACCGCATGAAAATCGGATCATTAGTTTAGAAGATAAGAGGGAACATTAACTTTGCTTTGCACTAATATTGTGGCGCCCCCTAGTGAGTTACAGCAATGACACCTGTCTAAGAACATGCACCTATCAAACACAAACTCGTTATTGAAAACCGCATGAAAATCGGATCATTAGATTAGAAGATAGGAGGGAACATTAACTTTGCACAAACGCACACACACACAAGCAAACATCTCTCATCCCAAACGCATATACCTGCTCCTTTCCGTCGTGGATAAAAAAAAGTAGTACCGTAAAATACATGAATGTCACCGTAATATTATGAATATTGTTAAATTACAATAAATCTCGAGATATTGTAATCTGACGAAAGATTGTGAACACTGACGTGGTGATTTCAATTTAGCATATTTTCGCTTGATTGTTATGCTATCTACACACCAAAGCCACCGGCATACCACCAGGCTAGGCCGGCGGCTTTAAGTCATACGAATGACAGCTGTCAAAAAAGCCGGCGGCTTTGGTGTGTAGATACCATTATAATATCAAAGTGAAACTGACAATGATTCATTCATTACGCTTTTTTTTTAAATAAAAAAAACCGATTCAGAACAAGTTTTAGGTTTTATGTTTTGCATAAGTAGGTTTAAGTAGTTTAGTAATTTGCATACCAAATTATTTAAATAATAAGGGCGTTTTCAAACTAGCGTATACGTTCGTTTTATAAATCGCGTCTATTTGCTTTTAAGCTCGTATAATCCATTGATATTGACATACGACACCTTGCCCGTATACGCGCGTTTAAAACGTTGGGTCTGAAAACGCCCTAATATAATATACAGTGTTTAAGTACTTACTATAAGTCTTGAAGTCGGTAGTCTGCGTGGTAGTACAATCGTCTCCAACCTGTATGTAAGTAGCCTCGCATCTGAAGATCCCTTCATCGTACGCTTTCACCTCCTTTATGACAAACTCCGAGTAGGTTTGGTTGCGGATGTAGGAGATTTCCGATCTGGGGACAAAGGGGGAGAAGTTGTTAGAAAAAAAAAAAATGGCAAATAGTTGGAAAACAAAGAAACAGATGTTTTTTTAAATTAGGTAATTTAAAAGCTGACGCAGTTTGGGGCGGCCTCCAACAATGTGGACTGACGACTTGGTTAATGTCGCTGGAAGCCGTTGGATGTGGGCAGCGCAAGAACGGTCGTTGTGGAGATCCTTGGGGGGTTTAGTCCAGCAGTGGACGTGCATAAGCTGACATGATGATAATGATGATGATTTAGAAGCTGTAAATGACTCCGTACGCATTTATCGACATATTTTGGAAAATTAATAATATATCTCAAAATTAAAGCTCAGGGGCCCAAGTCTACTAATTTTCAGTTATATTGTGTCGGCAGAGTGTCAATAGCATTTTTTGACACCTTTGGTCGCAATCCGTGTAAGCCATTATTTAGCAGAATATCAAATGTGTCAAAATACCATTGACAGTCTGCCGACACAAAACTGATATTATTTTAAATTAGCAGCCCAAGTCTGCTCATAATAATATTTTTCCAGTCAATCACTACCTATATTAATTATTTTGGCTCGATCAAGAAAGGCCAAGTCAAGAGTAGGTACCCTTAACCGACGTGCATGTATGAGGCGATTGACGAGTGTGGATGAAGCGAAAGAGGTGTGTTTGGATCGTAGTAAGTTGAAGGAAGTGGTCTCTGCCTACCCCAATGGAAGAGAGTCGTGACGGATATGTATGTATTGGCTTAAACAAAAAAGAGAAGCATGTTCCTTTAAGAAGTGTGTTTGTATCGTAGCAAGTGGAGGAAAGTCTCTGCCTACCTCGATGGGAGAGAGACATCACAGATATGTTTTTTATTGGCTTTTTTCGACCCAAATACTTCAATATTTGAAAATTACTGCGTTTTCCAACAAAAGCCCTCAATAAACCTTTGCTTCAATAAAATACCTGCGCTTTTAGCTAGCATTAAACATCGCGTCTATACCTCGACCGGCCATTAATTTGTCCACGCCAATTCCAGTTGGATTGGGGTAAGTATAAAGATGTATAGTAGGTTACCTATACTCTAATGGAATAACTGCTAGTTGTGGATGAATCAGTCGAAGTTGTTAGTTGTCTGCATGGAGGAATTTGAAGTATTATTGATAATTATAATGTTGTTATTGTACCTATAAAGAATAAAATTTACACACAATATTGTAGTCGACGTTATTTAAAAAAAAAATATGCCTACTTTGATAAAGCATAATATCTTCTCACTCAGACATAAAGTGGCAGTTTTTTATTTAAAAAAAATATTGCACTATTAATTGCAACAGAATGTATTAATTTGAAAATATACTCAAAAACTAACCTCAACAAATAACTTAACAATAATGGCGATTACCCTACCAACAATAGCCTGGCTCTTAAATATATGTGTAGTCAAAATTAATTAGCCTAACACTACAATAAGATACACTACCGTCTACAAACTATACTTTACAATTTACCACTTTAATTATTAGACTGTCTTTACCACACGTCTATACTTTATTTCCTTTCTTCTCTTACACTCCTTTCTCTATCAATTTATATAGTTTTAATTGAATCCTGAATGGAACTGAATTCCATATTTGAAACCCGAAACCGCAGTTTTTAATCAAAATTTTTCTGAATTCTAATTTTAAAAATGTTCTTTTTTTGCTTTTTTATGTTTTAGTTTATTGTATTTTATGTTTTGTAAAGGTCTTTGGTGTAATGATTTGACATTTTAACTAACATATTTTGAGGGTAATTAAACTGGGACCCAAGTCTGCTAATTTAAAATAGCCTCAGTTGTGTGTCGGCAGAGAGTCAATGGCATTTTTGACACATTTGGTATTCTGCTAAACAATGGCTTACACTGATTATTTATTTATTTATTAAGGATCGCCAGTGAATATTACATTACAAATCAGCTTAAAATACTAACACAATACAGATTGGTCAATGCATATTCTGTTGAAGGCAACCACAACATGCGTTTAGGGACCAAATGTGTCAAAAATGCCATTGACACTCTGCTGACACACAATATGCTGTACCTTTTGTTTAACTTCTCTTTTCTTTTCTATCTCTTTGTGCTATCTTAAATAAATTGTTAAATAAAATAAATAATTATACAACTGAGAATATTGTAAATTAGCAACTTAGCCGTCTTGTTTAAAAAAAAACGGATAAATAACATGTTTCTCAAACATCTTTATGGATTTTTCTTGGGGCATTAAAAATCTTGCTATCTTTGTTTTGTTAAAAAAACAGTTATAAGTTAATGCAGCATTATATTAAAGATCTTTTCAGCAACTACCTAGCTTTTGAATTCAGAACAAAACATTTGAAAATCAATACGCTACGATTTTCAACTTTTTTCCTAGTTATTACCGTTCAATAGCTCCCATACAACGCTTGCATAAAGTTGCTACATTACAGAGTACTATTGTCAATAGTACAATGTTCGAGTTGTATTCAAAGCTGTGTTGCTTACTGTATTGCAGTTTCAATATTAGAACGAGTTTGAAATTCGAATTGTTTGTAAAATAATATGTACTTATTGGAGATTTGAAACAAATATATGTCGGACACATCTGAGATTACGTTCATGAAGGCTATTTTGGAATCATTTGCAAACTCTTTACTGCTCAATTGCAACAACTGGCTTGTTTCTGACTGGTTGTCAGTTTGACGCTTTCATATTTGAGTTGCTGTCATCTATGATGGATTCTGTTTGATTATTGATTTGATATCGGTCATGAAGAGATATCGGAAGACATCACGTACATCTTGTTATTTTATAACGTGATTGGAAACTACGCAATAAAGCTAGTTTGTTCAGTACACGCCCACTATCTTATTTTAACGAAACTCCTTGTTATGGACGAGGATGGGATTCAAACCCACGCTCAAATGTTTCTCAAATGTTTACCTACCAAGGACAGGTAAACATTAAGAAAATAAAAAAGAAACAAAAAATGAGACAGTCCTTCCAAAAACAGAAAAAGCAAAAACCATTTAATTTCAACCTCTTCAGACATTCTTAAAAGCTTAAAAATAAAAATATTGAGACCTACGTCCGCCATTTCTAAAAACATTGCTGATTAAAAAAAAGATAAACGAAAATCCAGACATATTTTGTCCCGCGTCTTTTAGAATTTTATGTCCGTTTTTCTAGATTAAAGCTTCTGATAAAGAAAACTAAAAATCTAAAAATATTAACTTGAATGTAGAGTCATGAAAACCAGGGGCCGAAGTCTGCTAATCTATCTTCTATCTATATAAATAAAAATGAATTGTTGTTTGTTAGTCTGATTAAAACTCGAGAACGGCTGGGCCGATTGAGCTGATTTTGGTTTTAAAATGTTTGTTGTAGTCCAGGGTAGGTCTAAACGGTGAGAAAAATTCGAATAATTGCCGGGAAAGCCCTAAAACAGACCTTTTCTTTTTCCCATACAAATGTTTTCTTACTAAAATGTAGAGTCAATTTGAACTTTATTCCTACACAATAAAGTTCATTCTAAGGCGGGACAAAGCTCGCCGGGGCAGCTAGTTAACAATATATTCCCAGTTGTGTGTCGGCAGAGTGTCAATGGCAATTTTGACACATTTGGTCACAAACTCGTAAAAGTGTAAGCCATTGTTTAGAACAAAAAACATGACAAAAATGCCATTGACACTGCTGACACACAACTGAGGCTATTTTAAATTAGCAGACTTGGGTCCCTGCTTGACACTAAGTCCGTGTGTCTATAGCAGCTCTCTACTCTTTACTCTCTACAGCAGTTCCCTATATTCAAAGACAGATAGCTATCCGAGACCGGTAGTACTTAACTGTCACATAGCTGTCACTTTTGATTTATCCTTCAGAAGAATCCCATACATTTTTTGGCACCAGTAGGTTCATAGGGACCGAAAATTCTAAGACAACAATTTCTGTCTCCAGTAGGGCAAAACCAAAGATAGATAGAGGCTGTTCCCTAAGTAAGTAAATTAAGCGATTTAATGATGAATTTAATGATGATAGAGATATATAGATATATATGAAGTTTTATATTTTTTCATGACTTTACAACAAATAGCATGACAATACAATTTACGTTTTTTTTAAACATAAAACTTAAGCGAAAAAATTCAACCCAAACATCATACAAATACGTATTCTTGTTTCTACGTCTACGGTGTACAGTTACGTTGAGTTACGTCAAGCTACGTGATCGTTGTGGTGTGTTGAGAAACGATGTGTGCTCGCAGATATAGGAGTTTACTTGCTTTGTTTATGGCAACACTGCTCTTTACATCGTTATGTACATTGTTATGGTAACACTGTGCTTAAGGTACGACGAAATTTGGGATTTTAAGTGTAAAATAAAATATGCCTTTTTTATCTAATGTCTATGAAGAGAGGAAGACCACGGAGGACTTATAAAGGTTGTAACAGAAAGGGAGTATAAAGCCGAAACACAGCGATAGTCCCCATGAAACTGAACAACTTTTTCTAAGGATTACACCAAATTTCGCCTTCCCATACCAAATGTTCGATCAGCTGATAGAGTAAGTATGGCGTTCCAAAAAAATTTTAGAGTTACGACCCATGGTCCGTAGTGAAAGTTGTTCAGGGGCCGGATTCTACTAATTACCAAATGAAAAATGGTGTCTCTCTAGAATGTGAATTGTAAGATTTTACACATTTTGGTATTCTCTTAACAGATAAGTTGACAGTGGACAACTATCGGCCGTACATTTTATTACTTTACTCTTTAATCGGTATTCTACTCCGCAATGTCACATAAGTGGCAGTTCCAAACGGTATTCTCTTCGCTATTTGACAGTAGTTCTCTAATGGCATTTCGTTCGGTCGTTCAGTCGTTCGTTCACCCAAACACTATTTCGGTGTTTTTTCAAAAATTAACGTGCAATTTATGCAAAAAATGCATTTAAAGCTTATAGAATAAATATTCTGTATTTTAAAGTATGTCTAAGCTTATTCTAGGTCGAAAAAATCAATCAATCGGTTGATCAATCTCTTCGAACAATAATTTTATTAAATATTGGCAACATCGACAACTAAATCCCTCGTCAAGGACAAATCAAAGACAAAGCACTTTAGAGACTACTAATCGACTATTAATCGTGGCACTTAAGAGAATACCAAATTTGTGACCTATTACTGTAGAATGTTAATTTGTTGGCTATAGTCTGGTCGCTTAACTTAATTTAGCGGAATTGGTACCCAGTTTCATGGGGACTATCGCTGTGTTTCGGCTTTATACCCCCTTTCTGATACACCCTGTATAGTTCAAATAAATGAGGGAATAGAAGTTGTGTCGTATCAGGTGCTCAAACGGACAGAGAATAGAGTAAAATGGCGTAGACTACACCGACAAGAGCGACGCTCTTAAATCATGATGATAGATAAAAATATAGATTTTTTTTCTTTTTTCATGACTTCACAACACATGACATGACAATAAAATTCACGTTTTTTTTTTTTAACACAAATAAAAAAACAACTGGTCCCAAAATAAACCTTTCCAGTTTCCACACATTGTTAAAAGTCACCCTCTACCTAATAGAATAATCCGCGAACACGCAATGGCTTTAAAAAGAACCCATAAAAAAGTTTATATCCTCGCGACATTTCCGGCTGACCGTCACGCCGGACACCGGACGCCGGACGCCGGAACGTAAACCGTAAAAAGCCGTTAACGTAAAAAAATATACGGCCAGTCATTATTTTCAAACCGTTAAATTGGAAAGCTTAGATTTTCATTACGTTTATTTCGTTTTTTTTATTCAATTTCGGTTTTATTGTTTTCGCGCGTGATTAAGAATTGTTGATTTAAATTATGGATGTGTTTTTGTTATAAATGTTATATTTTAACTCTGTAGAGGTTATTGTTTTGTGATTTTATTATGAAAACAAACCTTGAAAAGATAAAAATTCAATTTCGATCCGTATTATAAATTGGGGAGCAATTCTGATCACGGTTGAATCATGAGTACTAATTCTGGTACCAGAATCAGCTCTAGTTCTAATTGCTTTGGTAAACTATATTTTTTAAAACATACAGAAAACATAAATCTTTTTTTTTAATTCTACATTGTTGGTATTGTAAAATTCGTTCCATTACGGACACTTTGTTTTTAGCAAAATCACAGTTCCCACTTTGTTAAATACAAATATCACAAACCATCCCTTTTACCAACACACTAAACCCAATGAGGCCTTAAAAAGCCTCCTTATGAGGCCCTAAAAATAAAGGCGGTCTTATGAAGCCTTCAAAATTTAGGAAACGAGCAACTTATAGCGTCATAACCTCATAAAAGGTTAAGACGTAGTTGTCCTTGTTTCTTGTAAAATATCGAATGGGTTTGGGTTAAACTAGGGTTAAGTTTAGTGTAGAAAACCAAGCTTTATATTTTTTTAAACCACTCAAGTGTTTGATACAATGAGAAGGTATTTTTTTTTAATGTTTGGGACATTTCACACACGGTCACCTGACCCCAAACTAGGTAAATCCTGTACTATGGGTATCAGGAACTGATAAAATATAGATAGATAAATATATAACACCCAGACACGGAACAAACATTTATGCTCATCACTTAAATGCTTGTAACCGGCGGGGATCGAACCCGCGACCCGTGCGTAGGAAGCAGACGCACTGCCGACTACACTTACAGGCTTGTCAATTATTTATAACCCAATTGATTAAATGAAAGATAGTCATCGTCATAGTGTACCTGCACTACCGATATTGATTTCTCTGTTTGATTGAGCCGAATTTATAATTTAAAATGTTATATTATCTGTTTTTCTTTTCTTTATTTATATAAAATATTTAAATTAAAAAAAAAATGTTATAAAAAATCTGGGTTTATTAGCGACTTTCTTTCTGTTTTTGGTTAATTTTTTTACTATGTTTAATGATCTTACACTAATAAACAATGACAAACAAGAACCAAATCAATATTTTTAATGAATATATATGTACATGTACAAGTGTACATTTGTGTGTACACAAAAAAAAAGTGTACACAAAAACAAAAGGTAAGAAATAATGTTTCATTTGGGGTCGCGTCGCGCGTTAATACGACAAAAACTCAGAAATGCTCAATTTTTAAGGATTCCGCGTTTGGGCTCGTACTTATCACACCAAGAGGAGATTAACCTTAGAGGTGCGGCTATAAGAGTAGCGGAGATATTAGCGGAGCGGAGAACTGGTAATACCTATTTGTGAATGTAGATGGATGGATAGGTGGATGGATGGATGGATGGATGGATGGATGGATGGATGGATGGATGGATGGATGGATGGATGGATGGATGGATGGATGGATGGATGGATGGATGGATGGATGGATGGATGGATGGATGGATGGATGGATGGATGGATGGATGGATGGATGGATGGATGGATGGATGGATGGATGGATGGATGGATGGATGGATGGATGGATGGATGGATGGATGGATGGATGGATGGATGGATGAATGAATGGATGGATAGATGGATGGATGGGTGAATAGATGGATGGATGAATGGATTGATGGAGAAATATCACTGAATGGATTTTGATGAAACTTAACAATATTTATTTTTGTTCATATACAATACAATACAAATATTCTTTATTGCACACAAAGATATAAGGACCAGCAAATGAGCATCGAAGCAACTAAATGCGAATATTGTGTCAACTGATTTTGTTTTTTTTTTCTAATAAGAACAATGTCGATAAGTATATGACAATGAAGGGTTGTCATATTATTAACGACATTGTTCGCCATGTGCACCGACCCTTAAACGTTTTTTTTAGCCTATTTTGTCCCACTGCTGGGCAAGAGCCTCTCCCGTGCGTCTCCAAACACCCCTGTTATTAGCTGCGTCCCACCAACCTTCCCTGAATGAGCGTAGGTCCTTAAACGTTAAAAAAGTAAAAAAAAAACAAAAGGCTCAAAAATTTCGTAGCCCCCCAATATAAATAAGAGGCTTTATCCCCGGATTATCTCTTTAAGAATTACGCGTGTGTCTGCTTCGAGGTTTTTACGCAAATACGGACTTTGTCAGATGCCAAATCCTGACTTAAAGGAAATGTTTGCCGGGTTATTGAGGGGTTAAGATTTAGGAGGGAAGGTCGGGGTGTTTTTTTTTGTGGCATTGATGTTATATTGTTTTTATTATGTAAGTTTAATATCGAGTGCCTCTGTGGTAAAAGTGGCATAATCAATGAGGATAGAAAATAAGGAGTGGCCCTATTTTTTTCTTTCATAAACAAATGAGTTTATGACAACGTGCCAAGGTTGGCGCAAGTTTTTCATAGTTTTCTTGGTAGATGACCTGACAAACGTTAAGAAATTACATACAAAACGTAGCCATTTTGCGCCAGATCAGGCACGCAGATCCAGATGGTATGGCACCTCCTTATATCTCTCGTGTTTTCCGTCATATGACGTTCCACAGTTATTATTAATGTCTACTAACGTAAGGTTATACTTTTTTATTCTAATGCTGTCAAGGATTCTTGTATTTTTTGATTAAATCTTAAAGAGTTTGAACTATGAAAAATACTAAACATCTTGAAAAAAATTGTCTATCAAAATGAAAATGAAGTGTTTTATTCCAAAACAGGCTAAATTCATTACACTTTTTTGATGTCACTTTTTTGATCTAAAACTGATAGTACCTATATTCATACTGATTTTTTAATAAACCTTTTTATCCCACTGCTGAGCATAGACCCCGCATCCTTTCATCTTTTCCTATTGACTAAAACATAATTTAACATCTCAGATAAGAAAAAGGCCCCCAAATCATTATCCAAAGATCACCCCCCAAAAAAAAAAAAAAACAAAATTTATTTAAAAACATAACCTCAAAAAGCGACACGTCTAATTTACGCTCCTAAAATGACAGTTGAAACGCACGCGCGAGAAAAAGAGTGCTGTCAAATCGGTGGTGGCGAATTATAATAATTTATGCACGAGATGACGTCATTTGGGAGACAGGTGTGGAGTTAGGGATGCATTTTAAAAGTAAAAAAGATTTTTAACTTTTTTATAATAATTTGTTTTACAGAGGAAGAATAGATTGGGTCAGGTAGCAGTTTAAAAGTAAAAAAAAGATTGTATACATTTTAAGTTTTTTTTAATGATTTCGTTTAGCGATGGAAGGATTTCTTGAATGTGCATGAAACGAAGAAAGTGTGTTCGGATCGCAAGTGAAGGGAAGTGGTCTGTCTACCACGATGGGAGAGAGGTGAAACAGATATGTATGTATGTATGTATTTATCACGTTAACTACCGTATTTTAAATAAACTTAAAAGCTAAATTACCTACAGAAAAAAAAATATTTTTTTAACAGACAAATATAAATAACAACGTTTCAAACAAGAAAATAGAATGCGAAAATAAAAAAATATCTAACATTTTTTGTTTCTTAAGCTATCTTCGATTTCGATAATGCAGTTAATTACATTCAAAATGGCAAAGCTGCCGGAATCGATAATATCTACATTGAAATGATCAAATATTCTAATTGTGAATTGCTAAATGATGAAATATTCGAAATAATTAAATTAATATATGCAAGAGGTATTGTACCTACAGATTTTAGAATTAGCAAAACAGTAACACTGCCAAAGAAAACGAACACACTGAAATGTGAAGAGCATCGCACACTTAGTCTTATATCACAAGCAAGTAAAATTCTATTGAAAATTTTGCAAAACAGAATTCGACCTATAGCTGAGGAATATCTGGGACCAGATCAATACGGTTTTCGACAGCAAAAAGGGACAAGAGAAGCCATATTAGCCTTGAGATTAGCAATAGATAGGAGATTAGAGTTAGATTTAGATACCCACATTGCATTTATAGATTTAGAGAAAGCATTTGACAAAGTTAATTGGAAAAACATGATGATCATTTTGAAAGAAGCGGGATTAGATTATAGAGACCGTAAAATTATATATGAGCTTTATAGAAACCAGGAAACAGTAATAGAAATAGGAGAAGAAAAGGAACAGGCAAAGATAAGACAAGGAGTTAGGCAGGGATGTCCACTTTCACCACTTATATTTAATATTTTTATAGAATGTGCCATCAGAAAACTGGTAGAATCAGGAAATGGGGGGGTTAAGTACAATGGGACAAAAATACAATTCATACGTTTTGCTGACGATATAGCTGCGTTAGCCGAAAGCTCAAACCAGCTAGAAGAGCTACTAACGGACATGAACCAGGTTTTTGAGGAATTTGGTTTGAAAATCAATGTGGCAAAAACCAAAACACTTGTAGCATCAAAATCAATAGCCAGGCATAGACAGATTAAAATAAATTCCACAGTCTTAGAGCAGGTTAAACAATTTAAATATCTGGGCAGTCTTATTACCAGCGACTCAAGATGTACACCTGATATAATTGCTAGGATAGCGATGGCCAAGCAAGCTTTTAATAATAAAAAGTACCTTTTCAAAGCCCGCATAGCAAGAACAATCCGAAAAAAGCTTATAAAGGTGTACATCTGGAGTATCGCTCTATACGGCAGCGAAACGTGGACAATAAAAAGGATAGAGAAAGACTGGAGGCATTTGAGATGTGGTGTTGGCGAAGAATGGAGAGGATAAGTTGGACTGAAAAGAAGAGAAATGAGGAGGTATTACAGATTGTGGGAGAAAAGAGAAGTTTACTTAAATCTATTGAGAACAGAAGAGGAAAGATGCTAGGACATTTGATACGACATGATTCCTTCATAAAAAACATCATAGAAGGAAAAATTGAAGGGAAAAGGAAGAGAGGAAGACCAAGACGGACGTTCCTAGAACAGGTGAAGGAAAAGACGGGTGTCATGTCGTATCAAGATGTTAAAAAGAAGGCAGAAAATAGGGAGGGATGGAAGAGGCTCCACCGACAAGAGCTTAGCTCTTAAATAAGAAGAAGAAGAAGCTATCTACACACCAAAGCCGCCGGCATGCCGCCGGGCTAGGCCGGCGACATTACGTCATACGAATGGCAGCTGTCAAAAAAGCCGGCGGCTTTGGTGTGTAGATACCATTAAAAAACTAATCCCAATTCAAAAATTATCAAGGCAATCAATTTATCACAGCAAAATCAAATGCTTAATAAATATACTAAACAAAAGTAAAAAAAAATACTCAACTTTTTTTTAACAAAGTGTATCCGTCCTAAATACATCCCTGTACAAGAATGAGTACGCGAAAATGTGAAATATTACACAGAAGGCAGTGGAGGACGTGGGCCGCATCCAGGTGGGACTTTAAATCATTATTTAGATGGGTTACGTGCTTCAGCCGCGAGTACCTTCCTTACGTACCTATATCGTACGGTTGTTACGTTTACGTTGGAAAAATACGTTGAATTTTATATAGAGGCTGCCCGCGACTTGTCATATTAAAAAAAAGATATTTCACAATAATATATCCTATGTGTTGTTGCGGGGAGGCCTCTGCCCAGCAGTGAAATCTTAATGGCCAACAAAAAATGTGTTATTCTGATAATATAATTTATTTATTTATTTAACAGTTTATTATAAGATGATAGTACATAGATACAGAAAAAAAGAGAAGTTATACAAAAGGTACAGCATATTAGGGATGTCATGGATATGAAATTTCGGATACGGATTGGATACGGATTTAGGAATGATTGTTATACCGGATACGGTTACCAGTGGCGGTACGTCCATACAAGCCCAAAAGCCGGGCTTGCCTTACAAAAATATCACATACCTAATACATTCATTTCATAATTTACTCTTATAAAATATTCAAAGATTTTATATTTAAGACTCCAAGCCAAAAAAAAAGTAAAATCTGTACATTTTTATGAGCCAAAAAAGCGCGCCATCTATGAATGAACATCACAACCCGGATTACGATTACGTCTATATTCTGTTTCGCTCGCACTCATTGGCTTCTTATGTGGCTTGCTGTTGTACTACTCTAATGTATGAGAAATTACCTAAAAACCATCATAATTTGGTCGGCTAATTACATCAGTTTGTATGAAAACCTAAGCCGGGTTTGCCTATGAGTATAGTCACGTATAGTTAGTATTTGCGAGACTGACGGAATGCGACCAACTTCAAGTTATTTATTTATTAGTGGCCGCCGCCGCCGCCGGTCGGTAATTGTTGTTGTTTTTTTTTGTGTTTATGAAAAGTTTTGCTCGTTTCATAGTTTTATTGTAATAAATTGACTTTCGTTACGAAAATGAGCAGTGATAGTGAGGCCGTGGTGCCTTGTGAAGGTTTGAAATGTGTTAATAACTTTGATCAACGACGCAAAGTAAATTCATTGAACTGTTATGAAAAGAAGCAGCTCATCGTTTTGGAAATGCCAACCCCGGATTTAAATATTTCGTTTTGCAGTAAGTCACCAACTTTTTACGATTACGTAATAATATCTACATACTTTCTTTCTAAGTGGTTTTCGTGCATTTCAAACCAGAGCAAGAGTGAGGTTATCTATTCATCCGCACAATCAAACAACGGTTTTGTCAATGACATGTATTTAATTCTGTCTAGAATTAGTATACTTTTCGTGTGCTTTGATATATCTACTCCACGTAATCGTATTTCCAACCCGACCGCCTAAAAAGAAAATAGCGCTAAAAGAAGAAAGCACAAGTGTTGAAAACGAAACTAAGTAGGTACGAAAACACTTTTTTACGATCGGTTATGAAGTCGAGTAAAAAAAGTACATTTTAGGATCTCTGGCTTGCCCTGTCCTTAGGTCCTAGGCACGCCACTGACGGTTACGGATACGAATAATAAATTATTTCGGATTATCCGTTAGTTTCGGTTACGGATATAAATTTTTTAAGTAATTTCAAAAGTAAAATACAAACAAATAGGTAATAAAGTAGTTTTACTTAGTTTTTGGCAGGAATTTCAATCAGTCTGTGAGTAATTATTACAGCTATTTAAAATAAAAATAATTATATTGAGTATTATCTATCTAAATTTCAGATGTTTTAGATTCTAAAACACCTACAATGAAAATGGAATAACAAAATTATTACTTATACTGAATCAGTAATTTCGTATTCAAAGAAAATATTAAAATCAGAATTAAATTAAGTTTACTATAACTATAATTTAAGTCGAACATAACAATCATAGCTTTTTTTTTAATAATTTGTGCAAATATAACAATCATAATCTTCCTTTTTTATTCTTAACTTATTCATAAATGGTCTTACATTAATTTATAATAACATTTAACATTTTCAATAATCAAAATTTATCTTTATATTTATATGGCAGCGGTCGGCCGATCAAAACAACTTGTCATAACGTGTCTCAATTTGGCTCCGCCCCTATCCGATATTAAGCGAAACTTTTATTTCGGATTCGGTTACGGTTACGGATGATTTTTTATATCGGATATCCGATAGTTTCGGTTACGGTTACGGAGCTCCCTAACATCCCTACAGCATATTATTATTTATAAGTTACAATATTGCCAAGTTTCATCAAAATCTGTTCAGTAGTTTTTGCGTGAAGTAACAATCATTCATCCATCGGCACAAACATTGACATTTTAAATATTAGTAGGTTTTTCAAAATGAACAAGAGATGAGAAGGAGAGATGAGTTCGGCTCATTCGGCGAAAAATGGGATGTCCTAGCGTACAGCAGAACTGGGACCCAAGTCTGCTAATTTAAAATAGCCTCAGTTGTATGTCAGCAGACTGTTAATGGCATTTTTGGCACATTTGGTATTCTGCTAAACAATGGCTTACACTGATTGCGACTAAATATTTTAAATGGGCCATGGGACCCAAGTCTGCTTATTTACAATATTATCAATTGTGTGTCAGCAGAGTGTGAATGGCATTTTGTGACACATTTGGTCGCAAACAGTCTAAACCATTGTTTAGCAAAATACAAAATGTGTCAAAAAATGCTATTGACACTCTACCGACGCAAAACTGAGGCTATTTTAAATAAGCAGACTTGGGGACTAGATGCAGAGTAAAGAGGCCTTTGCCCAGCAGTGGGACGTGATAGGTCTGTACCTATATCTGTTTATACAGATTAAGATAAGTAGTAATAACAATTTATTTCTAAAGTCAATCAGTTATAAAATATTCTGTGTAACGCAAAGCTAGTGTAGTGTATAGTAAATGGAAAATATTCAATTAATCATAATGTTCTAAATATATTAAAACTAGACAGCAAGTTAAAGCAAGGGTTCAATTTAAAAATAAAAGGTTCCGTAGACTATTTTCAGCTCAATTAATTATTAATCTTTCACATCCCAGAAAAAAAGAACAATTGAAAATCTATTGAGTCTGGGTTTAAAATGGGTCAGTGGGATTTGAGAGGTTAATGGATCTTTCTTTTTTAAATATAAGTACCTATTAAAATTAATTTTGTTATCTTTTACGGTATAATATTATACCGATATTCATCAATAACATCAATCTAAATACGTTACGGTTTTCCCATCAGAATACAGAACCCAAAAACATATTAATCAAAATAATATTTTTCCATTAAGAAGGTAATTCGCCGAGTCATGTTGTTGAATAGTAATAATGCTACGGCGGCGTAGCGCGTGTAGCGTTTAACTACGAGGAAGCTACGAGCTACGATGTGTAAAATGGTAGTTTTGTAATTTGTTCTTTTTGTGTTGATTTTCATTATTTATTTAAATACTAGAGGTTTACTGCGACTTCGTTTATGTATCTGAAGAAAAAATTGCCTACGTATGTGTTATTCTGACGTGCAAACTACAGTTTTGCAAAGTATCATTAGAATCTGTTCGATAGATTTTTCTTGAAAGAGTAACAAACATCCTGACATTTATCGGCACAAACATTGACATTTATAATATACTAGAGGCTGCCCGCGACTTCGTATGCATTTATCATCATAATTATCTTGTTAAAACGCAATATCTGAAAAAAAAATAGCCTATGTGTTTATCTAATGTCCAAGCAACACTATTGTAAAATTTCATTAAAATCTATTCGATAGTTTTTCCATAAAAGAGCAACAAACATCTTTACATCCATCGACACAAACATTGACATTAACAATATTAGTAACAAACATTTTGACATACTGACCTCTCCAAGAACCAACTTAAGAGTACAATAAATCAAGCAACCGAATGTTTCCATTTGCGACGAGACTACTTCGATCCCGCGGCTCCGTTCGCAATCGGATATATCCGCATAAATCACTGATCGCCACTGACGTACATTCGTAACAAATCGAGAAATTCTGAGCGTTTTTTGTATTGAGTTGGGAGAGGTAGGAGCGAGTGTAAGAGTTGAGATGGTTAAAAAAATGGGAAAATATAAGTTTTATTATTTTAAATATTATATATAATAATTATAATATAATACTATATAATTATATTTTTCTATTAAATGTATTTTTTTGTAACGTGAGATCTTTTTTTTCACCTTTTTATTTTTTTAATCTTTAATCTCTCTATCTCTCTTCTTCTCTTCATTTTTATTTTTACTTTATAAAAGGGATCCTTACACGTCAATTTGTAAGCTCAATAAGATTATATTACCTATTTAGGACAAATCTAGACAGATTTTCGTTAATGATTTCATATAATTTCATATCAAAGATCTATTAGCCTTTAATTAGTAGCCTTTTATAGCCTAAAATATTGTTTTTCACTTCTTTTTCTTATCTAGTCATCTATGTCCCACTGCTGGGCGAAAGCCTCTTTTTCTCCACGATTCTCTATCCTGACCCGCCTCTACCTATCCATGAAGGTGCCTATCTTACTTTTTTTATTAGCCTATTTCGTCCCACTGCTAGGCAAAAGCCTTTCCCATGCTTCTCCAAAGACTCCTGTTATTAGCTGCTTCCCACCAATCTTCCCCGAATGAGCTCACTTATGAATTAAAAAAAAAACACTAAAACAAAAAAAGAAGACAAAATTGTCTCTTATACTCGTACCTTCAAACCTTTCCCACCTCTAAAGGGTCTAAAGTCCCCACAATGGATAGCTCGATAACCTGCCCATAATTCATCCCCCTTATATTAAGGGAGGGATTTACATACAGCCTTCGGGCACCTTCGGGTGTCTTCGGATGTCTTCGGAGGATTTCGGCCGCGATCGGGTGACAGTTGATTTATGTCAAAGGTTTGTGGGTTTTGGAGGGAGGGAGGGCGTTGTGAGTGGTGTTGTGAATGATTGGTTAGTCAAAAGATATATTAAAGCTAGAGGCAGACTGATCTTACGTATGCAACGTGTGACATGCATTATGACATCTACTACAAATAAATAATATTTAACAGGGGTCCAAGTCTGCTAATTTACAATATTCTCAGTCGTGTGTCGGCAAAGTGTTAATGAGAGTGTCAATGTCATTTTTTGACATATTTGATCGCAATCAGTGTAAACGATTGTTTAGCAGAATACCAAAAAAATCTCATCGATACTCTGCCGACATACAACTGAGGTTATTTTAAATTAGCAGACTTGGGGCCTTGGTGTAATACACTTATCACAAGCAACGCTAGAAAACGGCAAAAAAAAAAAAAAAAATAATTCATTGAACATACATACATATCTGTCATGCATCTTTACCTTAAACGCAGAGACCACTTCCCTCCACTTGCTACAATCCAAACACACTTCTTTCACTTCATCCACATTTATAAATCGCTTCGTACAAGCTCATTATACATATATGTAACTCTAAATAATATTTGTACGTGACTTCTATAATTGTCATACATTTAAACATATAGTAGGTATGTATGTATATATAAATCACGAACGAAACAATGAAACAACTGATAACTTGTCTGTCTGTATGTGCAAGTAATTAAAGACGAATGCCAAGTCAGATACTTATGAGATTTCAGACATTGAAGTAGAGTTTTACTAGATGGTATATAAAATATATATATATAAATAAGTGTTGATACTGAGAAATTATTATTTAAGATTTACAATCGTTGGTTGTGCAACTATAACATGTTGTTGGGAGAGGAAGACGAAGGCGAATGTATTTAGATCAAATTGGCGACTTACCCAAAACTGGCGTGCAAATATGAGGAGACTGATGAATGTGGATGAAGCGAGAAAAATATGTTTGTAAGCAAGTAGAGGAAAATGGTCTCCATCTACCTCAATGAGAAAGATGCTAGGTGCGTCCAGATAGAGCGAATTGGCTCGCGCGGCAGCCTCAACGTTTTGCCTCGCGAGCGGTGCGCGCGAGCCAAAACGTTGAGGCAACCAAACACTGAGGCAATGCTCGCGAGGCAGACCGAGCCATCAGAATTCCTTGCGCATTCAAAATGGACAGCTACATTTCGAGTGCAACAATGATTTTGCTTGCTTATTTAGTAAGAAAAAAAAGATATTAATGCAAATGAAAAGACCAAGATACGACTTTATGGAATGATATTGTGTTTGATAACTAATAATTTCACACGTTCGTTAGTGACTGAATTTCATCATTTGTGCTCGTCGCTGGTGGAAAAGGTTATGAAGCCTAACACTAATTTTAGGGATGCAATATGTGTTATGCCTCTAGTACACTATGGCCCAGCGCTGGGCCAGCGCTGGTCATCAGCGATGGTCACCAACGTGGTTGAACGCTAGTACACTATGGCCCAGCGCACTTAGTACTTGTAGATAAAATTCTAGAAGGCATCCGTGTTTGTTCTAAAGGCCAATTATATACCAACCTATTACATATGCACATTTACTAACTATGCTGAACGATCTCCGGGCAATCACAACAACCCAAAAGCAACCAATTCTTTCTTAAGTCGTGTTATACTACCTATCCAAAGGTTTTCTTTATATTCCTTTTACCAAGAGCAATAAACTTTTCCCTTGACAAAGATGGAAGCGATGATGCTGGTGGAATATATTTAAGCTTATCCAGTGCTATTCGTTTCTAAATATAAAAAAAGCAAAGCCACCAATGCCACCAACAATCAACTCTAAGAAGCAACTTACATAAAACTTACAGCAAGCTTTAATTGTAATATTATTTTTAAAATAAATAGTTATTATGAAAAATAAATAAAGACTATTTCATGGAAGTTACTTCAATCAAAATAATTTAATAAAGTTTGGCTCTATGATTTTTGATCCTTGCTTGTCCTGAATGGATGAATATAAAAAAGAAACATTGTATGTACCTACTTATGTTAATGAATCAACTTTGCTCAAACGTTGATCAAGTACTCAAAGTATCAAGCGACACGATGTGTCCTAACGCACTCGCGAACACGACAGCACCGTCCACACTGCCCGAACAGCGCATGCTGAGGCACCCTGAGCGCGTCCATTCACGGCTCGAACCTGAGCGCCGCTCGGCCGAGCCATCATGCACCCGAATGGCTCTGATCATGTCCACACTGACCGAGCATTTGCCTCGCGAGGCAGCCGCGCATGCGCGTGTGGTTGCGAAGACCGTGCCAGAACCCACGGTTCGACCCCGAGCGCCTTGCGGCCGAGCCATCATGCGCCCGAATGCCTCGAAGCACGTCCACACTGACCGAGCATTTGCCTCGCGAGGTAGCCGCGCATGCGCGTTCGCGTGCCGGACTCATCTGACAGCGCACGCCTCAGCCCTGAGCACCGTTCGGGCGCATGATGGCTCGGCCGCTCGGCCATTTGCCTCGGCCGCTCGGCCATTTGGGTGAGCATTCGTACGCCCGAACGGCCCTGAACACGTCCACACTGACCGAGCATCTGGCTCGCGAGGCTGCCGCGCGAGCCAATTCGCTCTATCTGGACGCACCTTAAGTGAAAGTTAATGAAGAATTGTAATTGAAAAAAAGTAAACCTACAGAGCAACTCTACTTTTTCTAGGTTCTTCTCCTTTAAAAATGTATATGTAACAGTTTCAAGAGCATTTTTTGTGCTTTTGAAATAAATATATTTTAACTTTGACTTCGTTATGTAATATTGCTTTCTCCAAAAAATAAATTAAATTCCACAAAAAGTCATATCTAGTAAAACTCTAGATCCTAAAGCGAACAAGTTAACGGGTAACCTGTAACACGTAATTACAGTACAGTCAGTTTAATTAACGACCGTGTACACCTCGAATGGTGTTCGACTGTACTTTATGGGTGGAGGGGATGAGTTGTGTGTGCTTTTGTTTGAGTTCTAGTACAAATCAATATTAGATGTTTGCTATGTGTCTTCATAAAATTTTGTTATTTTTATTATTATTTTTTGATGAAAAAGAAATGTGTTTACTCGAAAGTAATTATTTGTCGTACGAGTATTTTTTTAAGCCTATTTTGTTCCACAAGCCTCTCCACAGATTTCTGTCGGTGGCTGCTTCCCACCAATCCTCTATATTTCGATTCGAAATCTGGGGGCTTAGCACGGCGTGCCACGACAATTATTTCACGTCATGCTGTCCTTCATCACATTTAAAACTATAGACAGAGACGTAAACGTAACAAACGCATGACAACGTCTTGTCACGGAGTGCCATGAAGTGAAATTTTAAAAATATTCATTCTTTACAGAAGAAAATGAAAAAAAAGGGTTCGGTTTTCTTTCAGAATGATAGGTAGGTGTGTATGTCATTAAAATCAAGCATGAAAAAAATTGTAGACCTTAGAATAGAATAAAAGCATACTATCAAGAAGAAAGTACAAAAAGTAAATTGTTTCCATAGACAATTTGATAGTTTTTTCAAGAAAATGTCGTTGACAATATTTTTGAAAGACTCAAAAGAGGAAACTAAGAGTTATTTTTTTTTAAATTAAACCTTTAATCGTTATAAGGCTGTATCTAATTGTCCTAATTAATACAGAAACAATAAAAATATACCTTTTTTTCTCCTTAATTAAGTATCTACTAAAACACAAAAGCCTCAAAGAATTCTCGACCTAAATTAACCACGTAAAAGGTTCCTTTTAGATATTCTTTGAAAACAATAGAATATACCTCAGAGCTGACAAGTTATGACAAAAGAGAAGTCTTGTAAAAGATTTTAGAAAAAAAAGTATTTAAAGCTTTTATGCAGTTGCGTTTTGACCGCCTTAGCGGTTTTTAAATTCTACTTATACTTTAAAATTCAATGTTTGTGCCGATGGATGGATGGATATTTATTACTCATTCACGCAAAAAAACTACTGAACAGATTTTGATGAAACTTGGCAATATTGTAGCTTTCACATCAGAATAACATATAAGCTGTATTATTTTACGATATCATGATTTTTTTCCTGCCTTGGTTTTGAACAAGGGTCTTACAAACGCGAGGGCGGTCCAGCCGCTAGTGCGTAAATGCTGTAAAAGTCTCGACGTAAAAAACGAGGACTTTAATACGTTAGTAAGTTTAGCTGAGAATTGTCTGTTGGGTTCCTATTACACCGTAATGAGATGTTATTAAAAGGTAATTGAGTTATTTATGAAAAGAAAAGCGACATAAAAAAACTAAATTTTTATTTCTCTATAATTCATTGTTATTTTATACCAAAACCGTAGGAATCAACGCTAGTTTTGGAATCTTTGGAGGCTGGTATCGATGCAAAATAAATGGGATTTGTTAACGCTAACGCAAATGAAGTAGGTATCATAGTTAAAGTTGTTTTTATTGGGTGTATACAGTAGATATGAGAATGTGTGTGTAGTCAACTGATTTCAAAATCAATATAGGTATGTATAAAGGTTGAACAAAATACAATAAAATAACTAATTAAAATAATATCCAACTTTTTTTTTTTTCGTAACCTATTGTGTCCCACTGCTGGGCAAAGGCTTCCCCCGCATTTTTCCATGCCTCCCTATCTCCGGCCGCCTCTGGCCAGCTTGCCAAGTATGCATTAAGATCGTCACGCCATCTCTTCTTAGGCCAACCTCTATCTCTGTTGCCGTCGAGCGGCAACCAGTCAGTAGAAATCTTGGCCCATCGAACCGGGCGTATAAAAACTGTGGGGAACGGGATAGTATGTGGACTGTATAAGGGAAAGGAAACGGGCGGATAGGACGTGGGTCGTAAGATGTGCGCAACTCGCAGAGACGGGCTAACCGGTGGTACGCAACTAGGTTGTACGCTAGCGGTATGTCACCGGTTAGGAAGAAGACAGGACAGGGACAGCGGATGGACGATTGATGATCGAAACTATGAACATTGAAACTATGAATGCAGTAGGTAGGACAGGGTAGGAGAGCGGGTACAGCTTGAATAAAAAACTTCTTGTTCGGAGTAGGCTTCACGTGGCAGTTGACTTTTCAGGTCTAGTGCTGGCTTGCGAATGAATTGCGGGGCGCGCGTGCCGGCTTTTATACAGTTCCGCGGCGCGCACGTGTCAAGGTCAATTGCCACGCGACAATATTATTTACAAAAATTTCCAATAAGAATCTTATAAGATATGTTTACAAAGTTGTTGAAACGTATTTTAACTATGAATTTACTATTATTTTTCCGCTGTGAGGTTCAGTTATTTAGAAAAACTCGATTTTTCGACAAAATTTCCTTATATAGTAATCCACGCTTTGGGGGCGTGGCCAAAAAGTGTGCGCGGAGTATAAATTACTCCTGGCGCCACCACGCGGCGTCAGTAGTAACGTTGACCTCATACCGGAATGTTTGCTAATAAAAACAACAAATTCGTATGATTTATTTCAGACTACTTATGCTAATTTACATGATTAATTAATGCATCCTAAACAGTCGTCGTCTACATAGTCGTCGTGAACAAAAACGAATTTATCAAAACACTTCGGTGTAACCAACAGCCGTCAGAAATCGCTAAATATTCAAAAAAACGCACTTTTCAACAGAAAGCGAGGGGCGGCGGAAAAGTTGTGGGATTCACTTAAATATTCTTTTATTTTACATCGCCGGGTAATTGGGGAGGATGGGGATTATTGGCGCTATTTGACGGACTGGTGGGGGGAGTGGGGTTTAATGGATAAGTTTGAGTATAAGACTAAGGAACTGGTTAAATATTTGTTGAGTGTTAAGAAATGTAATTGTTTTGAAGATCTGCAAATATTTTAATGGCTCTTATGAAAAAAAGTTGTTTTAAGAAAAAAAAAAGATTCAATCTGGTTTAAGTAAATAGAAAAAAAGTATTAAAGAAAAAGAGCAGTCTTTTTACGCAAAAAGATGATGAAAAAAAAACAATGGGTCTATTTACTAATAAGGGAGGGTAAATCTTTTATAGTCGGTCTCATAACGTCAGAACAGGCAAAAAAAAGACAAAAAAAGCATAGAAATCAATATTACCATATCAATTAATATCTAATATAGCCATTTGTGTCCCAATGCTGGGCAAAGGCCTTTTTTCTCCTCCCCCATGATTTTCGGTCTCCATCTACCTCCACACAGGAAAAAAATTTAATTAACATTTAGTAAACCAAAATCCTTGTAAAAATCCCCAAAAATTAATCTCAACATCTTTCCTTAAAGGATTACTAATTTAATTTAACAACTTTTAATTCTTTCGTCGAAAAGAGAAAAGATAAAGATAGTCCTTAATTAAGTTTCGGACTAAAGTTTTTTTTTCTTAGATTCAATCTGGTTTCTTTTTTAATCTGAAGTTTAAATTAAAACTGTGATTTATTTGTTTGAGTAAGTTTTCGAATAGTTTTTTTGTTATTTCAAGAATTCTTATATGTTTCAAAAAATCTTTTTCTAATCTTAAATATTAGAGGCTGTAACTAGGGTTGCATTTATTGACATATTAAAGAATATTAATATTCTGATGTGCAAGCTACAATATTGTGAAGTTTCGTCAGAATCTGTCAAGTGGTTTTTACGTGAAAGAGTAATGCTATCTATACACCAAAGCCGCCGGGCTAAACCGGCGGCTTTACGTCATACGAATGGCAGCTGTCGAAAAAACCGGCGGCTTTGGTGTGTAGATACCATAAAATACATCTTCACGGCACAAACATTGACATTTATAATATTATAAGGACTTTATTAACATTTTTTTCACAAAATGGCGTCCACAACCACCATGTTGGAAAAAAAACGTGTCACTCACAAAGCTTCAAATAACAACAACAAAATAAACCCTAATCCATTACGATAAGGTATGCTTTAACGAAAAAAAGCCCGAAAACCAATAGTTTTGGTGGAATCCTGCTTAATCCCCAATCTGAAGTTTTACCAAGTTAGTTAACTAACAATATATAAGTTAGTTTCTTGTACGTTTAGGTTAGGGGAAGTGTTCACATGTGAAAAATATATATTTTTTAGCAGCTTATTGTGTTCCACTGCTGGGCAAAGACCTCCCCCACATTCTTCCATCCTTCCCTTTCCTCGTGCATCCAGATCGTCGCGCCATCTCCTCTTAGGCCGACCTCTACCTCTGTGGACGTCGAGCTGCAAACAGTTGGTAGATATCTTGGCCCATCGATCCGGGTACATATAAAACAATATTTAAAAAAAAATACCTATAACATTATGCTATCGCAGCATCATGTAGGTAGTAAAACGGTAGTTTTAGATAAAAAAGATGTTAAAATGTGTGTGACCTACTTTAAATAAAAAAATGTTTGATTACAATTCTAGATTTTGAAGGAAAAAATTAAGAAACAAAAAATTACAATGAAAATCTTAATTTTTTATAGGTGGAACAGAAAAATCGATTTTCTCGCTAGTGTAGACGTGCCCTTAGGTAACGTTACGTTACAAAACTTAATTGATTAATGGGAATAGTTTAATTGGTTCAAATTAACTTTAATGAAGGTTTATAACTTTCTTTTGTGCAATGAAAAAAATACAATACTAATATAGGTAAGTACCTACTCTTTTTTGCACATAGATAAAAATACCGGCCAAGTGCGAGTCGGACTCGCGCAGTAAGGGTTCCGTACCATTCACTATTGATATCGAGCAAAAAAGGCAAAAAAATCACGTTTGTTGTACGGGAGCCAGCCTTAATTATAATTATTATTCTATTTTGGTATTTGTTGTAATAGCGGCAATGGTAATACATCATCTGTAAAAATTTCAACGCTCTAGCTATAACGGTTCATCTACTGCAATGGGAGAGAAGCGTGACAGATATGTATGTATGTATGTATAAAACAAGGTAAATCTTGCTCAAAACGAGGTTTAAAATAGTTCTAGAACTAATTTCAAACAACCATTATTACATATTTCTCGCTATTTCTTAATCTAAGGTTGCCTGGAAGATATTGCTACCTAGCAATAAGGCCGCCTGTTGCTTCTTATATACTTGTTCGTGTCTGTACCTTATACCTATCTTTTGTGCAATAAAGAATATTTGTATTGTATTGTATTGAAATTAGTTCTAGAACTTTATTTAAATCTGGTTTGGTAACAGCCTCAGTCTTAACAATAAAAAGCTTAATACAACCTTTTTTCGTTTCGAAAAACAGCCTGTATTGTTCAATACAAGTTTCTGGAAAAGATGGATTATAAGTCGACAACTTCAAGTAAGCCGCTAAGAGTTTGGTGCTGCGCGATGCATATTGAAGTGGTATTACTCGGGAACTTTGGTTTGGGCGCTTGTTGTTATTTACTTGAGATAATGTAGCTATTATGTATTTACGAAAATTTGATTTTTGTCGTAATATACATAGGAAAATGGAAATATAATAAAAAATATAGAAAGAGTAAATTAAAGTAAAATGAGATAATCTAAAAAAACAAAAAAATGAAAGCACATAGGTAATAGTAATAATAAAAAAAATCTAAAATATTTGTTATGTCCTAAATAGGATTCAATAGAGTAAAGTTTTATCAAAATCAGTTCAGTGGTTTTAGCCTGGCAAACATGATCCAAACACATTAATTAGCACAAACTTTACCGTTTATAATATTAGTAAGATAACAAGAAATAGAGTAACTATTTGAACGTTTAACCCTATTATCTACTGCATGGTTCCGTATAGATATCACTTAGAACATATTACTATTACGTGCCCAAACTATGTATGGGACTATTAGGAATTATTAATTATACATTGTGTGGTAAAAACTTACTGTTTTAAGCTTGGTATAAGTATGCTTAAAGAGTTATCTACACAGATCCGGGCCGTGCCCGGGACGTGTCCGGGCCGTGGCTTGTGAGGAGAGTAAACAATATGTCGTCATGATCCCCACTCCGTAACTTTGATGCTCTGTATCTTTATATTTATTTATGTATTTGATCAGGTAAAAAATGTTTTTCAAATATTTTTTAATAGCCTAAAAGACGGACAATTTTTTTTTTAATTTAGTCATCATCCCTATTGACGACGTGCATGTATGAGGCGACTGATGAATGTGGATGAAGTGAAAGAAGTGTGTTTGGATCGTAGCAAGTGGAGGGAAGTGGTCTCTGTCCACCGCGATGGGAGAGGTACGAGATATAAATGAAAATGAAAAGTGTTTTAAATTCAAAAATGTCACTTTTTTGATCTAAAACTACTGCCGGTTCACTACCTGTATAGCCGAGAGGAAGAAAATGGCAAGAAACCTTCGGCACAGGGCCCTACGTTATATGCAATATATCTTTTTTTTTTTAATCGATAGATATGTATGTATGTAAAACAAATTGTTTAATGAATACGTTAGTTTAACAAGCGTCTCAACAACGCATAGAGACCATTATACATAGTAACACGAGCTGTTTTTTTGGAGGTACACGATAAGATAAAGGTTGAGTATAAATCTTCATACTACAATGTTATATCGTCGCTCCCTAGGCCCTAGGGGCATAGAGTAATCCAAGATTACAGAGACTCGGTGTAGAGTAAATATAGCAGTAGGGTAAGTTTAAAAATATATATTTTTTTGTACTTTTGTTCATTTTTAAAAGGGGGGGGGTTAGCCATAAAACGCCACGTTGGCCAAACGGGTTAGATTGGCACAGGACCGTAGTGAATGGCGCGAAAAAATGGAGGCCTATTATACCCAGCAGTGCCAGTGAGGAGAAACGGGCTGATTTGATTGACTGCTGTTCTGTTTAAAAAATAAATACCCTTAACTTACTTCAATTTAAAAAAAAAAGAATTATTACAGGAAGTCAAATTTTAGAAGAATTTATTAGTGATATTTGGCGACGAAACTATTAAAAATATTTAAGGAATTTACGTTACTTCACAATGATATTTATTCTCGGTTTTCTTTGCTAACAAAATATAGCATGAATAGTTATCTATGTCGAGCTGGTAGGAATCTTAACAATCGTAGCAAAGATATTGATATTGATCTATTTAATTGCAATATACCTACGTATATGCGTAAACTTGCAAAAATGCTGATAGGCTGAGTGTGTCAGTTAAGTAATTAATTTATAAATCTTGTTAACCTTAGTGTATTAGTTTAAGACTGTTGTAAGTAAATATAACAATAAGGCAATTGTGACGTTTATGTGCGTATTTATATGTCTATACAAACAATCAGTGCGTGCTTTGACGGTACCTTCTTATTATATTTCTATTTGTGAAAACCTGTAATTGGCTCGTTTGTTAATTTATAATTTTCTAATGTATTTGAAGCTGTTGGTTTTCCAATAAATAAATAAATAAATAATAAATAAATAAAAAACTCACCTCAGTATACTTAGGTAATATTTTTATTGAGTTAATCACGAATTCTAGCTAACTATATATTTAGTAAAAAAAAAATTGATTCATTTTCCAAAGTGGTTTTATTTAAGTGTGCTTCTTGTATGTTTCTTTAAAGAAACCATATAACGCAAAGTAACGTTTGGTTTAAATTTAAATTAAAGTATTTTTTTTTTTAAGTTACAATTTTATTTTAAAACAGAATTATCTTTACTTTTGTCTTTATTAACCTACTGAATTTTATTAGTCTGTGTGAAGGTGTCACAAATCCCACTTGATACCGCGACCCAGTTTTAAAAGAGAAAATATTGTTTTTTATGTATAATAAGGGATCGTATTACAAGAAATATGATTGGGAAACGTATCTGTTGAGATCAAAGTATTATGTGTGAGGAAATTGTACCTTTTTTTTTGATATTCACAATATTAAACGACGATGTTTTTGTATGTTATGTTTTGATAAAGAAAAAATAAGATTTTAATCAGTATTCACCTTTATAGTTGTATATTATTTTGCCAGGTGTAGTTTACTGTGTAAAATAATATATTAATGTACTAAATAATTATTTCTGGTGTAGAATGTGAAAAAAACAACATTAAGTACCAATAATGTTATTGTCCGACTTCCAACTTTTTTTATTTTATCTTAAGAAATGTTATTTTGTTTTTATAAGTAGGTAAGTTGTATTTTGATAAAATCAATTAATCAGCTCCTGGACGTCCAATGGTGGACAGAAGCCTCCCGAGAATCTTTATAAACACAACAATAAAAAAAAAATATTATAATAGCCAATTCAGTATGTACAAGGCAACCTCTTTCCCCTAACATTACTCTATACAGCATCTGACCAACGGTCACGTCTCGTTTTTATGTACTTCCAGTCGCTGCCTCCCGCATAAAACTTATACTAACACATTTATATGGCTTTTCTCACCTTTTCTACTGAAAACTAAATTAAGGTTAAAAAGGCTAAAATGTACTTGTGGGCTTTTTTGATTTTTTTAGGAAGTGGTTACGTTCTGAGAGGTTGTGTGGTTCGAATTCAAATATTCTACATTTATTTTCATTGGAATATAATAATATTATACAGGGTGTAACAGAAAGGGGGTATAATGCCAAAACACAGCAATAGTCCTCATGAAACTGAACAACTTTCCCCACGGAACATGGGACGTAACTCAAAAAAAATTTTTTGATCGCCCATACTTACTCGATCAGCTGATCGGGAATTTTGTATGGGGACGCATTTTTTTACAGATTTCTACAGAACTGCAAAGTAACCCTTCAAAAATAAATATAAACTAAAAACATAAGTTTAAAAGATTCTAGATCAAAAGGAAATAAAACGCTAACACAGATCCGGACATAAAATGAAACCAATTTACTGAAAACGATGAAATTTTTAAAGCCAATTTAGTATCGGCCGTTCGTATTTATATCCTGTACCTCTGACATAGGCTATTAAGTAACTGAGGCATCAACGAGGGACCCAAGTCTGCTAATTTAAAATAGTTTCAGTTGTGTGTCGGCAGAGTGTCAATGGCATTTTTTGACACATTTGGTCGCAATCAGTGTAAGCCATTGTATATCAGAATACCAAATGTGTCAAAAAATGCCATTGACGTTTCGTTATTAGTAAGTCTATAGCAGAAACTGCGATGATACTCAAAAGTAACTAGCAGTTTCAGTTGCGTTGCAGTTGCGTTGCAGTTGCGTTGTTGTTGCCTTTCACTGTGTGTTTTTTCATTGGCTCTTCCTAAGTCAATTTAAAATAATAATTTATAAAAGAGTCCATTATAAGTTTCTATTATATTTAACGTTAAAAGCTTCTCTAATTATTGTGTTTTTGTTTCATTAATTTACTTCGGAAATCATTGTCATTTTAGCTCAGAATATTTCCTCGTTTATTAATTAGATTTTTGAAGCTTTGTTAAGTATTTATAAATATAATTTATACCTAAATATAGTAATAAAATGTATTAATTACTAAAGGTTGATCGTTACTTCGTACGCATTTATCGTCTAAGGGCCAAAACATAAATTCACGACACGACGTCGTGCGTCGTCGCGTTGTGTCGCGTAGTGCCGCGTCGCGTAGTGTCGTGTCGTGTCGCGTCGTGTCGTGTCGCGTCGTGTCGTGTCGCGTCGTGTCGTGTCGCGTCGCGTCATTTCGTGTCGCGTCGTGTCGTGTCGTGTCGCATCGCGTCGTGTCGTGAATTTATGTTTTAGCCCTTAACTTGAAGGAAATAGATAAAAACTCAAATTGATATAATCTATTTCTTATCGTGATGTGCAAGCTACAATATTATAAAGTTACATAGTCATAGTCATAAGATCTATTAAAATCTGTTTAGTGATTTTTGCTTTGAGTATAGAATATATAAAGAGGAACCATACCGTCTGGATCTGCGTGCCTGGTCTGGCGCAAAATGGCTACTTTTTGTATGTTACTTCTTATTGTTTGACAGGTCATCTACCAAGAAAACTATGAGAAAACTTGGCGCAACCTTGGCACGCTGTCATAAACTCATTTGTATATGGAAAAAAAATGGGGCCACTCCAGTTTATATTCCTTCCTCATTGGGTTTTTGCGTGAAAGAGTAACAAACATCCATCCATCTATCCATCCATTCATCCATCGGCACAAACATTAACATTTACAATATTAGTAGGATGTCCGTGTGACCCAAAAATACCTCAATCATATTTATAGCCCTCTGGACATTACTCCCAGCGTTGGGCATGCGAGTCTCGTTGCCCAAACAGTTTGGTTAGGCGGCCCGTCTCTGTTTATTGTCACCCTAGAGGCAGGCCTAAGCAAATTTGGATTTGGGGTAATGTGTGAGAGGAAGCGATTTTTAAAATTTGTTATTGATACCGCTTCCGCTTATGACTCAATTTTGATGATTTCTAAGCACGATTTATTAATAGCAGTAGACTTGACGTGGTTGATATTATACCTATTTGCCATCCTGGTTGTGAGTTCGATTCCTACCAGAAACAAACATTATTACGACTACTTATGATTGTTTGTATGATATTTGTATTTAGAGCAAAATATACATAATACAATAGGTAGATACTTTATTATGATAAGGTTTCTTCTTTACTAGATATAAGCATAATCCGAAATGGTACTTACATACCTTTATATACAAATTCGTCACGTAAGCCCTTTCCGATTGGTGTAGATAGATTTCCCTCCACTTGCTACAATCCAAACATACTTCTTTAACTTCATCCACATTCATTATTCGCCTCATACATGCACGTCGGTTTAGGGTACTCCTGACTTAGCCAATAAATTATATAGTTTATTATAAGTACATACATATGATACACACAAACACCAAGACTAAACATGGACATACATTTATGTACATCACAGAAAGTTTTGTTTTTATTACTGTCCCACTGCTGGGCAAAAGCCTCTTCCATGCTTCTCCAAAGATTCCTGTTATTGTCTGTAGTTGCTATAAAAAAAATGTTTTAATAACTTGTCCCACACACCAAACCGAACCTAAATAAATACCCGTCGTGAATACAAAACGGTGTTTGGTATTTTTTACCGACAATACATCTTTGGATGATATAAGCGACGTTTATATTGCGGCCGCGGGCTATACGCTTTAATGGATGTTATTGTACAATAAAAATATATAGTACTATCGGCCGTTTGTCAGCTTATACGTATTTTTCCTCATAACTTGGAAAATATATCTTTTTATAATATATAACTAATGTTATTCTAATTTAAGAGCTTAGCTCTTGTCGGTGGAGCCTCTTCCATCCCTCCCTATTCTCTGCCTTCTTTTTAACATCTTGATACGACATGACACTCTTTTCCTTCACTTAGAAGTTAAATGAAGGATCCTGGCTTATATTAGCGCCCCCCCCTCTCTCCCCCCAAGATGCACAGCCTATAATTTTTATTGTTTTAGGTATAAATATGGTGGGAATTTAGAGTGGTTTGAAAATATGAGTTTTGATGCAATCTATGTCAACTCCCAATACCATCCCTTTCATGTATATTTTCGATTTGTATTGACCTAAACTATCAATTTGTGAAGGTTTCATTGACTGCCGCCACTTCTGGAAAATTAAAAAAAAAAAGTTGTAGGTAGACAATCTCCATACTAAAATCTTCAAACCCCTTTGTTTAGTATTTTTTGCGGGAAAGAGTGACAAACATCTTCGTTTCTGTCGGCATAATTATTGACATGTATTATGTTAACTAGCGCCCGCCCGTGACTTCATACACACACATTTATTATATCTTGAAAACTTACAAAATATCTTTTAATAATTTACTTTATGTGTTATGTATAAGCTACAATATTGTAAAACATTGAATTCTATTCAATGTAAAACTCAAGATCGAAGCTCGCAATATTTCAGCACAAAGTCAGTATGAAAACAAACAAGTTTGTTTGCTATGAAAGTGCATAAACCGGAGTGCAATACGCGATATTGCATTGTGCATACTGCACTTTGTAAATAAACAATTGAACTACGTGAAATATGAATTTCAAGAAAGACCTTTGAGAAGTTTTACATTGACTTTTTTGTTGAGTTTAAAAACTGAGCATTAAATTTTATACATACATAAAATCATACATACATATCTGCCACGTCTCTTTCCCATTGAATCCCAAGGATCTCCACATCGACCGGTCTTGCGCTGCCCACATCCAACAGTTTCCAGCGACTTTAACTAAGTCGTCAGTCCACCTTGTTGGAGGCCTTCCCACTACTTGTTATTAATTATATTATTGTTAAGTTTTCTTCTTTACTAGACATAGGCAGAATCCAAAGTACTTAAACACATGTAATCGTATTTAATTATGTCTCTTTCCCATCGAGGTAGGCAGTGACTACTTTCCTCCACTTGCTACGATACAAACACATTTCTTTCCCTCCCTCCACATTCATCAGTCCAGTCACCTCATACATGCACATCGGTTTAGGATACTCTTGACTTAACCTTTCTTTAGCAAAGTCCCATTTGATCGAGATACTGTCAAATGCTACACAAGAGAGAAGTGCGTTTGGATCGTAAAATGTGACAGATACACACATACATACATATATATCTGACACACTTCCCTCAACTTGCTACGATCCAAACAGACTTTTTTCGCTTCATCCACATTCGTCAGTCATCTCATACATGCAGTGTACTCTTGACTTGGCCTTTCTTTAACAAGTCTCCAATTTGATCGAAAATATACTTTACTATCAAATAAAATATCTAAAACAAACCTACTTGAACAATATAGAGAAAATAGTTTATTTTAAGTATGTACTCATTTTTATAGCAAACTAGCTTTATAGTTTAAAGGTAGGTACCCTAACTATAGACTAACGCCCGTTATTAATAACCTATCCTGATCCGTTTTTTACCAAATCGAGATTGAAAAAACAAAACACAATTGTGTTCTTGACATGTTTTTGGTACACAAGTGACAATTGTGTTTTGTTTTTTCAATCTCGATTTGGTAAAAACGGATCAGGATAGGTTATTAATAACGGGCGTAAGTCATAGGTTACAACGATGAAAAAAAAAACTTAAATTATATTTTGAAATAATACAACCTATATGTATAATTCTAAGGACTTAAATAGATAAAATGAAAGAAGGAATAGAAGTTGTGTCGTATCAGGTGCTCAAAAGGACGGCAGAAAACAGAGCAGAGTGGCGTAGACTCCACCGACAAGAGCGACGCTCTTAAATTATAATGATGATGTATAATTCTCATATGCAATATAAAATATTGCAAAGTTCAATTTAAATCTGTTTAGTAGTTTTTGCGTGAAAAAGTAACATCGAGTAGAATTTTTTAAACTTACTTTAATTGATTTTATTATTACTAAAATAAAGGTAGATTATATTACAAAGAATACATATAATATTCTTTATTGCACACAAAGATATAAGGTACAGAAACAAACAAGAATAAAAGAAGCAACAGGCGGCCTTATTGCTAGGTAGCAATATCTTCCAGGCAACCTTACAAAAGTATTTTTAGTTTTTTAAATAGATAATTAAAATATCTATTCCATCTTTTAAAACGGCGGAAAATACCAAATTGCGATAAGTACCCAGGAACTTTACATATTAAAAAGTTAGTGCTAAAACCTGTATTAGGGGTACCAGTACTAGAAAAATCTAGATAGTCTGTAGGTACCGTAAAACTGAAGAGCCTTGCCTGACATCGTTAGCTTAAATGAGGCTACATAGAAAATGTTGTTTAACATAGAAAATTGGTTTTGTTATGAAATGCTCTCGTGATAATATCAATGTTTGCAATCTAGGTAGTTAAATATAACCTATATACCTAGAAGTAAGAAAAGGTTATGTTTTGGGTTTTAAAATAATCCGAAACTTTTTTTTGTATTCAGAAGTCATTAATTATGTTAGTTATGAAAGAATTCGATTTAACTCTTTCACGCAAAAACTACTGAACAGATTTAAATTGAACTTTACAATATTTTATATTGCAAATTAGAATTGTACATATAGGTTGTATTATTTTAAAATATCATATAAGTTTTTTTCTCATCGTTGTGACCTATGGGTTAGTCTATAGTTAGGGTACATAGCTTTAAAATATAAAGCTAGTTACCTACTTAAAATAAACTATTTTCTCTGTCTTGTTCAAGTAGGTTTCTATTCTATATTCTTTATCATGGATATGAATAATACTTATAGATGTTTAGATACATATTACATATTTTATGGTACTTGTATGGATACCTACTTAGAATACTTATATGTATATGGAAGCTAAAACAAATCATTGAAGCTTTTATGCACTAGCGGTTATGACACGTCTTTGTGTTTTAACATTTGATTGTAAAAATCTCGAACCGTTGCGGTTAAACCGATACCGGTTAATAACGTCTCTTTCTATTACAAAAACTAATAATTAGATTCTAATTAGTTAAAGATAACATACATACATACATATCTATCACGTCTCTTTCCCATCGGGATAGACAGACACACAGTAAAATATATTTATTTTCCCATTAAAATAGAGTCTTAACTATGCATTAAGTAACACTGTTATAACCTAAAACATACATTAAACGAAAATAAAAAAGTATACTTAGCTAGCATTGTAACTATCAAATCCAAATTGCTACAACCGCCAATAAACACTAACTCAAATGCAAATCTAACTGCTTTAAAAGTAGAGTCCAAAATTAAACAGCTAAAGCACCACTAACGCTTATTTGGAATATAAAAAGTATGTAATCCACACGAAACTAGCAGATGGTTACATTTGCACATTAATTGTACAAAATAAAAACAAATATACGAATTTGAATAGTGTGGTCATAATTTACATTGCATTGGAGTTATGTTACTGGAATTTACAGGGATGTATTTAGGGGTTGTTTAGGCGGGGGTTATGTTATCTATATAATATATATAAAAATGAAACCCGTTTTCCGTTGTCACGACATAACATGAAAACGGCTTGACCGATTTGGCTGTTTTTTTTTAAAATGTTCATTGTAGTCCAAGGATGGTTTTTACGGTGAGAAAAATTCGAATAATTGCCGGGAAAGCCCTAAAACAGACCTTTTCTTTTTCCCATACAAATTTTTTCTTACTAAAATTTAGAGTCAATTTGAACTTTATTCCTACACAATAAAGTTCATTCTAAGGCGGGACAAAGTTCGCCGGGACAGCTAGTTTCTGATAAAAATTAATGCATCTATTTTTATCTTATCTACCCATTAGTATCCCATTGCTGGGCATATACCTCTCATCTTTTCTTCCACGATTCCCTATCCTGAGCCGCCACTGTCCAGACATCCAAGAAGGTGCCCAGCTCATCTCGCCAACTTCTCTTGGTCTGCCGCGAGGTCTTTTGGCGGTTGGTTGCCATTGGGTTGTTGTGATTGCCCAGAGATCGTTCGGCATGTGGCGGACGTGACCGGCCCAATCCCACTATAGCTTATACATATATGAAAAAAAAACATTGTTGAATTTTGAAAAAAGTTGAAAAACAAAATGTAGTCAACTTTAGCTCCTAAATCAGTTAAAATTCTAATGATTATTGCAAATTTTGTCCACGGTTAAACTCCCTAAATTGTTTTCTAAGTCCATCTCTATCTTAACCGAGTTACATAGTGCACAAAAACTGCATACACATATCGATTCGTACCTATATATCACCTTTTTAATATCGAAAATCTACCATTTCAAATAGCCAGCCAATATCAAATAACAACCAAACACAAAATCAAACATTTCAATGATTTCTAGAAACTAATAAGAGCTGAAATACTAAATTAAAGCTATTTAGATTGAAGTTAGGTCAAACCGCAGAGTTCGTACTAATTGATAGAACAAGTCAGTTAGCCAATTCTAATTACATATACACTGTTAAGACTGATTTACATTGAGTGAGTAACTGGCGTCAGTACTGACTTCAAAATTCGTATGGGAATAGTGAAGTCAGTACTGACGCGACAGTGCACTGACACGACCGTGGTCAATACACTATGGCGATACTGAGTCAGTTCAGTAACTGACGTCAAATATAAATCAGCCTTTAAGCTAAGTTTGTTTTAAATTGTAAAATCTAGGTAATGCATTAACTATTTTTGTAGTTTGAGGCGAAACCGGTTTTTAGTTAATCGGTTTAATGGACAAACGGACATTTCTTTAATTGAACCTGAGTATGGCGATAAAACCGGATATCTAAAGAGCTCACCAAAACCGGATTTGACTCAAATGATGGGATAATTGATTGGAAAGAGGCTATACAGATATTTATCTGTCACGCCTCTTTCATACATATGTATGCTTATTACCACTTGTAGTCACCAATCATGAACTTTTGGATATGATGACTGAACATTTGATATGAGATTTTTGGATGGAACTATTAAACAATCTGACATCTGTATTTTTAACTTTACTCAAAATCATTCGCAAATTAATGATTTTCATTCATTTCATTCATCCATTCATTCATTCATCTATTCATTCATTCATCCATTCATTCATTCATCTATTCATTCATTCATCTATTCATTCATTCATCCATTCATTCATTCATTCATTCATTCATAATCGGATTAATCTGGCAACTAGTGCACTAATAGTTTTAAGCCAGCATTGATAGAATCTAGTGCTAGTGGTGACAGTGAGTAGAATTGCTGCCCAGTATTGCAAACGTATTGCGCCGTTCGTAAATATGTTTTCAAATTCAAATTCAAAAATAATTTATTCGTAGGTAACATTAAATTTACACTTGAATTCGTCACAAAGTAAAAAAAAAATAAAAAAAAAAATAATGAATTTAAAGAACCAAAAAATGAAAAACATTAAAAGAGGGAAGCTACGCTGACTTCGGAAGGCAGTTGTTAGCGAAATATCTACAAGTTAATTAATATCGTTCGCTGATTGGTAAATTTTGATCTCTATTTACATGGAATTTAAGTTATAATTTAATTGTGAATGTGATGTAATAGATAAGCTTATATATTTATAGATAGTGTTTTCAAATCAGTGACCCAAGTCTGTTAATATAAAATAGCCTCAGCTGTGTGTCGGAAGAGTGTTAATGGCATTTATTGACACATTTGGTATTCTGCTAAACAATAGCTTACACTGATTGCGACCAAATGTATCAAAAAATAACATTGACACTCTGCCGACACACAACTGAGAATATTGTCAATTAGCGGACTTGGGCCACAGAATAACTTAAAGAAAAATCTCATGCGTAATAAAAAAAATACATACCTATAGGTATGAAGATTTTAGAATAATTTTAGAATAAACTTATAATTAAATGTAGTAAATATTTACTAAACAAAGTGTAATGTATACTAGCTTTGTAACAAAATATTCAAAACACGATCTCTTTTGATTAAGTTAAAAAAGCTCGAACTAGTTTGCCTTGCGAACTTTGAAAGCTTTTAGTTAGAAAACAAGTTCCCTGTATACGAGTTGCTGCACTGACTTAGAAAATTCACTTCCTATGTCATAATATTATTTATTTGCCTTTGAAAGCGTTTCTAATTTTATTTTAGTGGAGCGAAAAGCATTTTGCTTGTAGCATGTGCTACGCCGTAGTAATAAACTACGCCGTAGTATTTGCTACGTATCGTAGCAATACATTTTACAAGTACATGAGTAAGTGGCTAAATACATATATTTTTTACAATAATTTCAGGTTTTAATATTGAAAATAATAACTTTTTTTTTTCTTGTAAGTATTTACATAAGTTTTTACTAGTCGCATTTATTGACAAAATTATTGATTAAAATCGATCTATTAATAAAATTCCTAACATCAAACATTCTCAAAATTCAAATGACACAATAATTAACTACTAAAATAACAGATAAACCAAAAAAAGTCTTTTCATATCCATACATACATACATACATATCCGTCACGCCTCTCTCCCATTGGGGAAGGCAGAGACAACTTCCTTCCACTTGCTACGATCCAAACACACCTCTTTCGCTTCATCCACACTCATCAGTCATCACATACATGCCCGTCGGTTTAGGGTCCTCTTTATTTTAAAAAAACAAAGATACATTATTTCAAAAAACGATACAAAAATTCCCCAAAAACCAACCAAACCTTTACCCATTTACTCACTTCGTTACACAGTTTATCTAGTTAAGGTGTTTAGATTTGCTCCATGTATTCAGTGTGAGGTTTGAATTAGTAGTTCGGGTCAACACGACGAGGTCGTAAGTGGATTACACTGATCGTGTTAGTACGTGGATTGTCTACGTGATAGAACATATATTATAAAAGCGGATTCGAGGCAGTTTGGCTTGATTTTTAGGTTTACGTACCCAAAGGTTGAAAACGGGACCCTATTACTGAGAATTGGCTGTCCGTCTGTCTGTCAATCCGTCTGTCACCAGGCTGTGTCTTATGAACCGTTATAGCTAGAGCGTTGATATTTTCACAGATGATAGATAGATAGATAGATAGAAATTCTTTATTGCACACAAAGAAATACAAATACAACTTAAAACTAAAACATTGTGCGCAAAGGCGGCCTTATCACGATGATGTATTACCCTTGCCGCTATAACAACAAATACTTAAATTAGAATAATTATAATAATTAAGGGGGCTCCTATACAACAAACGTGATTTTTTGCTTTTTTTTGTTCGATATGAATGGTGAATGGTACGGAACCCTTCCTGCGCGAGTCCGACTCGCACTTGGCCGGTTTTTTTAATGGCAGGTTACTGATTATTGGAAAATAAGAGCTTAAACTTGATTTTTTAATTGCAAACCACGTAAAATGTGGTGAGATGAGCAGGGGGCTTAGCACGGCGTGCCGCGACAATTATATCACGTCATGCTGTCTTTATCACATTTAAAACTATAGACAGAGACGTAAGCGTGACAAACGCATGACAACGTCTTGTCACGGAGTGCATGCTAAGCTAGCTGGACACCTTCAATCATGGAATCATGGAATTCATGGATGATTGGGCAGAAGCGGCTCAGGTCAGAGATTCGTGGAGAAAGAGATTAGAGGCCTTTACCCAGTAGAGGGACGCTAACGTCTAGATTCCACACAAAAACTACTGAACAGATTTTGATGAAACTTTACAATATTGTAGCGTGCACATTAGAATTACAAATAGAGTTTGTTTTTTAGGCGAAGTGTATTTTTTTCAAAGATAAAACGATAAATTCGTACGAAGTTGCTTATAGTCCATATTTTTATTTTCTCACAATTAAAATGCTATTCTAAGACAATGAAATTAACTGTAACCAATTCTTCGTTTTAACCAACCATTAATTAAATTTAAATAACCCAATTAACATTAATAACCTCACTTAACCCGACCCGGTCCATATTTCTCTCAAATCAACCCTTTCGCTGCCATTGTGACAATAACTATATCCGGTCAAACTAACTGCCCAAATTGGCCAAATTACACGTTAACTGAACGGTTAAACTTAGTTTAAACTGGGGTTACACAATGTTACAAGTTACTCGGTTAAGGATGAATGGAATTAAAAGTTTTTGGGGGGGAATCGTAGATTGTATGTTTTAGTGTTTATGTCTTAACAAAATGTCTACTATTTTATATACCTACTCTTATACAAAGCTCAAAGACTTAAAGTCTGTTTCACTACCTAATCTAATCTAATTTAGCCATTAGTGTCCCACTGCTGGGCAAAGGCCTCTCTCCTCCTCCGCCATGACCTTCTGTCTCGAGCTTCCTCCGCCCAGCTACTTAAGAAGGTGTCCAGCTCATCCCGCCACCTTTTCCGTGGTCTGCCGCGACGCCGTTAAAATATCTGATAGATATTTTATACCTGTCTCTGTTTAAATGAAATGAAAATGAAAAGTGTTTTATTCAAAAATAGGCAAAATTCATTACACTTTTTTGATGTCACTTTTTTAATCTAAAACTACTGCCGGTTCACTACCTGTATAGCCGAGAGGAAGAAGACGGCAAGAAACCTTCGGCAAAGGGCCCTACGTTATGTGCAATATATCTTTTTTTTAAATCGAGACTCTTATATACAATTACATGTCACGTTTTATGGAATTGGACATAGGTTTATCTGTCAGTTAAATTTTAACTGTAAATGATGAAATAGGCACTGAATCCTATTCTACTAATATTATAAATGTCAATATCTATGTCGAACCATTGAACAGATTGTAATAAAACTTCACAATATTGTAGCTTGCATCAGAATCACTAAAATATTGTGTAAAGCAGAGGTGTGAGGATAAATGTGTATAAAATCGCGGGCAGGCTCTAGTCTGCATAAACAACTGAACAACCTTTTTATCAGCTGACAGACATTAATATGAGAAGCCTTTTATGTTATATTTAACCCAAGTTTCTTAGAAAAAAATCGGTTGTCTGTAAAGTCGGTTTACTGACGATAGTTGAACGTGACAACGTCATTAATGCTGCCGAACGCGGCCGATTGTGCCTCTTTGTCGCCCGATCCGCGCTCTCGCTTGCACTTCAAGCCTTAAATGGAACGCCTCAGAGCGAGGTAACGCCGCATGAGTCATGTTTTTTCGTGCGTGCAGCCGGATCCATCGAATTATAAGACGTTGTCACGTCAAAAGTTGTTCAGATTTTATGACTAGGTTAAGTTACATTTCATTTTGCTAGCCAATAAGATCCCACTGGTACACAAAGGTCTCCCCCGCGACTTTCCATTTAACACGGTCTCCGGTAGCGACCCGCCATTCCCGTGAAAATGCATCCAGATCGTCTAACCATCTTTTTCGAGGTCGACCTCGGCGTCTGTGACCATCTAGTGGCGCCCGTTCTGTTACATTTAATGAAAAAAAAAATTCATCGGATTTCAAAACAAATCTTTTATTTTTCTTTCGATTTCATGATAAGATTTAATCTTCTATATACAATTTAAACTTCAGTACTTTAGCTAATTCCCTTTACTCGCTACATTCCAAACAAACTTTTTTTACGTATTCTGATTTTCGTAGAGAAATGCTATCTACACACCAAAGCCACCGGGCTAGGTCGGCGGCTTTACGTCATACGAATAGCAGCTGTCAAAAAAGCCGGCGGCTTTGGTGTGTAGATAGCATAATGCCACTCTGTATACTATAGGTATATTGATAAAAATAAATCACCTAACCATCAATTTAATACTTATTCATAACAAAACCTAATGTTAGGTCCATTACTCATGTTTCTCCATTACCTGTATCTAGTCTAGACTTCTAAATATAGTCTATTTATTTTCTTTGTAAATAATTTGTGTCATTTCTTTGTTGTCATGTTAAATGACAAGATTTTTGGTTGTGGGGTAGTAATGGAACTGTTTACTTAATATTATTATAAATGTGATATGTGAGGATGTATGGATGTTTGTTACTCAGGGCCCGATTCACCATAATACAGATAAAATTTATCAGTCAGATATTTTATACCTGTCACTGTCTTACTAAACCGACGAGCATGTACGAAGCGATTGATAAATGTGGATGATGAGAAAGAAGTATGTATGTTTGGATAGTAGCAAGTGGAGGAAAGTGGTGTTTGCCTATAGCAATGGGAGTAAGACGTAACGGATATATATGTATGTATGTATGTATGACAATATTTTTTTGGTAAATTTTCTGTTATTTTAGTAGTAAATTATTGTGTCATTTGAATTTTGAGAATGTTTTATGTTAGGAATTTTATTGATGGACCGATTTTAATAGATAATTTTGTTAAAAATTGGGACTACTAAAGCCTTAATAACGTGTCTAACTTTAACATCATGTTACACGAAATAGTCATGGATTTATCTGTTAGTTAAATTTTATCAGTTGGCAATGAAACGGGCACCAAAAATGCTCAAATCCCTTAAACAAAAAAACATAACACAAAATGTACATTAATTTATACTCCGAACACAGATGCATGTTACCAAACAAAAGCACGAAAATTAAATAAACAAAAGAAAAGGGATGTAGAACAATATCCTTAACTGAGTTGTCATGTATAACAAAAGAGAATGAAACCTTCTCGTTTGATACAATAGAATAATGTGATGAGGTAAATTATTCAGAGCACTTATTTGTTCTTGAAAATGTTGGATTATTACAGAGATTTTCGTTGTAAAGAATTTGGGTACTTATATACATTAGGCTGTATGTATGTTTTTGGGCGAACGTATACAGGGTGTAACAGAAAAGGGGTATAATGCCGAAACACAGTTTACCGATGGCGACTAGCAGGGTGAGGTGCTACTTAGCCGAGGCTAGACTCCGAGCACTTAATAATAACACTTGAGTAGTTAACAGTGGAGTGATTTAATGGTGTCGAGCCAAACCTTAAATACTATGCTACCGAGTACCACGACAAACCTAATCGCCCGAACGAGTACTATCTCCGTTCGGGCCATCACGTCTAAATCTTAAACAAGATAACACACATGTAAGATAGGACCGCTACACACAGCGATTGTCCTCATTAAACTGAAAAACTTTCCCCAAGGAACATGGGTCGAACTCGAAAAAAATTTTGGATCGCCTATACTTACTCGATCAGCGGATCGGACATTTTGATGGGGAAGCTAATTTTTGTTTTCGAGTTACGACCTATGTTCCTTGGGGAAAGTTGTTCAGTTTCATGAGGACTATTGCTGTGTTTTGGCATTATATCCCCTTTCTGTTACAACCTGTATAGACTGCTTCAAGCAGTTAAGACCCGACTGCTTGAAGCCGTCACCGCGCGGTGAACTATTGAAGCGGTCGCGACTGCTTGAAGCAGTCCTTTTAAGGCCGCCCTCACTAGAAAACATTTATCTAACTTAGAGGCAGCCCGCAACTTTGTACGCATTTCGTAATATTATTTATTTAACAGTTTATTGTAAGATGATAGTACATAGATACAGAAAAAAAGAGAAGTTATACAAAAGGTACAGCATATTTCTTTTTCTTTCTTCTTTCTTTTCTTTCTTTTTCTTTTCATATATTTTTTTTTTAATATGTTGGTTTACAGCCCTTGATATAATTATAGCGTATTATTCTGATGTGTTAACTACTAATATCGAAAAGTTTTATCAAAATCAGTACAGTAGTTTTTGCGCGAAAGAGTAAGAACCTCCTCAAATTTTATTTTATTTTGTAAATGGCAGCTTTGAAATGTTAATAAATCCTGTCAGATTGTCTCTTTTATAAACTGAAGATTAGTACCTAGTAATTTAAGTTAATATTGATTGGCTCACCGCCCTACTAATAATATAAAATGTCAATGTTTGTGCCGATGAATGTTTGTTACTCTTTCACGCAAAAACCACTGGACAGATTTTGATGAAACTTGAAAATATTGTTGCTTATACATACATTAGAATATCACAGAGTCTATAATATTTTTAGATATTTTTTCCAAGATATGTCGATAAATGCGAACGAAATCGCGGGCAGCTAATAGTACCTAACATAATATGTAAGTGGGCTGCAATACAACCTTTAATTGAAACCATAATCATCTTATATTCAACACCTGACTATCCATAGTCTAGACACCCATTTTACCACGTGGATCTACAAAATTACATTTGTTTCCCGCCAACTACAAAACCAGTACATTTCATATGAAATTACCGGACAATTTTCCGCAAATTAAACTTTGTAGAAAGCGTTAGGAGCCATGTTAGTTTAACGTTGTGTTAAACGAAAACTGCTCTTATTTTGTTAGAGGAAAGTATTAGTCCGACTGCAAATAGGTGGAGTTATAGTGGTTGGAATACAAAGTTGTTATTTGCAGTTGAATTGGTGAAGGTTTCGGAAAGTTTGTATTGAGTTTAGGGGATGTCGACGGTAAATGGTATTTGATGAGTTGAAATTCTGTGTAAAACTAATAGAATGTATAATGTGATCGAAATGGCACGCCTGTTTCATATTGGATTTATTAAAGATTTATTTCTGATGCCATTTCCAGTTTAAGTTCGATATAAAAAGAATTAAGGAAGAACTCAATTGATAATGGTTTGAAAAGAACATTTTTGGTTAAAAAGGCGTGTTTTTTAATAATAACTGTATTACGTTTTTTTCGTCTAATATCTCGGTAAATGTGTGTAAATTAATGAAGTATTTACAAGATAATGTGTAATATTTTTTGGATATCAAAGACCTATTGGATCTTTGGGGAGGCTTTTGTCCAACAGTGGACGTCCATAAGCTGAAGTGATAATGGTCGGTTCCAAAGCAAAAGCTGTTAATTATGACTCAAATCACCCGCATAAATATTAGCGTCTAATTAAGAAACACTTTTTAATAAACTGTGATACAGTATACAATTGGCTTTTTGATTACTTATCTTGTGTTTGTAAATATCATTAAAATGGGTTATATCAGTGTCATTATCATGTCTAAGGGTGACCTCACATTATGCCATCAGCTATCCCAGTGAACTGCAATAAAAATTGTACGATAAAGAAGTTTTTATCCGCACTGTGATGCGGCTGCAGTTAATCGGACGGCTAACCGCATTCCGGCTAACCGCATACTGCTGGGGCACCCTAAGGTAAAAAACTCCTTTTCTAGTTTTAGACAAAAATAATTAATTGTATCTTACCTTTGTTGCAAATCTGGATCCATGTCAATTATCCCTCCGGAACCGGAATACAGACACACTCTGACTCCATTCTTGTACCATTTTATATTGTGTAGTTCCCCACAAGAGTGGTCGTCCATTCGACATTGGATCCTAGCTTCTTGGCCCACTATTGCTGATCGGTGATCTGTGGAAGATAGAGAAGAATAGGTTAGCTTATATACATACATATCAATCAGGTCTCTTTCCCATCGGGGTAGACAGAAACGTTCCACTTGCTACGATCCAAACACACTTCTTTCGCTTCATCCACATTATATCTATCATCCAAATATTCTCAAATCCATTGAACCTACAGAAACAAGTGACGACCAACAAGATGCTGAACGATTTTTTTTTTAATTTTACAAGTATACATAATAGTGCTACAAGGATCTATTGGCACTTGAGAGACATTGTCAGGAGGACGTGGGTGGTGAATAAATAACTCAAAATAATGACAATTTACAAGACGATATCGTTAGTTCCGATTTTCGCCACGTGCCAAAAGATCATTGTAGCACTGTAAATAAAGTTAGCCTGTCACGTCTTGCGAAAAAAATCAATCAAAATAAAAATAAAAACATTTAATCCTGTAGGTTTTGACAACACTTAGGACGGGTCATTTTTTAAAGTTAATGCTAGATTCGCAAGAGTGCAGTTTTCCTCAGAGAAGAACCTAGCAAGAAACTCTGTAGGGTTGCTTTTTCAATTTAAGTTTTACAAATGTTATGCATAAACACAGAAACATACAATAAAATTAATATTTCAAAAGAGCTATCCCATAAATAAAGAATAAAAATTTGACCCCGCAATATCCAGAACAAAGTAAAAAAGGTTAAATGGAAGGAAGGTTGCCTGGAAGATATTGCTGCCTAGCAATAAGGCCGCCTGTTGGTTCTTATATTCTTGTTTGTGTCTGTACCTTATATCTTTGTGTGCAATAAAGAATATTTGTATTGTATTGTATTGTAAAGGTAAGTAAATGGGAAACAGAAAAGCATACCTTGGTATTTATTATTGAAATAGGTATGCTATCGCTTTTAAACAAAATTATAGTAAACCAAACAAGATAATGCTTTAGCATCATTTAAACGTAAATCCTTTGTTAATCTCGTATCTGAAATTCAGCTGAAAATGTTTGAACTGCTATTTTTAGATCTCCTACAAATTATATACAGGGTGTGAATTTTACATTTCATAAAGTTATGTAATTAAAATAATATCGACATCATCAACAAGATTGTTTTTCTCTTTATTGTCACTTACTGACTTTTGAAAATCCTTTAGTAATAAAAAAAATGTTTAATTTATATTTAAAAAAAAAACAGAAAGTCTGAAAAGTCCTCGGCCAGAAAAGTGTCACCTTCTCATAGTTTTAATACTTCATGATTTTAATGAAAATGAAGATATTTTAAAAGGATCAGCGGAAAAGCAAGATAGTTATTAAAACTACAATACATTGGTCGTTTCCAATATTCAAAGGCAGATAGCTATCCGAGACCGGCAGTACTTAACTGTCACGTAGCTGTCACTTTTGATTTATCTTTCAACAGAACCCCATATATTTTTTGACAGCGGTAGGTTTATAGGGACGAAACATTCTAAGACAGATAACTATTTCTATCTCCAGTAGGGCAAAATCAGAGAAAGAAATAATGTTGGAAAGGACCGTGAGTATTGAGAAAATAATGGCTTTTATTAAATTTCCACCCTGTATGCTACATTGAATATTTTATTCATGCAGCCTGACGGCAGATAATCTAGTTAGCAAATTGTTGGTGTTAATATTTTGGAATTGTAAAATCGGAGCCACGAAATGGCTGACGAAAAATCGATAAATTATAATTATATTTGGTTTTAAAAATAGCGTTAGTGTGTTTATTTTTTTATCAAATTAAGGTTTGATTTTTATTTAAAAACGAAAATTGTTTGTATAATAGATAGAACCACGAAGGACGTACATACATAGATCAAATAAAAGAGATATTAGAAGTTGTGCAGAGAGCAGAGTAGCGAAGACTTCACCGACAAGCGTCACGCCCTTAAATATTAATATAAAAATACTAAAATATAATGAAACTAATAATAAATTCTAATAGGTATAAAAATAAAGATAAGTATATTTTTCTTCCAATTTTAAATAGCAACTTTGCTCATTGCTCATGTGGGAATCGAGCTCACAACATACACAGCAGCAGGGGCACAAGTCTATTAATTTAAAATAGTCTCAGTTGTGTGTCAGCAGTGTCAATGGCATTTTTTGACACATCTGGTATTCTGCTACACAATGGCTTACACTGATTGCGACCAAATGTATAAAAAATGACATTGACACTCTGCCGACACAAAAGCTATTTTAAATTAGCAGACTTTTGCACCAGGACAAATTAAACATGATTTTATACAGTAAATGTAACAACCTAATTAAACAATATTTTACAAAATAAATCTTCATAATCCCGAATTAAAACTAAGTCCATATTTATCTAGAATTAACTGAAACCGTGGTTTAATTTATTTTACAGTTAAATACAGCTGATAGCGTAGATCGTAAATTTTAGGATTTCACCCGTTAATGGGTTCAAATTGTTAATTTTGGGATTAAATGGGACGATTTAGGATTTTGACTGCTCGTTTTGTGTTAACGAGTGGAAGGTCGGGAGTTCGATTCTCTGTTAAGGTTTTTTTTATCTTTTAGAAAAAAAAAGGTGCATTTTTGTAATAGTTGTAAATTATATTAATAGATTTTTTTATAGAATTTTGGCATGTTTACCCTTTTTTATTGGCAAATGTCGAGTTAAACTTAACCATTAATTTTATTTTCATTAAGTAATAAAATTGCTTATTTACAAAATTTAGTTACCTTATTAATAGAATTAATATTTGAAAAGTCTGAATAAGCACCGAAGTCTGCTTATTTATAGTATTCTTAGTTGTGTCTCGGCAGAGTGTCAATGATAGTGTCAATGTCATTTTTTGGCACATTTGGTCGCAAAATACCAAATGTGTCAAAAAATGCTATTGACACTCTGCCGACACAAATTTGAGAATATTGTGAATTAGGAGATTTGGGCCCCTGATACTTTACATTTTTTCTTTTTTAACTAAAATTGTACAAAATTACATACTCAAAATAAATCTCAACATCCAAAAACCAAACCAAATTACAAGCATAATAAAATTTTAAAGGGTAGAATTTGTATTTTTAACGGAAAACCTATCTCGAGTCCTCATTCACACGTGGGGTTATACAAACGAGGTGTCTATATCACTGTTGCAGGGTGTTATATGTAATCGAAACGTCATTACAAGGGTCAAGATGGATATGAGGGATGGTAATGAGGGGTCAAATTATCCCTTCCATTTCATTTACAATAATAGGGGGGTGACCTAGAAAGGTCTAATTTAGGTTTTGTAGAAATGGTAACTACAGTCGTGTGTGTAAAATAATACTATTCATGACCTATTTATTTTGATTCATTTCTTGAAAATTTATATATAGGCCTTACGTCTATTGCAGACGATTTTACTGCCACTCCCCGTGTTGTTGTCCACGCAGCGAAACTGACGTGGGTGGAGTGACCTCTCCACAGACATTGCACCGCCTGGGACGGAATTAAGGAAAAACAGGGATGCCCAGCACCTATTCTACCCTCTCGGCCTCGCTGGCTTGGTCCACAGGCCAATACGTGTGGAACCAGGTCGGCTGTAGGTATCTACCGCATATTTCAGGTTGAACCCTACTCGCGTCTAACGGAGATCCATTCCGGGTTTGGTTTCGAAGTTTTCTTTCGAAGGAAAACTTGAAAATTTAGATAACTGAATAAAATGCAAAAAAAATTTTTTCGTAAAATTTAAATTACCATTATAAAAACCTTTAGGAGGTGTATTTGGATTGTAGCAAGTGGAAGGAAGTGGTCTCTGTCTACCCCAATGGGAGAGGCGTGACGGATATGTATGTATGTAAAAACTATTAAAATCTAGAAAATATTTTTAATTTTCGGCTGTCACAGAGTTGTCTTTCTGGATATCTTATCTACTTTATACATATTATGTCCTATATAAATCTGAAACTATATTCTGGTAATAATCTATACAGGGTGCAAAAATACTGAAAATAAAAAAGGTAAAATCAATAATATTTTATTTTCAAAAATTACCTCTTTCCATATAATATTTCCATAATTGGAGTATGGACAGGCCTGAAACAAGTAACCTTGTTGTAAAATATAATTTCTACCATAAAATATATCCCACTGTAACCCACAGTCACTGCTGGGCAAAAGTTTCCTGTTGTTGTTGTTAGCCCATATATGTCCTCACCGAGGGGCACGAGCCTACTCTCATACAGAGAGTGATTAGGCCGTAATCCACCACGCTGGCCAAGGTCTCCTACAAAAATACATAGCTAGGATTTGGTCAGTGATTTATAAATTCACTATCTTAGTTTTTTTTTACATTAGTAAGAATTTTGACTTCTTGTTACAACAAGATGGTAAAATAACAACTTAATAAACAATTAAAAAATAAGATTTTTGTAATCACAAATAAGAGAACACATTACAACTTAAAAATAAAATACTTACATTTTTTATTATTTTAAAAAATTTAACTATTTTTGATAAATTTTCAAACGAATATTTTTTTAACCATTCAAAAAGTAAAGCCAAAAAAATAATCCTTATAAATACCAAAAATTAATGAAACACGACTCTAATAAAACCCTGTCCATTTTCATTGCTTGTAATTTAAATTTAATTAAAATTCATGTTTCATAAATTAACTACGAAATGAAAAGAAGGGATTTCTTTTACGGCTAATTAATATTAATTTATATTCGAAATTATTAGCATATTTTGTTAAGTTTACAAAGAAAAGGTGTATTTTTGGGTAAACCAATTTCGTTTTACTAAAATATTATGTTTTATTTTATAAGTTTACCTAAGTTTGCCTAAGCCAGATTAATATTTAAATTACTCTTTACTACAAAATCGTTCTTTTTTAACAGTACATGTTTTAATAATTCAAATAAATATAAAATCTGTAAACTTAGCTAACACCCTGTATATTTTGAAAAATTTTCACATATTAATCATATTTCTATTCGAAAGTAGCTAAAACTTCCAAACATAAAACTATTTCCCGAAAGCGTCCGAAGATTCCCGACTTCTTCCGAAGATTGCCGATGCCACCCGAACGTGTTAAAACTATAAATCTACCGGCAATTACACAGTAACACATTTACTGCGTAACTTCTTTCGGCTTTCGAGAATATTTCTCTTTTTATTGCCATAGTTTTTAAAAGGTTAAACGTTAGAGTTATTTAATGGGGGGGACAATTGGGGAGGATCCGTTTTGGGTTGAAGGAAGTGTATTATGGGTTTGTATGTGATTAAGCATAGTGAATAATTTATGATTTTATTTATAGGGTTTTATTTTCTTGTTTATGTCTGAAGTTGTTAAGAGATATGCAAGCGACATATTTTTGCCATTTGTAAAAGATTCTAATTATTTTTTAAGATTAGAGATATAGTATATAGGTAATATTTTCATATATTATATCTTTTAATAGACAAATAGAAATAACTCTATCTAAAATAGGACAATAATTTTAAATAAGCATTTTCAATTAAATACGTATTTTATTATGATAATCATATTTTTTACATCATAGTAAAAAGAAGTCATACATTCATAAATTAGAAAAAAAACAGCTTAGCGCCAAAACACACGGTGAAACGCAACTGCAACGCAACTGAAACTTTTGAGTTGCATCGAAGTTTCTGCTATAGACTTCCTTAGAAAACCACACTGAAAAACCCCTGAAACGAAACGTTTCAAACTGATTGCAACTCAAAAGTAACTAGCAGTTTCAGTTGCGTTTCACCGTTTGTTCTGGGTCTTAATAAAACGGTCACCAACTTCAAAAACTATTGAACTTAAAAACTTCAAAAAATCATATTCCCAGTAACAAAAATTAATCACAAATTAAATGAGGTAAAAAGGTGTAGATTAGCTCAAAAGTTGAAGATATCTCTCAACATAAATTATTAGGTAATAAACTAAATTTATCTTTCGACACAAACGGCTAAGATTTTCACATAACTTCCGGATCCTGTGAACTTTTACAATTACTTCCGGCAGGAAAGTTGCCACGTGAATTATTGTATTGAAGATTTTTAGATAGCGTTTCCGGTAAAAAAAAATCGTTTTTTTATAAGTTTTACATTGTTTTTGTTTGATTAAATGAACCGACGTGCATGTCTGAGGCGATTGATGAATGTAGATGAAGCGAAAGAAGTGGTGGTACTTTAAGTTGTTTATAAGATCTGTAAAAATCTGTGGAGTGCAATAAATGATTAATTATTGAGTATTGAGTATAGAAGTGTTTTTGGATCGTTGCAAGTGGAAGGAAGGTGGTCTCTGCCTACCCCAATGGGGGAGAGGCATGACGGATATGTATATATGTAATTATGTGTGTTAATATTACTTTAATTAGGTTAAAAGAACTGCAATACTTGTATTTCCAGTGATTAATTCAAAATATCGTTTTTTATTGCTTTTCACCTCTGTCGTGTAAGCTACAATATTGCAAAGTCTTATTAAAACCTGCTATGTGATTTTAGTGTGAAAAAGCAAACATATTGACATTTTTAATATTCGCATGATTTATTAAGGTCTACACAGATCCGGGCCGTGCCCGGGCCGTGCCCAGGACGTGTCCGGGCCGCGCCCAGGACGTGTCCGGGCCGTGGCCCGTCAGGAGGGAAAACAATACGTCGTCATGACAACGTGTCCGGGACGTGTTACGGAAAAAATATCATTCCATACATTTTCTATGGATTCGTTCACACACGTCCCGGGCACGGCCCGGATCTGTGTAGATAGACCTTTAGAAGCCACTTACATCCTAAATAACTTACTTTCAACTTGTAAAGGCAACCACAATTCTAAATAAAGTCTTGATTAATTCAAGGTAAATTGTATTAAAAGTTGTCAGCCTAATGAAAAAAGACAAGCAAGAGAATTAGGTAAAAGTCTAGACTTGGAATTAGTCCTAAAATTAAATTCTTTGTTTTTCAAGAATTTAGGCCTTTTCTACGTCAGACTGAATTGACTTGAAATGTTGAATTGAAAAAGTTTGCGTTTCTGCTAAATTTGTTTTATGGACAGATTTCTTTGGTTTAGATGGTTTAATTAAGTAGTATAGAATATTTGCTTATATTTTATAATTCATTTTAGTAAAAAAATATACAGACGAATTGAAAAACCAACTCATTTTTTTGAAGTCGGTTAAAAACAAAATATTGTAAAACCACAAAACCAGCAAAAATCTTAAGTTATCTAAAATTACCAACACATAAGTACCTATATTTACAAAAAAAAACTTGAATTACCTGCCTATCTAACATTTTTGTTTTGTCCGTAAAGGCTCTTTTTTCTCCTTAAGCAAAAAAAACAAAATTTTATTCAAGAACAAAATTTATAATATTTCATTTCAAAGAGGTAATGCTGCCAGCTTGTTGGATACTTTGCCTCGTGGGAACGCGTTGGAAGATATATTTTTGCTGTATATATTTAATTCTATGTTAGTTAATAAATAATAACACCACTCGACGAAAACAGACCAAAACAAGAATAGGAAACAACAAACCCCCAACAACTTAGCAAAACGCACTAAAAGAAAACTTGCGTTACATAACAACTTAAATTTCCGATAAACCAAGAAATGTCCGCGCCGGGAATATTATCCGCAACATTAACATCTTTACCGCTAGATAAATTTTCGGCTAATTCGCAAAGTTCCCGGATTTTTGGCACTCGCTTCAGCCACTGAATGTTACGGTCCAAGTTTCGGATGATTCACGAAACGACTAGCCTCTTAATAGGTTATATTTTTCGCTAAGTTTATGAGGGGTGAAATTTTTATGATATGTCGTCATGTGTTGTGATACAATACTGAAGTTTATAAACAAGGTCACAAAAGAGACGAATTTAATGGTATCTACACACCAAAACCGCTGGCTTTTTTGACAGCTGTCATTCGTATGATGTAAAGCCACTGGCGGCATGCCGGCGGCTTTGGTGTGTAGATACCATTAAGCCCAGTTTTACCACTTACAAAATTTATATGACAGATATTTTATACCTGTCTCTGTCTAAAACGTCATGTTTTATGAAATAGACATAGGTTTATCTGTCAGATAAATTTTATCTGTAGGTGGAGAAACGGGCCCTGAAAGATTTATTTATAAGGAAGTGTGTTTGGAGTTCGTTTTCGAGTTCGTTTTCGTGAGAGTTCGTTTGTGTTCGTAGCAAGTGGAGGTAAGTGGTATCTGCCTACCGACTTCGTACGCATTGATCGTCATATCTTGGAAAAAAATAAAATATACAATGGCCTCCAACAAGATTGACCGACGACCTGGTGAATGTCGCGGGAAGCCGTTGGATGTCGGCAGCGCAAGACCGGTCGTTTTGGAGATCCTTGGGGTAGGCTTTTGTCCAGCTGTGGACATCCACAAGATCCACAACATCAATGACAATAATATACACAAGTTTTATCAAAATCTGTTCAGTAGTTTTTACGCGAAAGAGTATCAAACATCCTGTATGTATATTGACATTTATAATATTATTCAGGTAAATTAAAAACAGAGAAAACAAAATCGAGTGCCTCATAATACGATTACCTTTTCAGAAACTTTTCAAATTATATCGGAAAACCCTTTTGTATGGAGTTTTTTATTAGAAAACTTTTATTCATCTGTCCTCGCCTCGCACGCGCGAAACTTTATCACCCTGTATGATTGCTTTCACTGTACAGTATGTTTTTTTTTGTTTTCGTAATTTATTTTCAAATTACAAAAAAAAAAGATGGAAGGATGCCCGCATTTCTGGAGGCCTTTTTTTGGAGGCTTTTGCCCATAAGAAGGATATATCAGGCTAACGAAAAAAAGTTTATTACAATTTTTAAAAATGTACTATCTAATACTGTTATTTTATCGTTTCCACAAACATACAAGAAATACTTTATTTTTACAGTACCTACTTTTCTTATTTTATTTTAGAAAGATATTTAAAAATAAAAATATTTGTGTATCGCCAAAAAAGAATAATTTCTTATATTTAAAAACATAATTTACCTCATTCAAAAATACAAACAACCTCACGCACACAACTGACAGTCATAAATAACAAAATAGTCCCAATATACATAGTAATAGATCACAATGACAGAACATCTTCGTGATTTGAAACGCAAAGGTGAGATTGTGCCCGCAGGTGTCGCTGACATGTAGTCAACTGTAATGTAGTGAAGAGTTTGCAAAAATCACGAGATTGCGTTTAGGGTACCGTGGGAATGGAGAAAAACCTTAATATAAATATAAAGATATTTATTTGTCAAGCCAATAAAATTAGAATATAGATTTAGTAACACATTAACATAATTCATTAAAGTTAGTAATTGAAATCAAATTAACTCTATTGGCCAAAAAATAATATACATGCTGCGCAGTGTCATTGAAAATATGAAAAAAATATTTAAATTATACGAATAAATTCAGATAATATCCTGCCTGTTTTCGATTGAGGTAGGCAGAAACCACTTCTCTCCACTTGCTACGATACAAACACTCTTTCTTCGCTTCATCCACATTCATCAGTCGCGTCATACATGCACGTAAGCTTAATATTAAGTTAGGGGTAGAAATATATATAAAAAGTACTAATATATAAACTTATTTTGCTACGAATTTTATTGTAGCCAAAAATGCAATTTTGCAATGAAATGTTTATTTATTTTATTAACCAATTATTTTTAATTTACTAACAATATTTGGATTTCTGTTAATAAGTCATGAGGCCTTTTAAACTTACTTTAAGTCTTGTTTTTGGTTACTTTAAGTACATCATTTATCACAATAAATATTTTTTTGCCATATTTTTTACTCACTTGCCCTTTCTGCTATCCCTACACCCAAAGTAAAGTCAGCACCTCAAACAGGCATTCAAGAATTGCATCGTTGCACTTTAGATTTGTCTCGGAGTGCAATTTATTTCACACAAACGCTGTTGTGTGTAAATCCTATGTCTTACGCCATTTTGTCGTAGAATTGGATTTTAAAGAGACGTGTTTGAGCTTGAAACATAAGTGTGGATAGCACTTTATACAGGGTGACTTTAAATTAGTGAACGATAGAAAAGAATATGCATGTACTCATGATAACAAACAACTTTTACTATGGGACCAAGGTCTCCCCATACAAAATGCACCAGCTCATAGTATGGGGGAACAATTTTTTTTTTATGATTTCGCCCTTGGTCCTATAGTAAAAGTTGTTTTTTATCATGAGTAGATGCATATCCTTTTCTATCGTTCACTAATTTAAAGTCACCCTATATAAGTGATCTTAGTGTATTCATTTAAAGCACTTTTAGACATTTACAGATAAAATCTGATGGAAATTTTATGTCTGTTTCTGTCTAATAACGTCATGTTTTATGAAATAGACATAGGTTTATCTGTTAGTTAAATTTTATCTGTTGGTAGTAAAAAATCCGAGCCGATAGTGTAAAATATTAGTTAACGTGTGTTCAATAGTCAATAATTTATTGCACTCCACAGGTTTTTACAGATCTTATAAACAACTTAAAGTACCAAATGTGGACCCTGATTAGGGCACGGCAAATTGTGTAGCAAAGCTACGAACTTGAAACTAAAATGAGATCAGTTACAACAATATAACTTAAACATTGTTATTTTAAAATTTATACACTAAGTTAAAATTACTATTATTGTTTAAAAAGTTTTATTAATATTTTAGTGTGAATTAGGTATTTTATGTTTATTGCATGTCCACTTACTAGATTTCTTACAAAAGTGAATAAGCATTTTCCATCTATATATATAAAAATGAAACCCGTTTTCCGTTGTCACGGCATCACGCCTGAACGGCTGGACCGATTTCGCTAATTCTTTTTTTAAAATGTTCATTGAAGTCCAAGGATGGTTCTTACAGTGAGAAAAATTCGAATAATTGCCGGGAAAGCCCTAAAACAGACCTTTTCTTTTTCCCATACAAATGTTTTCTTACTAAAATGTAGAGTCAATTTGAACTTTATTCCTACACAATAAAGTTCATTCTAAGGCGGGATGAAGTTCGCCGGGACAGCTAGTATTTTATAATTTTGATGACTGGCATGATTAAAAGAACATTAAAAACTATGATACCATACACCACGTACCTACTTGTTGTGAATCGGCTCCAGGTTTTCATTGAAACAATGTCTTTTTTTATGTACGTGGGCAAAAACAGCTACCCAATGGCTACCAACTGCCAAACGGCGTCGCGGCAGACCGCGGAAAAGGTGGCGGGACGAGCTGGATACCTTCTTGGGTACCTGGGCGGAGGAAGCTCGAGACAGAAAGTCTTGGCGTATGAGGAGAGAGGCCTTTGCCCAGCAGTGGGACACGAGTGGCTAAATAAGATAAGATAAGATGTACGTACATGTACCGACACAAACCTAGATGTCACCATTTAAATGAGAAAACTTTTTTATCATATTCCGACCAACGTTCCTTAAGGAAATATTGACATATTTCGTTCAGCAGATTTCGTTCATTATTATTTTTCTCACAAAATAAAATAACATCCTGCCTATTCACGTGCGATTTTATATCAAATAGAAACATCTTGTATTGAAGGAAGGAAATACCAGAAATAACTTTTTTTGTTACAAAGCGAAACATCAGCCTATATAGTCACGTGGCATTTTTGAATCAAATATAAACACCCTGTATTTGAGGAAACTTATTGATAAAAACAGGAAAATGAACGAATCGCTTATTTATAAGTCACTTAACACAAAAGATTCAATAAAACCTTTGAAAGGCCAAAAAACCTTTTGACCGGGATAAATAAAAAAACCGATCAAGTGTGAGTCGGACTTACGCGTGAAGGGCTCCGTACCATTCACTAGGTTAACAATAGCCTAATAATAATGTATACCAGTAACCATTCTTAATATCGAGCAAAAAAAGGCTAAAAAATCACGTTAGTTGTATGGGAGCCCCCCTTAATTATTATTATAGTATTTTTAGTATTTGTTGTTATAACGGCAATGGTAATAATATTGTATATCATTTTTGAAAATTTCAACGCTCTAGCTAAGTATAACGGTTCATGAGATATAGCCTGGTGACGGACGGACGGACAGACAGACCGAGGAAAAAGCGATCAGGCGGACAGATAGACAAACGGATAGACGGGCAGCCGAGTCTCAGTTATAGGGTCACCCTTTAGGTACGGAACCCTAAAAATTGCCAACTTTTCGCAAGGAACTCTATAAAACACTTTTTCTCAAAAAAGGACTAAACATGGCTCTACACTTAACGAGTACAATCGAAAGAAAAAGGGGAGAAAAAAAAAGTAAAAAGCAAAGGAAAGTTTGCAAACTTACCGGGTTACAGTTTCAAGTATAAGTTTCACAGATTTGGATTTAAAAATATTATTTGGAATAAAGAAATAAACCTGAAGTTCAAGGGTCCGTTCCACCATGAAAATATAAAATTTATCTGACAGTGGCGGTCCAGGATAGGGAATCATGGAAGAAGAGGAGAGAGGCCTTTGCCCAGCAGTGGGACAGCGATAGCTAGATAAGATAAGATAAGATATTTTATACCTGTCTCTGTCTAAAACATCATGTTTTATAAAATAGACATAGTTTTAAAATCAATCTTGGAATTAATCGTTAGCTTATTGCCCCTTTCACGACTTACAGATAAAATGTAACTGACAGATAATAAAACGAGTTTTAAATTATAGAAACGTAATCGGAAATTTGCTCTAAAAAAGCCAAGTCAAGAGTACCCTAAACCGACGGGCATATATGAGGCGACTGATGAATGTGGATGAAGCGATAGGTGTGTTTGGATCGTAGCAAGTGGAAGGAAGTGGTCTCTGCTTACCCCAATAGGAGAGAGGCGTGACGGATATGTATGTTGTATAGTATTTAGTATAGTTCTAGAACTAATGTCTTTTGTTGACGTTTGGTCCATAGCTGAAACGTCAAAAAATGACATTATCGCAGGCTCGCGAACCACGTACACACGAAGTTTTTTGTTACAGTGTTACAAGAAAATTATCTGCACGATTGCGAGCCAAATCGGCCAAATCCCATTTGCGAGTCACCCGCAAGTGCAAAAGCGCCCTATTACTTTTTACACAATGAAACAAACCAAATTGATTCCTAAAGGCCAGTAACGTAAACAGTAAAAGAACAAAGTAAATAAGTAAGAAGAAAGAGGCGGCCATTTTGGAACTCAAAAGATACACAGAAAAGAAGCAATTTTGTTTATCTTTTGAGAACTACTTGACTTTTTCCTTGTATTCAGTGTGTTTTTGATATACTAGTGGCTGTCTGCGACTTCGTATGCATTTGTCGTCAAATCTTGGAAAATAATCATACATACATACATATCCGTCATGCCTCGCTCCCATTGGGGTAGGCAGAGACCACTTCTTTCCACTTGCTACGATCCAAACACACCTATCAAAAAAACATGATATCTCAAAATAATATAGCCTTTTGTGTTATTCTGATATGCAAGCTACAATATTGTAAAGTTACATTAAAATCTGTTAAGTGGTTTTCGCGTGAAAGTGTAACATCGTAACTTAAAAATGTCAATGTTTGTGCCGATGGATGTTTGTTACTCTTTCACGCAAAAACTACTGAACAGATTTTGATGAAACTTGACAATATTGTGGCTAATACATCAGAATAACACATAGGCTATAATTTTTAAGATAGCATGTTGTTTTTTTTCATGATATGACGATAAATACGTGCGAAGTCGCGGGCAGCTTCTAGTATAACATAACCTATTATATGAGAAATGTTTAAAATCCCTCTCTGTTCAAACTCCAGGATTCGCATGACTTATTAACGTTTGTTTGTATGTTTGTACTCTGTCCCGGTCTAATTGGCATACAAACTATGCTATATTTTGTATGTAAACACTTATATTTTAATCTGTGTAGGGATGGGACATGTGAAAGAAATTTATATCGATATCGATATTTTGTTTCGAGATACTTTTATTTTTTATGTAAAATTAGATATTATAAAAAATATCACCGCTTTTTGTAATTTAAGTATTTTTTTTAATCCAAGTCAAGTTTTAGATTGTCGGTGAAAATATAAAAACCACAATTTTAACTTGTATGAGAAGCAGTGCGTAAAATCATTTTATAGGTATGTACTAATAAAGTGATTTTAAATAAATTTATCGACATATTGAAAACATAATTATGAATGTACCTATAGTTATCGACACACAGCTTAAATACAATGCAGTTTATTAAAACCATTTAAATTTTAGTGAAATAAATACAATAATACTAAGTAATAAAAAAAACAGTTACATAATTTTAAATTTCTTCCCACAATATACAATCTCTTTTGTATTTTTAAAACTGGCACAAACGCCCTCAGGTCTTCCCCATTACAACACTCAGAAACAAAAACAGAAGCAAAGAGAATATTTTTGAAAAAGTTTTTAATTCGCTCGTAATCTCTCACTTAAATCTTAACCAAACATCTTTTATGGATAAAAACTTTGAAAATGGAATATGGTTTTTGTTTTTTTTACTGCTTCCTTTTTGCTGTCAGTTTTTAAATTTATTTTTTTGCTTTATTGTGCAAATTTGAATTTAGAATTATGAATTTATGAGTAACTTCCTGAAGACTAGACTGTATGGTCTCTGATCCTTCACTGCCCTCAATTGACGAAATAAAAAAGATTTTGAAAACGCCAAGTCAGTACCTTAATCCGACATGCATATATGAGGCGACTGATGAATGTGGATGAAGCGAAAGAAGTGTGTTTGGATCGTAGCAAGTGGAGCGAAGTGGTCTCTGTCTAACTCGATGTAAGAGAGGCGTGACATTATATGTTATAAAAGCTCTCGTATGAGAGTAGGCTCGTGCCCCTGTAGTGGGGACGTAAATGATCTGATGATGATGAAAAGCTTTAATTTACGGAGTATTCGAAAGCTATTAAAGCACTCTTCACCGTTTATTGGACGTGTACCACAAATAACTTGTGTCTATGACCTACATATCTTCGAATAGGGTTGCCGATTTAAAAAACTAAAATAAAAATTAATCAATGAAAGGTCATTAACAAATAATGTAGCTATAAAGTGAAATGGTATGGAAGCTTGTGGGAAGAAGTTGTCTTAGTTTATCACAATAAAAAAAAAATGGTTGTCTGTAAAGTCGGTTTACTGACGATAGTTGAACGTGACAACGGATGTCGAACGCTGCCGAACGCAAAGGCCGATTGTGCTTCTTTGTTGCTCGTTCCGCGCTCTCGCTTGCACTTCAAGCCTTACATGGAACGCCTTAGAGCGAGGTAACGCCGCATTAGTTATGTTTTTTCGTGCGAAATTTCGATTTCGAAAGCGTTCTATCGAATTAAAAGACGTTGTCACGTGAAAAGACAAATGACAGTATTGTTTATAAATAATCGTAGGTACTCCCTTTCAAGTCCCCACTATTATAGGAGCACAAGCATACTCCCATTTACGTAAGTTTGTGTATAGGTACATAAATATACCAATACGTCTTAGGTGGACGTGCAAAGAAATACCCTGACTGCATGACTCCTCTAACATGCAGTCAGTCTCAGTTGTTTTTGTTATAATAAAAATATCGAAATATATTTTTTTCTTAAAACAAATAAATCATCGAGTAATGCAGATTAAACTGTTTTGCCAACCCTACTCGAGCCTCAATAAATCAAGAGTATTATGCCCGGAAATAAGCGACAGCAGAAAAATGATACGATCCGTCGACATCGCCGCCCATCTCTCAAAATAAATAATATTCACTTTCCCCCGTATTTTTTTTTTATATTTTTTTGCTATCCGTCTAATCCGGGATCAAATCTGTATGGTCATTAACGCCGTTTTGTTTTTATTATTTATTGACCAGGATAAATCTGCTAAAACAACCATATGTACGTACTTTTACACTATTTGTTATTTCGTAAGAAACTAGCAGAATATGTTTTTAAAATGATATGTCTAAAATTATGATGAAGACATTAAGGCCCAGAACACACGATGAAGCGCAACTGCAACGCAACTGAAACTGCTAGTTGACTTTGAGTTGCATCTAAGTTTCTGCTACAGACTCCTTTAAAAAACCATACACGACGCAACTGAAACGAAACGTTTCAAACTAGTTGCGTCGTGTGTGGTTTTCTAAAGAAGTAACTAGCAGTTTCAGTTGCGTTGCAGTTTCGTTTCACCGTGTGTTCTGGGTCTAAGTATTAAATGAATCTTTTCCGAAGTTTAGCCAAAGCTTCCGAGATGGGAAAGGTTAGGCTAAGAAGCCGAAGGCCTCCTTAACGCGGCAATGCACTATTAGTCGTATAGTGCGTTGCCGCGTTAAGGAACCGCAATCAATTTGTTCAATAAATGAGTTTTTATCCGCATTGCGATGCGGTTGCGGCTCGTATTGTAGTTAACCGGAATGCGGTCGGCCGTCCGATTGGCCGCATAGTGCGAAGTCGCACTTATGCTGTCTACACACCAAAGCTGCTGGCATGCCTCCGAGCTAGGCAGGCGGCTTTACGTCATACGAATGGCAGCTGTCAAAAAAGCCGGCGGCTTTGGTGCGTAGATACCATTAACTGCACGCATATCTTGGTACGTAAAACTAATGATTTCAAATCTTTATCTTCATCAAATGATAATCAATTTAAACGCCAAAACGCCAAAAATGCGTAAACAAAAAATGTAAAACGTTATAACAGATTTACGTAAGAAATCTTCCGCAAGTTTGTTTAGCGAGTTTTGCAGTCGTGAACAAGGGATATTAATCATCAAGTCTCCTCTTTAAGATGTTCGTTTAGATTTCATTTACAGATTTACTTTGATAAGGTTTATCTTTGTATATTTTTAAATAAGTATGCCTCCTGACTGTGGATTTTGCATGCTGTTTTTTCTTATGCTGTCTACACACCAAAGCCGCCGGCATGCCTCCGGGCTAGGCTGGCGACTTTACGTCATACCAATGGTAGCTGTCAAAAAAGCCGGCGGCTTTGGTGTGTAGATACCATTAGAGTGGTATCTAGTCGTAGCGCGCGGAGACCATTTAAAAATATTTGCCTCCTCAGCTAAACCCTATTAAAATTATAAATGTCAATGTTTGTGCCGATGATGGATGGATAAGAGGATGTTTATTACTTTTCTACGCAAACATCATTGCAAAGATATTAATTAATTTTTTAATATTGTATCGTACACATCATAATACAAGAGATTTATTATTTAAAGATTTCGTGGAAGTTTTCAAAGATATTAGGATTAAATGCGTTGGTACGAAGTCGCGGGTAGCATTTATTAAAACGTAAGCTAAGTTAAAGTAAATTCGATATAAGAAATATGAAAGTTTAAAGTTTTTTTTTTTAAGTTATAAGCACCTAAAAATTTAAAAAAATATCCCGTACTATTAAAAAAATACGATACCTACTTTTCCCTTTCAGGTTTACAGAACGTATACTCCTATTGTTTACAATATCACTCCACTATACTTCAAATGAAGCTTGCAAGCATGTTTTTTTTAATTTCCTTTTCAACGTGTGACGAGAATTCGAGGACATTCTGGAAAAATCCAGTTAAAACTGCATCTCGCCTGTTTTGTAGTAAACACATTTTTGTAGAACACACTTTTGTAATTTACACTGTTTTTCATATAAAAGGTGCACGAGAGATCACGCTTTATGTTTTGTTTTCTTTTCTTTTACCTAAGTTAGTAATATCATAAATATTTGTGATATTTTAATTGTCTGGATTGATATTTTATACCTGTTTCACGAAAAGGCCACTGGAGAGTTTTTGATGCAATTTACGCAATAGTAGTACAAATTAGCAAACATTTACAAAACCTTTTAAAGTTGGAAACCTGCAAAAGTTCTACATACATACATATCCGTCACACCTCTTTCCCATCGGGGTAGGCAGAGACCACTTTCCTCCACTTGGTACGATACAAACACAATTTCTTTATTTTTGTTTCTTTTTTTAGGAGTTCTATTTTTATTTTTAATACCAAACTAGTAGGGAAAATAAACGCTTTTTGAGTAACTTCATAAATTCTAGTTCACAACACAGCTCATGTTTCAACGGTTTTTATGTTCAAAGCAAATTTTTAAGCCTTACTAGGGTTTACTGTGTCATATAAAGGCGCGTATTAATTCCCGAGCTGTAACTGTACCCGAACAGATACAGTAACGAGGTTCTAGTGTGTACGCGTGTTACAGTTACCCTTTGATACGCGGTAAAAACCGAAAATCGTTAAACTAGAAAAAAGGCGTGTTTTATGGATTATCTATACTAAAAAAATATTGTTTTAATAACTTTAGTACAGACTTTTATAAAAAAAAATCGGTTGTCTGTAAAGTCGGTTTACTGACGATAGTTGAACGTGACAACGTCATTAATGCTGCCGAACGCGGCCGATTGTGCCTCTTTGTCGCCCGATCCGCGCTCTCGCTTGAACTTCAAGCCTTAAATGGAACGCCTTAGAGCGAGGTAACGCCGCATGAGTCATGTTTTTTCGTGCGTGCAGCCGGCTCCATCGAATTATAAGACGTTGTCACGTCAAAAAATCTATAATGGTATCTACACACCAAAGCCGCCGGCTTTTTTGACAGCTGCCATTCGTATTACGTAAAGCCGCCGACCTAGCCTGGCGGCATGCCGGCGGCTTTGGTGTGTAGATAGCTTAAGAGAAAAATATAATTTGTTCAGTCGAGTTTTATTAGTAAAATCACGAAACATATCAAACAGTTTTAAGCGAAGGCAAAAACTGTCAGTTTTATGAAGTTCGGATACGAAAAACTGTATGACAGTATGAAACTTAGTTTTCGTTCATTTTTGTTTGAGTATGCAAAATGTAACGTAACTTAGTTTATGAATTTGATAGATTAGACCCAGAACACACAATAAAACGCAACCGCAACGCAACTGCAACGCTACTGCAACGCAACTAAAACTGCTAGTTACTTTTGAGTTGCATTGAAGTTTCTGCTATAGACTCCTTTAGAAAACCACACACGACGCAACTAGTTTGAAACATTTCGTTTCAGTTGCGTTTCACCGTGTGTTTTGGGCCTTACTCATATAACTGTACATTAAAGTGCAAGTATTTAGCATTTAAAACTTTACTGACAGAAATATTACGCTATAAATTAAAGATTGAAGATAAATACGTATGGTATGAATATGGGGACTGGGGCATGGAAGGAAAACTCTTCTTAATTTAATCCTCTTTTATTATGGATTTAACTTGCTCTAGTTTCAAAAATAAATTTTTACATCTTCATTCGTGTGTGTCTCATTTTGAAGTGCCAAACGCCATATTAAAAATAACAAACCTCTCACTCTCTATTATCTCTTTCTCTCATCTTCGTTCAGAAAAACTCTCATACTTTCATTCGTTCTGAAACCCACTCATCCTACATACGTACGAAGTTGCAGGTAGCCTCTAGTAATTAATATTAATACACTTAACTAAGAAAATCATAGCATACCCTTTTCACTAACCACTATCATAAATATCACAATACGCAAACCTGTCATTTGTCTGTCTGTCAGTTATGACGAGGGCTAATGGCTTGGCAACTTATTCCAGGCAACTGATCACTCTATAGTATGAAAGTTTAATTTCTATCCCTTTTGGTTTGTTCAAGGGTAGATTGGGTTATAAGTGACATATTACGTTGACTGTTAAGGTATCTACACACCAAAGCCGCCGGCTTTTTTGACAGCTACAATTCGTATGACGTAAAGCCGCTTGCTATCTTTACACGGCTTTAGTGTGTAGATAGCATTAGATTTCAATTTATTTATTTTTTGTGTCATATTTATAGCAAAAATGGGTTTCGGTCACATTTTTTTTTGGTATAACCTAGTATTAAATGGTTAGAAACTTAAAAATATTTCCAACTATACAGTTGGACCCCGTTTTCAGCATACACGCGTACATACGCGCTTCAAAAAGCCGGACGCGCGTAACGGGCGTAGACGCTCAAACCGGTGGTGGTGTTGTGTCAGTATCAACATGGACTATAATATGAGCTTAGGAAGCGCGTCAACGCTTGTACGAGTAAAAGACGCGCGTCTTCTTCTTCTTTATCAGCCCATATATGTCCCCACCGAGGGGCACGAGCCTACTCTCATACAGAGAGTGTTTAGGCCGTAATCCACCACGCTGGCCAATTGCGGGTTGGCGGATTTCAGATACACCTTCGAATTTCTTCTCTGGTGTATGCAGGTTTCCTCACGATGTTTTCCTTCACCGTTAGTTTTTAGTTAAAAGCGCGTACGCGTGTATAATACGCTAGTCTGAAAATGCCTTAAGTACACATAATAATATTACTTACATTACCTATGCACCTAACCCCGGATATCTTCCACATAAAATTACTTCCCACCATAATATCACAAGTTCGTCGCAAGAGCATCGAAACTAAGTTAAATTACTAACATAAGCATAAGTTCCTAACTAAGTTTAACTTAAACATACTTTGAAGAGCTTAGCTTGCATTTGCATGGCACCATACAAGCGTGGAGCTTTTATTACTAAGCTTTCAGCTTTATATGGAGCTTTATATGTATACAGGACCTATATGAAAGTGTAGAATTACGAATATTAAAGTTTATCTTACCTTATATAGTTAATGAAAGCTATGTTAATGAATATTATTAGTAATTTGATATTACCTATATTGCAGAAATAGTAATTATAATGTGATATTAACCATCTTGTAGTATTTTACTACTTTGATAATGATGATAGTCAAGTTGCAGATTTAACAGTTCTTTAATTTAACCTTACACCGACATGCATGTATGAGGCGACTGATGAGTGTGGATGAAGCGAAAAAAACTGTGGATCGCCATACTTACTCGATCAGCTGATCGCACATTTTATATGGGAGGCGAATTTTTATTTCGAGCTACTCATGGAGAAAGTTGTTCAGTTTCATGAGGACTATCGCTGTGTTTCGGTATTATGCCCTCTTTCTGTTACACCCCGTATAGGATTTGCATTGACTAAAAATGCTCCCAATTTTTACAAGTATAGTGCAACAATGTATCTCTTTCATTCATTAAACTAAATGATACCCGATAGAACAATTAACAAACAAGAAACATTGCACTGGACAAAGTTGTTCTAAACGTACTTAGACATTTTGAGATAGGGTTGGCTGGTTATCGATTTGATATCGGTTTTTTAATCGATTGTTTTAAATCGAGTATTTTTAGTAGCAGTTGATAGTTGAAAAATTAAATATGATGTCATAAGTATGAAAAAACGTTGGGCGAGAATAGCCACAGAATGGGTGCCGGAAGACGGATAGCGCCACCAAGGTAGGCCGAAGAAACAAAGGCGCGACAAACTTGGTGGGAAGCCGCCACCAAAAGAAATGTATGGAGAAGTATGGGAGAATCTTTTGCCCAGCAGTGGAACAACATAGGCTAAAAAAAAGTAGATCATAACCGACTATTTACTATCTACTTGTAACAAGTAAAGTAATTGATAGCAGGAGTACTTGTAATTTTAATTTAATCGTGTCAAAATACGTCAGAAGTTTATTGAATATCACAGAAGATTCACGAAATCGAATAAGTACTTTTTTTGTAGCCTTTTATATCCCAGTATGGGTGAAGGCCTCCCCCGCGACTTTCCATTTAACACGGTCTCCAGTAGCGTCCCGCCATTCACGTGAAAATACATCCAGATCGTCTCTCCATCTTTTTCGATGTCTACCTCGGCGTTTGTGACCATCTAGTGGCGCTGATTCTGTTACTAGATAACTATTTTTAAATTACTAAATCGTCAAGACAATTCAAGCGGCAAAAAGTAGAGTTAACCGACACTTAACGTAAGACAAATAACCGAAAAAATAATCGATAATCGGTTTACAACTCTATTTCAGTACATTGAGCACAAGTTCCAGCTTGTTTCGACCAGAAATAAATTAGAAGTAGTACATGTTTGGACATGGTTTCAATCGATTGGACTGAAACGCGAGGGTTTGCGTTATCCATTCTGTTTCGGGTTTGCGTTTTGTTCTGTTGGAGACTTAATTTAAATTATATACTTTGTAGCTCTTAACAGTCTATCTACACAGATCCGGGCCGTGCCCGGGACGTGTCCGGGCCGTGGCCCGTCAGTAGGGAAAACAATGCGTCGTCATGACAACGTGTGTGAACGAATCCATAGAAAATGTATGGATGATATTTTTTTCCCTGAAACGTCCCGGACACGCCCCGGACACGCCCCGGACACGCCCCGGACACGTCCCGGACACGTCCCGGATACTTTTAAACACAAAATATATTGTATAACTAGAGGCTGCCCGCGACTTCGTACGCATTTACCGTCATATCTAGAAAAAAAACATGATATATTAAAATTATATAACCTTTGTGTTATTCTTGATGTATAACCTACAATATTGCCATAAGTTTCATCAAAATCTGTTCAGTAGTTTTTGCATGAAAGAGTAACAAACATCCATCCATCAGCACAAACATTGACATTTTATAATATTAGTAGGAATTTTAAGCTAGTTTTTTCCAACTAAACTTTATTTTTAGTTTCATTCAAGCTTTATCTTTTTACTTTATTTACTTTATCACCGTTTGTAGAGTATTGAAAAACAATGTTAGTATTTAAGGATTAAGCAAATGGAAATCAAACGTGAGTGAATAAAATACGAATATTTTTTTTGTTCGGGAATTTGTTAAAAATGTTTTTGCAATAAAACAATGTTTGTTCAGTTAAAAGGTGTTATTTTTTTGTTTTAACTGCGTGTTTTTGTTTGAATAATTCGAATTTGGATAAAGCGAGAATGTTTGTAACGTAGCAAGTGGAGGGAAGTGGTCTCTGTCTACCTCGATAGTGAGGCGTGACAGATATGTTTGTATGTATTATTCGATTTAGATTCCCTACTGTAGTAGGTTAACTTTATGGGCGCTTGCATACCTGCGGTTTCAGAGCATTGCGTGATTGTGTATGCTACAATATAGGACAGTTGCATTAAAATCTGTTCAGTGGTTTCGTGAAAGAGTAAAGGTGCGTACAATGTTATATAACAATGTTAAATAACATGGTCTGTTACAGACCATGTTATTTAACATTGTTATATAACATGTTTTACATAATGTGGACACTGAATGTTATAAAACAATGTTATTGATATGTACAACAATGTTATATAACTTTGATCGCGTGGAGGTGCGTACAGACCATGTAACATGTTATTTAACTTGTGTTTTATAACACGTCCACACTATGACCTTGTGATTCAACATTGCAACATAAAAATATAACATTGTTATATTGCATTGTTATTCTAATGTGTACAGTATTATTTTATGTTGCAATGTTGAATAACAAGGTTACATAGTGTGGACATGTTATATAACACAAGTTATATAACATGTTACATGGTCTGTACGCACCGTAACGAACATTCTCATATCCATCCATCCATAGACAAAAACGTAGATCCTGCCTTATATTATTTATAACAATGTTTGTGCCGATGGATGACAACTCTTTCAGGCAAAAACTACTGAACAGATTTTAATGAAACTTAACAATATTGTAGCTTGCACATCAGAATAACACATAGGCTATATTATTTTAAGATATTGCGTAAAGACGAAGTCGCGGGCAGCCTTTAGTTACGAGTATAATTTTATAAGTAGGATGACGCCAATGAGGAAGGAATATAAGGAGTGGCCCCATTTTTTTTCATACACAAATGAGTTTATGAGAGCGTGCTAAGGTTGGCGCAAGTTTTTCATAGTATTCTTGGTAGATGACATGTCAAACGATAAGAAATTCCATACGAAAAGGTAGCCATTTTGCGCCAGACCAGGCACGCAGAACCAGACGGTATGGAACCTCCTTATATATTCTATACTTAGAGGATTACGCTTTTTCAGCCCTTTTCCTCGCATCAATTTTTTTTTTTAAATAAGTGCTTAAACTAGGCTAGAAACTTTCATAATTCCAAAGCTATACCTACTACACATAACTTCAGTACACTCCACCAACATAATCCTTTAAACCGCGGATTAAATACAGTTTTAATCCACCATCCTTTCAGTAAACTCACCAACCCGCCTTTGAAGCGTTATGTAGCTGTTTTGTTATGAGATTGTAAACTGAATAGGGTTAATAATAGCTGGCTTTTAAAACAATGTGTATAGAGTTTAGATTAAATGTAATTTATGCTTCGCTAAGAATTACAAACATACATCCTACTAAAATTATAAATGTCAATGTTTGTGCCGATGGATGTGATGATGTTTGTTTCTCTTTCACGCAAAAACTACTGAACAGATTTTGATGAAACTTTAAAATATTGTAGTTTATGTATCAGAAAATATATAGAATTTATTATTTTAAAATATCATGTCTTATTTTCAAGATATGACGATAAATGCGTACGAAGTCGCGGGCAGCGTCTAGTACATAGGTAGGTACATAATATCTATCAGACCTCCCATCGGGATAGGCAGAGACCACTTCGCTCCACTTGCTACAATCAAAACACACGTATTTTTTTAGCAGTTCAAGCACGTGAATAATATCTATCTACCGCTCATGCGTAAAAAACCGTGCAGTTATATTATTAAACCGTCATTTGCGGTTAAATAACCGCAAGTTATGTAAAGAAATCCCTGTAGTGGGGACGTTAAAATGGCTGATAACATACATGTTCGTTGATCGTTATATATTGTACATGTCTTTGAATCGAATACTTACTTATAATAAGATATTTTGCCAAAAGTTTGGTATAGCAGCCTTATTGCAGTACAAAATTTATGTTTGCAGAACAGTTGTAGCTATTATCAATTATTACATACCATATCCGTCACGCCTTTCTCCCATTGGGGTAGGCAGAAGCCACTTCCCTCCACTTGCTACGATACAAATACACCTCTTTCGCTTCATCCACATTCATCAGTCACCTCATACATGCCCGTCGGTTTAGGGTACTCTTGATTTGGCCTTTATTAAGCAAGTCCTCGATTTGATCGAGGTACGTTCGTCTTGGCTTTCCCCCGAGAATTCATTCTTCAGATGGCTGATAAGTTATATAACACTTTAACCTCGGCTTCTTATGCCAACTTTAACCATCTTTATGATGGATTTACATTATGGTACTCAGGGAGTAAAACAGCGGTGGTAGCCCAGTTGGTAGAACGCTTGCGTCGAACTCCGAGGGCGTGGGTTCGAAACCTGCTGCGGGCACGTACCTCTGAGTTTATTTCTCATGTACGGATCAATTTATTCGATTACCACTTGCTAACGGTGAAGGAAAACATCGTGAGGAAACCTGCATACACCAGAGAAGAAATTCGAAGGTCTATGTGAAATCCGTTAACCCGCACTTGGCCAGCGTGGTGGATTACGGCCTAATCACTCTCTGTATGAGAGTAGGCTCGTGCCCCTCGATGGGGACATATATGGGCTTATAACGAACTCAGGGAGTAGCCAGTGGCGAGTTGAACTACATTTCAACATATGAAATAATACGGCCTTACAGGTCAGGGGTCAGTATTGATCTCGCATTAATATATGGAAGTAGAATGCGGTTACATTTCGTGAAAGGGTTGCGTTATGAATATCATGTTTACTTTTTATATTTGTAATATGTTTATATAGGGTGACTTTAAATTAGTGAACGATAGAAAAGGATATGCATGTACTTGTATGTGATATGTTGATAACAAACAACATTTATTTATGGGACCCAGTTAGAAATTATAAAAAATAATATAGCCTATGTGTTACTCTGATACATAAGCTACAATATTGTCAATGTTTGTACCGATGGATGGATGTTTGTTACTTCATCACGTAAAAACCACAGAACAGATTTTAATGACATTTTACCATAACTTAGATTGGACATTCGAATAACACATAGGCTATATTATTTTAAGATATTGTGTTTATTTTTAAAGATATGTCGATAAATGCGTACGAAGTTACAGGCAGCCAGTAAATAAATAAATAAATATGTTTAATGAAGCATTACCACTAATGAACTTCTCTACAACAAGCCGTTTTTAAACCTAACCTAAAAATAAAGCCCATCACAAAATGAAATCTACTCGAAACTAAACGCCTGTCAGAAAGCTTTCAAAAACCTCCACTCAACTTCCAACTGTCTGTCGCAATTTGAGCTATGACGTCACGCTTTCGAGCTTTAATTGACAGCCTGACGGCTTGAACCGTTCAAGCTCAATCGAGCTTTTAGTGCTGTTAGCTTGTGATTGAGCTTATTTGTCAGTTTGTTGGTTTAGTCTGTTCGGTTGGGTTATTTCTGCGGGGATTGTACTCGTGTTTTGTTTGTTGAGTTACTTCGATGGTTTTACCTGGAACAAGTTAGAAAATTTATTAGTTTTTGTTAATGTTTTTAGAAAACTTTAGTTTACAATAATATTACTAGCTACATACATATGTCGACGAGTCATCAGAAGTGGCGTTTAAGCTTTTAGTTAAAATAAGACAGTGGGCGTGTACTGAACAAACTGGCTTTATTGCGTAGTTTCCAATCACGTTATAAAATAACAAGGTGTACGTGATGTCTTCCGATATCTTGTCTTCATCAATATCCAAACAATAATCAAACATGACCGCATTTCAAATATGAAAGCGCCAAACTGACAACCAGTTAGAAACATGCCAGTTCTTGCATTTTAGCAGTAAAGAGTTTGCAAATGGTTCCAAAATAGCCTTCATGAACGTAATCTCCGACATAATACATATCTGTCAAGCTTCTTTTTCATCGTGGTAAACAGAGACCACTTCCTTCCAGTAGCTACTATCCAAACACACTTCTTTCGCTTCATCCACATTCATCAGTCACCTCATACATGCACGACTATTTAGAATATTTACATACTACTTAGTGCCCGCTTCAACACCTACAGATAAAATTTATCTGACAGATAAACCTATGTCTATTTCATAAAACATGACATTTTAGACAGAGACAGGTATAAAATATCTGTCAGATACATTTTATCTGTTGGTTGTGAAACAAGGCCTAAGTCTTAACAGTTACTTTAGCTTAGCCTTTAACTCTCTTGTACTGATAAAATATTCGTCAAAAACCATCTTAAATCTTCATGTTCCATAGACAATGTATTTTGTAAGCGAAAGAGACAGAAATTATGCAAAAAGACAGCTCTCTTCAATTTTCCTAACACATGCGTCGGAAGGAAGGCCATAACTCTAGCTTGGGGCTAAATGTTCGCTAGTGCTTCTATAATGATCTAGATCAAAACCGGTTTTGTCGGTTATTTAACCGGTTTCAACTAGTATACGTATATTTAGGCGGTAAGCCATAACCAAGTCAATCTATAATTAAAGTATCGATTTAGAATAATTCTGCATAATTAAAAAAAATATTGTATATTTTTTTTTATCAATCTCAGAAAATTGACATTAATTGTCAATCAAAAGTCAAAAAGTCACCAAACCAAACCAAAAGTCGCAATTTTTTTTCCATTTTTTTCTTTTACAAATTTTTTTTTTTTAAATTACCGAAGTAAAAATGACCTTGCCTCAAATTTTGTCAATCGAATTATAATTCACCCTGTATAATTATAGTTCGTGATAAATGAATATGCATGTGACGATATTTGTGTCATACATAGAATTAATATAGAATTTAACCATTTTTTTTTTAATGCGTGTCAGATATAATGTATGTTGTTGTTAGCCGTATATGTCCCCACCGAGGGGCACGAGCCTACTCTTATACAGAGAGCGATTAGGCCGTAATCCACCACGCTGGCCAAGTGTTCGAATTTCTTCTCTGGTGTATGCAGGTTTCCTCACGATGTTTTCCTTCACCGTTAGCAAGTGGTAATCGAATAAATTGATCCGTACATGAGGAATAAACTCAGAGGTACGTGCTCAGGTTTCGAACTAAACCAGGTTTCGAACCCGCGCCCTCAGAATTCGAAGCAAGCGTTCTACCTATGTATGTATGTAACATAGAATTTTGTACTGCAATATGTAAGCAACTGATTCAATTTTACTTCAAGTTGAATTTTTAAGGTTGTTCTCTAAATTGTCATAATTATAACGTTCCTATAATCTTAAAACCTTATCAAAAAAATAACCGATTAAAAACCGGTTTAAGTAAAACCGGTGTTGACCCATTCACATCACTAGTATCTAGCTATCTGGCTAGAGGCCAGTGGCCGTTAGGTAGTGATGCGGTAAAAATATGGTATGGAAAACGTTTTTGTGGTGAAAAAGTTTATAATGTACCACTTATGTTAGGATTGTATAGTTTTAGGCAGATATAGGATAAAAATGAGATATTTTTGCACAGAAAAATAGGGATGATGACTACATTCAAAAGTATAAAAATAATTATTCCGTCTTTTAAGCTATTGAAACATATTTGAATCACATTTTTTACCTGATCAAATACATAAATAAATACAAAGATACAGAGCATCAAAGTTACAGAGTGGTTGACGTCACTCCTTGGTAAACATCTTACTTAGGCGTGAAGTCACGAACAACTTTAACCCAGTGTTTGTCATTTTTAATTTATGAGAAAAAAAAAATTCATGTCGAATATTTTGAAATAATCTATGTGATTGACTAACAAATCTTACTTGTTTGGGAGTAGGCTCGTACCCCTGTAATGGAGAAGTAAAAGATCTAATAAGAAAGAGGAGGAAAAGATCAAAGAGCGCGTTTCAAATATATATCTATAAGTACATCAAATTAAAAAAATATTTGTAGGTATATTAGTATAGCAAATACCTCTACTAACATTCATATTCAAATAAAAATCTCATAACCTATAAAAGTATACATTTTAATAAAAACTTATAAAAATAATATGAAACTGAAAATCTCTAGACAATATTTATTATCTCGTTTCGTAATAAAGTTCAATGTAAGATAGACAAAGAAAGATTCAGTGTTCTAGAATAGCTTAAGTTATACTCACAGATGTAAAGATTGGCGAGTAAGGACCGGAGCTGGCGGGCGCATACCTGACGGAGCGCACCGCAGAGCATTTTCGATTGTCATATTATTATCGACATTGTTCTATTCTTATTAGATTAATATTCAAAATCAATTGGCACAACAAATGAGCATCAGAGCATCGAAGTGACTAAATACGAATATCGTGTCAACTGATTTTGAATATTATTCCAATGAAAAACATCATTATCAATCATATACACAGACCTCAATAATATGAAAGATGTGCGGCGGCGGCCCTTAATGTGTATTATATAATTTGTGTTTGTGAGACAATTTTTTGAAATACGAGTATTTTACGCTTTTTTAGTTGTACCTCGGAAAACTTGCACAATATCTTAAAATAATGCTTATAATACTAGCCTATCAGTTATTCTGAAGTGCACGCCACAGTATTTTAAAGTTTCATTAAAATTAGTTCAGTTTCAACTGCGCCAGAAAGAGAGTTATGTTTTTCGAGAGTATGTATGTGTAATACTTTGGCACGCACTACAGCCTGAACGGCTTGATGGATTTAGGCTTGAGAGTTGTCGTTGGATTCGTATTTACAGTGAGAGTGGCACGGAGAACATCAAAATAAAAATATGTTTTTTTTTTAAATAAAAACGTTAGGATATTTCTTGGTGATTTGTACGCGAAAGAAGTGTGTTTGGATCGAAGTAAGTGGAAGGAAGTGGTCTCTGCCTACCCCAATGGGAGAGAGGCGTGACGGATATATGTATGTTGTACGCGATCCTTCAACCCCGTATTTCTCAAAGTTTTATACGCCTCGAGGCGTTTTGTGAAATAACATTTTTGATAGTGCTATTCCTTTTGCCACCCGTGGGACTCAAACGTGACGTATAAGCCTTTTTTACATTATATTTGTCTTTGTTGTTTCTTGGAGCTTGATATTGTAGATAATGTAGGTGTATATTCTTTAGGGTTCCGTACCCAATGGGTGTAAACGGGACCCTATTACTGAGACTTGGCTGTCCGTCTGTCTGTCCGTCTGTCACCAGGCTGTATCTTATGAACCGCTATAGCTAAAGCGTTGAAATTTTCATAGATGATGTATTACCATTGCCGCTATAACAACAAATACTAAAAATATAATAATAACGTGATTTTTTTGCTTTTACTGCTCGATATCAATAGTGAATGGTACGGAACCCTTCCTGCGCGAGTCCGAATCGCACTTGGCTGCTTTTTTGTTTTTATTTTTTTAAGAATATTTACATGATATATTGACTTTTTATCCTCTAAAGATAAGCTAACACATATTACAATTCTTTCTCTTCGGGGCAATCAGAGACCACTTCCTTCCACTTGCTAAAATCTAAACACACTTCCTTCACTTCATCCATACTCATCAGTCACTTCATCATGTACGTCGGTTTAGAGGACTCCTGACTTCGCCTTTCCTTAACAAGTCCTCGATTTGATCGAGATATATTCGTCTTGGTCTTCATTTCTTATTCAATCACCTATTAATAACGTAATATAAGGTTAAAAAAGTTACTAAATATTGTGTACTAAAATCCATACAAGCTGATACAAGCTGAATAAAACTACGACATTACTACGAAATCGCTACGAAACCTGCTACGAAATTGCTACGAAGCTCTGCAAAGATGTAGCAAAACTAAAAAGTCGAGCGTAACTAACAAATAAATACAAACTTCGAACAAGACATAGAACGTAACGAATTAAACTTGAGCATTCAAAAGGACAGCGCTAGAACGTAAAAGTTTTCGTTTCAAAATTTTAATTGCTCAGAAAATTGAAAGTTGTTTGAAATCTAAGTTTAAAGTAATAAACGTTTCCTCGGACGAAGTTTTATCATTTTAAGTATTTCTGAGTTTCACAGATAAATATTGTTTGGGTAAAGCGCTAATCTTTTTGGAAAAAGTTTATTTTGTAAGTAAGTAATTAATCTTCTGGAAGTATGATTTTGTTAAATTCTCATAAATTTTATTGACGGGTGTCATTGCTTTTAGATCCAAAAATTTATAAAAAGTTTATGTTATTTAAAAAAAATGTACCTAATACTATGTTAATGTTTTTTTTCTTTAATTTAAGTTTTTTAAAAAATATAATGCATTATTTAACCCCAGTCACAGATCAGTATCTATTAAGTTATTTATCCATTTAACGTCGTACCATCCTTTTCTAATTGTTTACGATAACAGAGACAGCTATAAATATAATGTCTCGGTACGTTAATAAGCTGTCCAGCAACGAATTTCACTGCTTGAATCCCAATGAAAAACAGAGAAGCAATTACACTAAGAACAATAATTCCTTGAAAACAAGCAACTCTGACGCAACAATGAAATTCCTACTTTTAATTTAATCTCTTCTTTTCTCGCAATTAACATAATTACTTTTTCCATCCTTTTCTGGTACCTCCACAATGATATTTCCGTCCCTCTCCGCGACGTTGCTTACATAAATTTCAGTTAATACTCTTACAAAGTTTGAGAACATAATAAGATCACTCTAAGATTCAGGAGAGTTCCGTATAAATAACATATTCGCTTTTTACTTTGTTCCATGCGACGACTTTGTACCTAAGCAAGTTTTGCCCGGTTTAAACCGGTTTAAACCGGTTACAAGCGGTGCAAGTTGCAACTGCAACCTGCATTTGATATTTAAATAGGGATTGTCCAAAGTTTTAAGAGTTGCACTTCAAAAAAAATTACAATTGGGTACCTACTTTATTGTTTCGCCTTTATTGTTTTTAAAACATGCAATTTTGAAACTTTCGTCTTGACGTCAAAGATACTTTTTAAATAAAACGTTGGAGCTCGTAAATCTACACAAGCAGTAATAGTTGTTAGTTATTTCTTTTTTTTTTTTTTGCTCCGATTAGGATTTCAGATTTCAATCAAGGACCCTTAGGACCTAGGTCTTTGGATGTCATTACATATAATTTTGTAAAGTCATTTTCTTTAGGTACTTATTGAAAACTTATGTAGGTATTTTGCCTACGTTATCAGGGGCCCAAGTCCGCAATTTTTTCAAATACTTAGAATCAAGGTGGCAGTTTTGGTAAAATAATGCGATCACTCACTTTGGTACATTTCAGAGATTTCCCTACGGAGTTTACACGCGAGAAAGAATTGCCTATAAGTATGTTAATCTTGGACTTGACTCTGAAAATATACAAAATATTCGTTATTTTTCACATCCCAGAAAAAAAGAACAATAGAAAATGAATTGTGTCTGGGTTTATAGTGGGTCAGTGGGATGTGAGAGGTTAAGAAAATTTATTATATACTTCAGGCTATAAAAGTGTCTAGACACTTTAGAATATCTAGGTTTTAATAGATTATTCTCCAGTTGTTGGAAAGATCATTAAAATCAAAGAAGAATTAAAGCATTTTCTTGCACTTCTATTATTAATAAGATGGTATGATATTTATACATATTTGACCTCTCACATCCCACTGACCCATTATTAACCCAAACACAATGGATTTACTACTGTTCTTTCTTTCTGGGATGTGAAAAATTAATTTAACTTTCACAAGTAAACTCAAAAGAATTAAACGAAGCGTTTGATAATATTAATCACAATCAATACATAAATAACTTTGAAAATTACAAGAATCTGTATTAAAATTTATTACGTTACAACATTCAAGTTTTGTCACTTAAACCATCATTTAAAATGTTAAAAAAGATCTTTAAAACTTTAAAGAAAAATTGTGAGAGTACCCCAAGGTAGCATATTAGGACCCTTGTTATTCTTAGTACACATCAATGCAAAACTATAAATGACTATCCTGCCTTCTTGCTATCACTTCTCTCTCTGTGGGGTCTGCAGGAAGCAATGTCTTTTAGAAATATGCTGTATCTTTTGTATAACTTTTCTTTTTTTCTGTCTCTATGCACTATCATCTTACAATAAACTGTTAAATAAATAAATTATATAACAAAAGAAAGAACATAATTATACCAAAGTCTATATCTAATGGTATCTACACACCAAAGCCGTCGGCTTTTTTGACAGCTGCCATTCATATGACGTAAAGCCGCCGGCATGCCGCCGGGCTAGGTCGGCGGCTTTGGTGTGTAGATAGCATAAAAATAGATCAAAAAATATCGTTACCCTTTACAGACATTATTATCTAATAAAAAAGAATATTAGCGTCATGATTTAGCGAAAAGCAGACATAATTTCCTACTGATCTTGATAGTTGATTGACGATATTTCCCCCTTTCAGTTTTGGGGGGAGTTCACGTGTCATTAACCCTTGCTTTGGAAGAAATCAGAGAATCACCTATTGTACTTTATTGAAGAATTATCAGGAAATACACTCGAGAGCAACGAATCCGGATCACTAAAGAATCCATAAAACTTTTGTCATGACGACGTATTGTTTTCCCTCCTGACGGGCCACGGCCCGGACACGTCCCGGGCACGGCCCGGGTCTGTGTAGATAACCTTTATATGGGTAGGTGGTAAATTATGTGATAAAAAAAACTGAATTTTTAAAGTAGCAGTTTTAAACTGTTTTTAATAGAATAACAAAGTTAGTGCTTTATTTAAAAGTAAATTGCAGCAAGACGTCTGCATTGATTCTGCTTAACATTTCAACATAATGAAGTTAGCAAAGAGTTAGCAGTGTTGCCAATTTATATTCAGAGTGCGGTGAAATCGCTGTAGTTTTTAGTTTTAACTACAATGTTAATACTGGCAACCCTCGATCGTGAGAAAAGTGTGAAAGAACTTGGGGTTGCCAGTTTTGGGATTTAGAAAATTTTGGTAAAAATAAGAGTTAATTCAGAATTTTCTCTTTCCTACTAATATTATAAAATTGTAAATGTTTGTGCTGTTGGATGAATGGATAAAGATAAAGAATATTTATTGTCATAGATGCGGTACATGTAAGTAATTGTTAAAGTACATACTATGATAATGTTTTAACACATCTAGTTGGATATTTTTTACTCGTTCACGCAAAAAGTACCTACAAAACAGATTTTAATGAAATTTGGCAATATTGTGGCTTGCACATCAGAATTACACATAGACTATGTTAATTGAGAATATCATGATTTTTTTCCAAGATATGTCCATAAATGCGCACAAAGTCGCGGGAAGCCTCTAGTTTCTTTATAAATTATTTTTAAGACTGGCAACACTCAAGACATTAAACAGCAACATTTTAACATAATATAGTTACAAGCTAGGAGCAAGATGCTATGAACCGTAAAAATGTGTTTTATATCCTCGCGAAAATTCAAGATGGCGTCTATCATACGATACAATAGCCACCAATTTACACATACCGTTCCACAAATAACCTGCTACACTAAACTCATCTCTAGTTCTATAATAATAGAGTATAGCTTTATAGAGGTAGTAGTAAAATAAACAGCAAAATATAGTGAGCAAAAGAAAAATATGACGCACTCTTGTTTTATTGCTTTTAATGTGCTTTTTTATTTCACGGCGTTTCGTTTTGATGGTTGTTAGGGGGGGCCTTACCCCCTCTTTTGAGGCCCCTTTTTATCACTTAACGGTAGGAAAACATCGTAATCTAAGGGTATCCTTTTGAGTATAATGGCCGACAAACCCTTTTGGCCACAAGATAAAAACAACTGCCTATCTGTTTTCGAAGGAAATGGATAAGCGTTTTTGAATCTGATTGGTTAATTTCTTTGTGTATATTCTTCTTTTAAATACAGATATGTCTTATTTATTTTCGACTAGCTTTTTCATAGGAAAAGGCGGGTGTCATGTTGTATCAAGATGTTGAAAAGAAGGCAGAGAATAGGGAGGGATGGAAGAGGCTCCACCGACAAGAGCTAAGCTCTTAAATTAGAAGAAGCTTTTGCTTGTGGTTTCGTACGCTTTACACTTAAGTGATTCACATTTATCTTTTTTTTTTTTTTCAAAATATCATAATATAGAAGCAAAATGCATACGAAGTCGCAGGAAGACTCTAGTCATTCTACTATTATAAAAATCAATGTTTGTGCCGATGATGGATGGATCGATGGATGTTTGTTATTCTTCCACGCAAAAAAAACTACTGAACGGATTCTGATGTAACATGGCAATATTGTAGTTTTTACATCACATAGGCTATCATGTTTTTTTATCCAACATATGACGATAAATGCGTGCGAAGTCGCAGGATGGCTCTAGTAGCTTACAAATCCTTCAGGTAATAACCATAGAGTATATAATAGTCGTTTCTGCGGAACCTGATTGGCCAATCTCGTTTACAGGGCTTTAATGTTCAGTTTATCGCTTTGAGGTTGAGCAATATAAGCGTAAGTGCTTCGGTTAATAATTTAGTAGGTAAACACCTTACTGTTTTAAAGTCTATCTACACAGATCCGGACTAAACAATACGTCGTCATGACAACGTATCCGGGACGTGTCAGGGAAAAATATCATTTCATACATTTTCTATGGATTCGTTCACACACGTTGTCATGACGACGTATTGTTTTCCCTCCTGACGGGCCACGGCCCGGACACGTCCCGGGCACGGCCCGGATCTGTGAAGATAGACCTTAACCCCCTTATTACAAAAGGTACTATTTATTTATTTAAGGCGATTCAAATCTTAAGAAATACTGTACATGTGAATATGTTATTAAAAATACTACACTCTAATAAATAAAATATAACCACTAAACAAAACTTAACCTAACTAACACTAATCCGGCAATAATCCGCCCCTGGTCTCTCTTGGTGCAAACGTGCCCATCACCCCAGCTGCGTTTCCACGCTGGATAGCGATAGACAACCGCTGCAGCAGAAAAGACCCGGCGCGGGGATCACAGGTCCCATCCCTTAAAAATGAGGTTTAAAGATAGTCCGACGTTAGTTCGTTTCTTTTGACGTTTCGGCTATAGACAAAACGTCAAACTAAACGAACTAACGTCGGACTATATTTTAACCTCGTTTTGTAATAAAGGGGCATATGTTTTAAATATGAAAAAAATCTATTAATTTATATGAACTTAATACTAGGTAAGTATGTCGACAGGAAAAGACACTATAGTCATAAACATCATACCTAATACACGGTAAAGAATTTTTCAATCGAACCTGCATAGAAGAATTCACAAAGTTTTGCAACATCATCTCTAGAATAAAATTTTAAAGAAAACTGCAGATTCTTCTAGTTTACCTGACTACATTTACTGGAAGAGTTGTGAATAACTCAGTTTATAGTGTAAAGGAAAATACGCGAAAGTGCAATATCGTCGATATAAGAATAGATAGAGATATTAACATAAATACACAGGGTGTTTAAAACCGGAACACAACGATAGTCCTCATGAAACTGAACAATTTTCCCCAAGAAACATGGGTCATAACTCGAAAAAATAATTTCGCCTCCCCATACAAAATGTCTGATCAGCTGATCGAGTAAGTATGGAAGACCCAAAAATTTTTTTTTATTTACGATCCATGTTCCTTGGGAAAAGTTGTTCAGTTTCATGAGGACTATCTCTGTGTTTTGGCTTTATACCGTTTCTGTTACACTCAGTAGACAAGGTTTATGACTACCTGGTCCAAGTCTGCTAATTTACAGCCTCAGTTGTGTTTCGGCAGAGAGTCAATGGCATGTTTTGACACATTAGATCACAATCAGTGTAAGCCATTGTTTAGTAGAATACCAAATGTGTCAAAAAATGCCATTGACACTACCGAGTACCGACACACAACTGAGGTTATTTTAAATTTAGCAAACTGGGGTCCCAGTTTTATTCCTGAACCCAATTAATTTTCAGAAATCGCGTACAAAGCGTTGCACGTCAGTTACCCACTCGATAAAATTGTAGTAAATGTTATGCACTTGTTCAATAAGTTTCAATACAAACTATTCAATTCCTTTACTTAAATAAACTTTCCTATCGGCTATTGGAAAATGTTGATTTTGGGCAAGAACTCGTCGAGTGTTATTCAAAGTTTTGGAATTGTATTTTTCTTCAGTAAAGGCCAAAACACACCGGATGCGTTTGCGTTGCGTATACGTACCTCTGAGTTGTGATGTATGGAAAAGTCACCGCTTGCGTCTACGTGGACGTAGACGTAGACGTTCCACGTAGACGTAGACGTAGACAGTTCCATACATTACAACTCAGAGGTACGTATACGTCTACGCATACGCATCCGGTGTCTTTTGGCCTTAAGTCGCTGTCTTCACGAACGAGAGAATCTTGGCGATTTTATTATCATGCCACGTTTTACTATACAAAAAAAAAAAAAAAAGAAAAAAAAAAGATAATATCGCCGTGTGGAGACGGCTCCACACGTAGCACGACGATAATGACACGCTTCCGACACACAACTGAGAATATAGTCCTTTAGCAAACTTGGGCCTCTGATCAAAAACCAAAAGGAGTTTATGGACAGCCAAAAACTCAAAGGAAGAAGGAGGAAGGCAAGAGTGGGTGGAAATGTTGGGAGGGGAAGGCCAAGACGAACGTATCTCGATCACCGTTAGCAAGTGGTAATCGAATAAATTGATCCGTACATGAGAAATAAACTCAAAGGTACGTGCCCGCAGCAGGATTCGAACCCGCGCCCTCGGAGTTCGAGGCAAGCGTTCTACCAAGTGGGCTACCACCGCTGTTTTACTCCCTGAGTACCATAATGTAAATCCATCATAAAGATGGTTAAAGTTGGCCTAAGAAGCCGAGGTTAAAGTGTTATATAACTTATCAGCCATCTGAAGAATGAATTCTCGGGGGAAGGCCAAGACGAACGTCGAACGTACCTCCATCAAATCGGGGATTGGGTCAAGAAAGGCCAAATCAAGAGTACCCTAAAACGATGTGCATGTATGAGGCGACTGATGAGTGTGGATGAAGTGAAAGATTTGTGTTTGGATCGCAGCAAGTGGAGCGAAGAGGTCTCTGCTTGCCCGATAACAAAATAGCGACATTATGTATGTATGTGCAGAAAATAAATGCTTTTCTAACAAATCGTATCGTAGTGTTAACCTGTAATTTTCGTTAGATTTTAACCATTTTGACAGGTCTCAACTTAACCAATAACACCTTCAAAACTGGAAAAATGTGTTTCCTATTCTATTTCCGACTCGTCGTGTCACTTACAAAAAACAAATGAATTTTATATCCCGTGGTTAAAACTAAAATGGGACAACGCCGACTGTCAAATCAAACTCTTTGCTAACAAAACTGTTTAAAACCACAACCCGATGCAGTCGTATCTATTTCTAAATAACCTTTTACAGGATTTTTGTATTCGGATTTTATTTCGTGCCAGCTTTTTGGTAGTAACCGTCTGTGAAATTCTATTCATAGGGTATGCTTTCGTTGATCATGTTATGCGGTTTCTATCAAGCTAAGCCTTTGAATTTTTACATACATATCCGTCACGCCTCTCTCCCATTGTGGTAGGCAGAGACCACTCCTTCCACTTGCTACGATACAAACACACTCTTTCACTTCATCTTCATTCATCAATCGCATCATAAATGCACGTCGGTTTAAGGTACTCTTGATTTGGCCTTTCTTTAACAAATTCCCGATTTGATCGAGATACGTTCGCTCGTATAAAACATTAAATAAATCAGATTACTAGTCTATGACGTCATCTCGTAGTTTCAAGACAAATGACCTGAATTTTACATTTCATCGGGTCTCGTCATGAATTAAACACTCTAGTTGAGTCTAGCAAGTCGGTGGGTAAAATGTAACTAAATAAACGTCTATTTACACAGATCTGGGCCGTGCCCGGGACGTGTCCGGGCCGTGGCCCGTCAGGAGAGAAAACAAGACGTCGTGTATTTAATAAGTTAGTAATGTTTATATAATCTTTTAAGTATCAATAATGCCTTAAGGTCTATCTAAACAGATCCGGAACGTGTCCGGGCTGTGGCCCGTCAGGAGGGAAAACAATACGTCGTCGTCATGACAACGTGTTCGGGCCGTGTCAGGGAAAAAATATCATTCCCTACATTTTCTATGGATTCGTTCACACACGTTGTCATGACGACGTATTGTTTTCCCTCCTGACGGGCCACGGTCCAGACACGTCCCGGATCTGTTTAGATAGACCTTAAGGCATTATTGATAGGTACTTAAAAGATTATATAAACATTACTAACTTATTAAATACTAGAGAGTGGCCACGACTTCGTATGCATTTATTGTCATATCTCGGAAAATAACGATATCTTAAAATAATATCGCCTATGTTATTCTAGTTTTTTTTTCATAGAAGCCTATTATGTCCCACTGCTGGGCAAAGGCCTCCTCCACATTCTTCAATGCTTCCCTATCTCCGGCAACTTCTGGCCAGCTTGCCAAGTATGCATCCAGATCGTCGCGTCATTTCCTCTTAGGCCGACTTCTACCTCTGTGGCCGTCGAGCGGCAACCAATTGGTAGATATCTTGGCCCAACGATCCGGATACATACAGCAAACATGTCCAGCCCAGAGGAATTCTGGTATAAGCTTATTGTAAAGTTTCTTAAAAATCTGTTTTTTTTTTTTGCGTGGAATTACAGACATCTTCACATTCATCTATAAAGGTTTATCTACACAGATCCGGGCCGTGCCGTGTCGTGTCCGGGCCGTGGCCGTGGTGTGTGGTCGTCATAACAACCGGACTCGTCATGACGACGTATTGTTTTCCCTCCTGACGGGCTACGGCCCGGACACGTCCCGGTTACGGCCCGGATCTGGGTATATAGACTAAGGTCTAAGGTCACAAACATGATATTTATATGATTTTAAGCACAGAAAGTGAAACGAAATTCATAACGTTGTAATTTGAAGCAAAACAACACAAAAACAAAAGTCAGAAATTCAAATTGTTCACTTGTAACATTCAGTACAAAAATCATCAACTTTCCAACAATTATTCGCTTGTAACATTGTAATCTACGCGGTTGTAAATTTTTAACATAATCACTATGCAAAGGAGAACCGTTGAATTTTGAATTAATTAATGTTTCAAGTTTGACTGTTGGGCTATTTGAATTTGAGGGCAGAATACAGTTTGTGTTCTGTGCGATAATTACTGTTTTTGGAGTTTGCGTACTGATTGTAATGTTTTTTTTTAATTAACGTATCTGTCCGTGGCGAGCGTTATCCACTATGGATAGTTTTACAACTACCTATGTATTTGGTTTACAAAACGATTTTCTCGTTTTCAAACAAAAAATAACTATCTATCGGTTATCGGTTATCGTTTCTTGGTCAATAAAGTAAGTATACATTGCTAAAAGATCTTCTTTTATAGAAACTTCATCATTATTATAAATTTTAAGAGCGCGTCGCTCTTGTCGGTGGAGTCTGCGCCACTCTTCTCTATTCTCTGCCGTCCGTTTGAGCACCTGATACGACTCAACTTCTATTCCCTCCTTTATTTGGTCTATGTAAGTCCTTCGTGGTCTCCCTCTATCGTCTTCCTTCTACTTTTCCTTCCAATATGTTTTTTATAAAGTTGTCGTGTCGTATCAGGAAAATATAGAATATAGAAACTTATTTAAGTTATAACAAATCAAACAAGCCGTCGTCGTCGCCAAAAAAGGCATTTAAATAAATAAATCTAAGCAATTGAAATAAATATATTTTTTTACTAATTTCTTACAAAAAGGGCGCAAACTACGAAACAAATAGTTCACTTTTTTATTCACTTTAAACTGACAGAATGTGAAATGAACCGGGCACGTTACAAAAACATGACGTTTCCCTAGTTCCTACTCATCCATATTCCAAATTCGAATTCAAATTCAACAGCTCGGAATAGCAGAACGGTGTTCGTGATTTGACGACGTTTATTATTTTTAAATTGTAGTTTTAGAAGTGTTGAAATGGAGTACTAGGTTTTTGATCGCGTGAGGTTGAAACTATCTTTTGTTTTGTATGTCGTGTTTTATTTTATTGCCTGCTAAATGCGGCAATGACATGACTTTTAAATTGTCGTTTAACAACCTATCTTCATTAAATCCTATAAATATTAATGTCAATGTTTATGCCGATAGATGTTTGTTACTCTTTCAAGCAAAAACTACTGAACAGATTTTGATGAAACTGGGTAATATTGTAGCCTGCACATCAAAATAACACACAAACTACATTTTTTAAGGATATTGTGTAAGTTTTCTAAGTTAATTCGATAAATGCGTATGAAATCGCTCATCACTAAAGTAAGTGGCCTCATTTTTGAAAAGTTTAATCAAAATCTGTTCAGTGGATTTCGCGTGTAGCACAAACATCTTAACATCCATAGGGACAAACTTAAGTAGTATAACAGGGGTGGCCAACTTGATAAGATCTAAGATCTACCAATTACATTCTTATTGAATTGAAACCTTACATGAAACAGCATAGTCCAGTACGCAATCATGTAGAAAAGTTAGGTACCTTTTTAACTTCATATTAGCGTGAGTATTGCGCGTGGGCATCTTCCACTAGTTTAGCTGCGGTCTGGTTTCCGTATTTATATTTTTTGCCGTGCCATGATCTACTGAGCTAACAGTCGCGATCGACCAGTTGGCCATCCCTGAGTATAAAATACGTGTAATATTTCAAGCACTTCTATAACAATTTATGAAACTTGCAAATAGCAATGTGAACATTTCTAATGTTTCCTTAAACTGTTGTATTCCAAGTAACATGTAAAGTTCGAGTCAAGTTACCTCGTGTTATACTTACTATAGACTCTTGAATTTCAAATCTATGTCAAATATTTTAAAGTTGTTTTTCGAATAACTAGAGGCCTGCGACTTAGTACTTACCTATTAAAATCATATCTTGAAAAAAAAATTAAATCGTAAAATAAATAAAGCCTATGTGTTATTCTGATGAGCAAGCTACAATATTGCTAAGTTTCATCAAAATCTGTTCAATAGTTTTTGCGTGAAGGAGTAACAAACATCTAACCATTCCATTAATCGGTGGTGATTTTAAACTTGGTCCCATAGTAAAAGTTGTTTATTATCACGAGTACACGCATAGCCCTTTCTATCGTTCACTAATTAAAAGTCACCAGTATACTTTTCTTTAATAGCCTGATGTGTCCCACTGCTGGGCAAAGGCCTCCCCCGCATTTTACCATGCCTATCTCCACTACCTCTGGCTAGTTTGCCAAGTACTAAGGGCCAAGACACACCGGATGCGAATGCGTTGCGTATGCGTACCTCAACTCAGAGGTAAGATAATGTATGGAACTGTCACCGCTTGTGTAACGTAGACGTACACGTCGACGTGACGCGTAGCCCGGTGTCACATCGGGTTACACCGTAACTACGCGCGTGGCTACGCCGTGCTTACGTCTACGTTACGCATACGCATCCGGTGTGTTTCAGCCTTTATACTTATTTATCGTGAAGTTAGCAACTTGTGGTAGGCGTTACATTTCGTGACTCAGTCTTGTACTAACTGCAATCGTGATAACGAGTTGAAGGAAACAATTTCAAGCTGTATTGAGTTTATACCGCAGTTATACTGTAGGTTAGGTTATGTTATACAGGGTGCTTGTTTTAAAGAATTACATTCTTTGAAACAAACTTCTCTTTTAAATTGACATTGGCAAGATCCACAACGGTAGTACCCAGTTTAAAAAAAATGTTATGTATTAACTCTAACAAAAAAATCATAGAAGGAAAAATTGAAGGGAAGGGAAAAGGAAGAGAGGTAGACCCAAATGGACGTTCCTAGAACAGGTGAAGGAAAAGGCGGGTGTCATGTCGTATCAAGATGTTAAAAAGAAGGCAGAGAATAGGGAGGGATGGAAGAGGCTCCACCGACAAGAGCTAAGGTCTTAACTTAGAAGAAGAAGAAATTGTGATACTTATAGTACTATAATATACCTTTGAAATATCTTATTTAGCTTATTTCAGTGCAGCCTAGTAATAAGTCAGCTGTAAGAAAGGTGACATAGTTGTAATGTCATAAAGTAGTCTCGTAAGACCCGCTCCCGGGACGAAATATGGGTCGCGGGGTACAATGATATTTAATACTGGATGTGACATTTTTATGGTCTGTCTACACATATCCGGGCCGTGCCCGGGACGTGTCCGGGCCGTGGTCCGTCAGGAGGGAAAACACCCAAACGCGAGTCCGACTCTTACTTGGTCGGTTTTTTATCCTTTTAAAAACCTTTTAAACCTTTTAAAAGACTATTTTAAATAAATTCTTTGACACTGGCAGAAATAAATAATATCGATACACTTGCAATTACTACATTGTCTTAACCTCCCACATTCCACTGACCCATTATAAACCCAGACACAATAGATTTTCTATTGTTCTTTTTTTTGGAATGTGAAAGATTAATCTGTAGTATTTTTTTAAAGAACTTATAAATAGGTTGTTTAGTTAACGAGTAAATAAAACTTGTTATTCTAATGCCACTTCCATGATCTCTACATCTGTTACAAAGTCACACGACAGAACAGCATATTTCAACAAAGTTTACGATTCCCGCCACGTCATAAATAAAGATAACAACTAAGGAAAATAATAACAACTCCTAACTTTTTACCTGCTTTAGTATACTTGATACCTGTGATGTAGGCACACTCAAACAAATGTGGTTTCAAGGTTACTGATGCATGTAAATTTGTATTTTGTGACGTCACGGAAGTTCTTTTCTAGAATGTTCTGGTTTTGATGAGATTTCAAGGTCGTTTGTTCAAAAAATGGAATGTCCCATCTTTAATGTTATATTTTTTTCATTTGGTTTGTACACTAACGATCGTTCCCTATATTCTATCTATCTTTAGTTTTATTCTACTGGAGATAGAAATAGTTATCTGTCTTAGAATTTATAAGGTCTATGGGATTCTTGTGAAAGATAAATCAAAAGTGGCAGCTATGTGACATCCGTGACATGCCGATCTCAGACTGTCTTTGAATATTGAAAACGGCCGCAAATTGCAAGTAAATGCGTACGCAGTCACGGCCAGCCACTAGTCCGTTGGTATATTTAACTTTTTTTTTTGTTCGTCTATTGTTTAGTAAAATCTCACCCCCAAACTATCACGTTACTCAACGTCGTCAAAAAAACGAGGCAATATAAAAGAAATCGTCTCACTGATAGCGTCTATCAACCGAACAAATACACCACTTTTCTTTTGACAAAAAAACATAATTCACGCACATGCTGTATAAAAATACGCTTCGCTCACTTATTGCATTGACAAAAGTATAGTGCTCTCTGTCTTTCAACAGTAAAAGGTATCTGTTTATCTTGCTCTCAAAGTGGCACACTTTGGCGCCAAAGTTGTTTGACTAAGAGCAACGATTTGTTATGTCTTGAATGGATTCCTTTTTCGAAATGGCAGAGTGCTATAGAGGTATATTGCTCTCTCACTTTATATTTCAAGAGAAATAGACTGTAAAAATAATATTAGAAAGTGGCTTTGGCGAGAAAATTCGAGATAATAAAATTTTCTTCATCGATTTTTCTACTTCGCCATTTTAAAGTGAATTGCAATTTCCTAAGTACATTTTCATCGTTCGGATTTTACTACATTCATATTCGTTACGCCTCTTTCCCATAAGGGTAGACAGAGACCACTTCTCACCACTTCTTTCGCTTCTTCCAAATTCATCAGTCTCCTCATATATACCCATCGGTTTAGGGTACTCCTGTCTTGACCTTTCTTTACAAGTCCCCAATTCTTACTTAGATTATGTTCGTCTTGGATTTCACAATTTATTTTATAACTAAATGCGAATACCTATACATTAGCAATTTTTTTTTAAATCTGTCATTACAAAGAAAGGGGTTTTGTCTAGCACTAAAAAGAAAAAGAAACATAGACTTTTTTTTTAAATCGTCCATTCTGGACAGGCAAAGATCAGAGACCATGCAGCCTAGTCTTCAGTAAGAACCATAGACTTAAGTTAGTAACTATTTAGTAATCTGTGCATAGTCTATGAACAAGTTTCAAAACATTTCAAAAGGCGACTCTAAATAAAGTTTCTTCAAACTCAAAATCCCGTAGCAAACTTCCTTTATACAAATTTTGAAAATCGAATTTTGTAACTCCCCGGCTCTATAGTAAATAGTTTTAAAATATTCCCCGGCTATTTCTAAAAGCGTTCGACTGGGAAAACTTTTAATCGATCGTACGACTACTAAAATCGGTCGGCTAAAAGCTTTTCCTAGTTCATAAACCAGTTAATAGATACATACACTCGAGAGAAATTAATCCTGGTCGGGTAAAAAAATAAACTAAAAAATCTCGTTAACTAATTCTTAGTTAAACCAAGCCTTGTGAAATAAAATGTGTTTAAGAGACCAATAAATACTTGTTAGATCATCATTTTTTTTCTTTACGTAATATTCTGTTACTAAAATGTAGTGACTCATAAATTTTATAAGTTACGTAGAAAGAGTATTAAATTTTCTATTAAACACAATTTATTTCATTACGCTAGCATTTTTGGATCGTCAGTTTTTTGGATTGTTTAGTGACCCGAATTCGTTGCTCTCTAGTAGATACATATTTTGATAGAGCGCCTATTACACCCTGTTTTGATGCTATCTGTTACAATTTGGAATGTCATAGAGCTGATAATTTAATAGGAAATTATAGTGTTACACGTCATGTAGTTTTACTAATAGGGGTTTATGTAGTCGATATATTTTCGGAAAATTAGGTACGTTTTTTATTTAGATTTAGACAGTATTTTGAATAGATAACGCGTAATAAAAATACTATAACACAAAAGATATTTTACAATAATTTGCTTGACTGATAGGTCTCTTACACACTTCCCTCCACTTGCTACGATCCAGCCACACTTCCTTCGCTTCATCCACATTCATCAGTCACCTCATACATGCACGTCGGAAAAGGGTACTCCTGACTTGGCCTTTCCCTAAAAATAGGCATGACGACAAAATAATGTTTTAGGCCCATCACATAGTTTATTTTTAAATATTCGACACGTATTTTTTCTTTTTTCTCTTAAACTAAAAATTACAAAGATACACTGGGTTTAAGTTGCTCGTGACGTCACGCTTACGTACGATTTTTACGTAGGAGTGACGTCAAAACCCCCCACTCCATAACTTTGATGCTCTGTATCTTTGTATTTATTTATGTATTTGATCAGGTAAAAATTGTGTTTCAAATATTTTTTAATAGCTTAAAAGACGGACTAATTATTTTTTGAATTTTTGAATGTAGTCGTCATCCCTATTCCCGATATATTTATTATACTAGAGGCTGCCCGCGACTTCGCACGCATTTATCGTCATTTCTTGGAAAAAAGTCATGATATCTTAAAATAATATAGCCTATGTGTTATTCTGATGTCCAAGCTAAGTTATTGTAAAATTTCATTAAATCCATCCATCCATCGGCACAAACATTGACATTTATAATATTATTAGGATTATACATCATATCAAAATATTAGAAACATCACCAAAGTATGTAAAACAAGTAAATCCCGAAGGAAACCTCATAAACCACATTTCACTTCAATTCCCGAACCCACCCGAACTTTGCCGAAAGCGCCCGAAAACTGGGAGATAATAAATTGTAGCTTTTATCCAAATTAAATTCAAAAACGGAACGGAAGCATTTGCGGTCCATTTGTGTGAATGAGATGGCTGTATGTTTTTAGATGCGTTTCGAAATTTTATTCGAATTGTTTGCATATGGTACACATTTTATTATAAATAATAAGTATGAGTTATTTTTGCAAAAAAGCTTAAATACAGTTAAAGGCAATACTGCTCGTCGGCAATCATCGCATTTCCGAATCCGAACAAACGAATGCTAATTTCCAAGTTCATAAATTATTACATTTATCGTTCATCAGAATTATAATTTAGATTTTACTTTATTGTTGCACTCTCTCGCATTTGAACCGCGACTGATAAAACAAACGTCATGGCGTGTGCGACACAGATATCGCTATACGAAATTACGAAGACGGAATTAGCCGATTGCCTCTTTTCGAAGGTCGATATTCAGTCTTTATAACCTTTTAAAGTCTATCTACACGTGTCAGGGAATAAATATCATTCCATACATTTTCTATGGATTCGTTCACACACGTTGTCATGATGACGTATTGTTTTCCCTCCTGACGGGCCACGGCCCAGACACGTCCCGGGCACGGCCCGGATCTGTGTAAAGACCTTCACTGCAAATACTTAAAAATCTAACAAACACTTAATCTAACAAAACCTTTAACTTGCAGAGAAAGGTAACGGTCCATTAAACCTAAAACTAACGCTTATAAAAACAAAAGACATGATAGTTAATGATTAAGTAAGATTATTTGATTAATTGAGTCTACGGCGTAGTTCGTAGCAACTTAAATCATAACTCCGTAGACAAAGCTACGAAATATTTAGTTCTTTTTTAAGAGATATATTTTTAGTTGGTATAAAAACGGCGTCACGGCAGACCGCGGAAAAGGTGGCGGGACGAGCTGGATACCTTCTTGGATACCTGGGCGGAGGAAGCTCGAGACAGAAAGTCTTGGCGTATGAGGAGAGAGGCCTTTGCCCAGCAGTGGGACACGAGTGGCTCAATAAGATAAGATAAGATCAACTGGCTATATCCCGTGGCCTTTTCTCCATAATATAGTTTATAGAAAGTCAAGTTGTTTGAATATAAAGGCGTAACATTAAATACCTACAAACTTTGACCGTAATAATAATAATGACTAGTTGAATTATGTTTTTACTTATCTTATCTAGCCTTATCTAGTGTCCCACTGCTGGACAAAGGCCTCTCTCCTCCTTCTTCACGATTTTCTATCCTAAGCAGCCTCTGCCCAGTCGTTCGTAAAGGTGTCCAGTTCATCTCGCCACCTTTTCCGTGGTCTGCCGCGAGGTCTTTTGGCGGTTGGTTGCCATTGGTTGCTATCCTTTTATTTACCTAAACATTTCCTTATATAAAATAGGTATTATACAAGGTGACTTTAAATTAGTGAACGAAAGAAAAGGATATGCATGTACTCGTGATAACAAACAACTTTTACTATGGGACCAAGGTCGAAATCATTCAAAAATTTTTGAACTCTCAATACAAAATGCACCAGCTGATAGTATGGGGGAACAATTTTATTTTTTGTGATTACGACCTTGACCTCATAGTAAAAGTTGTTTGTTATCACAAGTACATGCATATCCTTTTCTATCGTTCACAAATTTAAAGTCACTCTATATAAAACAAAATACTCTGTTCAATATTAAAGACATAATTTTAAACGCGTACAATAAACAAACCATTACAGCATCGTTTACCTAAAGGTAGCCATATAAAATACAATCACGCACGACTCATGTTGACACCATAACAGTATTCGCGTTAATATAAATGGGGTTCCTAGTAAAAGTTTGTGTGTATAACGTTTTACGATGTTTTAGAACTGGAAAATTTTGAGCGGAACCTTGAAAGTTTATGTTATTATTTTATTGTGTAAGGGCCAAAACACACGGTGAAACGCAACTGAAACGAAACGTTTCAAATTATTTGCGTCGTGAGTGGTTTTCTAAGGAAGTCTATAGCAGAAACGGCGATGCAATAGAACTATGTTTTAAAGGTTGATCTTGCTCTCAACTGTACTGTAAATACACACTGAATAATCTAACTGAAGTATAAGGAACCAATCTACAAGATTCAACTTAGAACCCAAATCAATAATGCTCAAATTCAATTTTGTAAAGTAACACGGAATCGGTTTTATTGTACAAACGTATTTGCTATCGAATTTAATACAAAATGCAGGTTCTCTTTGGATGCTTTGGAATTTGAGAAATTGATTTATTTATTTTATTATTTACTACAGGGTAGCAATTCCGCTAAATTAAGTTAAGCGACCAAACTATAGCCAACAGATAAACATTCGACAGCAATATGTCACAAATTTGGTATTCTCTTAAGTGCCACGATTAATAGTCGATTAGTAGTCGATTAGTAGTCTCTAGAGGGTTTTGTCTACTGTCAAATAGCGAAGAGAATACCGTTTGGAACTGCCACTCATGTGACATTGCGGAGTAGAATACCGATTATAGCGTAAAGTAATAAAATGTACGGCCGATCGCTGTCCACTGTCAACTAATCTGTTAAGAGAATACCAAAATGTGTCAATTCATACAATTCACATTCCAGAGAGACACCATTTTTCATTTGGTAATTAGAAGAATAATACTAGAGGCTGCCCGCGACTTCGAACGCATTTATCGTCATATCCTGGAAAAAAATCATGATATCTCAAAATAATATACCTACTTTATGTGTACCTATTTGTATTTATTTTATTACATTTATGTTTATGTATTTTTTTATGTCTTAATTTATTTTATGTGTAAGATATGTAGCTACTAGCTACAATATTGCTAAATTTCATCAAAATCTTTTTTGTAGTTTTTGCGTGAAAGAGTAACAAACATCCATCCATTAATCTCGGCACAAACATTGACATTTATATTAGGAAGTTGGAAAGTAGGATATGTATTTGTTGAATACCGATATTCTGTCTCTCAACAAATTATAGTTCAATATTCTTTAATGTAAGTAATAGCCACAAATCTTTATTATTTTTTATTATTATATTTATTATTATATTTATTTCTTGTAAGTGGCAGTTTTAAATTTTAATTAAATTTACTTTTTATTTTATTATTTATTCATTCAACTTCTGACATATTTTTTTATCATATCATCAAAACATCATCTCGTCATATTACGTTCAGCCGAAGCAATTTATATGTATAACATGTCGGAAATATCTGCGGACCTCGCTGGAATGCGCTTTCCCCCGCGCTTCCCCCGTTTTCGCCCATCCAGTACCGTGACGAGTACGTTCGAGTTGCATGACGTCATCAAGCCAGGTCCGCAGATATTTCCGACGTGTTATAATTATATTATTGAATTTGAGCACAGCCTTCTCAATGATTCAAAATATATTTTTATCATTGTAAAATAAAATTTTCAAATACCTGTTTTCATGTTAACTATTTTTGTTTTGATTGAAGCGAGTAAATAAATAGTATACGTTACATTATTACAATAATGGCGAGGTTAGAGGCAATGAGCCAAAGGTGATGTCAATATAACACGATCTCACTTTCGACCCTCCATCTATATGTTATTAGCCCATATCACCCCATATATGTCCCCACCAAGGGGCACGAGCCTACAGAGAGTGATTAGGCAGTAATCCACCACGCTGGCCAAGTGCGGGTTGGCGGATTTCACATACACCTTCGAATTTCTTCTCTGGTGTATGCAGGTTTCCTCACGATGTTTTCCTTCACCGTTAGCAAGTGGTAATAGAATAAATTGATCCGTACATGAGAAATAAACTCAGAGGTACGTGCCCGCGCCAGGTTTTGAACCCGCGCCCTCAGAATTCCAGGCAAGCGTTCTATCTATTTTAAAGTTCGTAAATCTGAAATTCCACTAAAATTCTAAAATCAAAATGCAAAATTCATTTCCTACTCGACAATTCATTGTCAGTTGTCAACACATTCGGTTTTTGAAATCTAAAAACGGAACTGAAATAATGGAAGGACTACGCAAATTCGTTCGAAATTCGAATCTCGTTGTCGCCGCTCACTCGTGAAAACCTCGTAAGTCATATTTTGCCTGTTTTTTTTTTAATGAAAGCTTGATACAGAGCGTTTAGTTTGACTCTGTTTTTTTTGACGTTTGACTGTGTTTTCCTATGGTTGGTTAGTTCATCATAGACACAATTAACGGATTTTTGCAAGAACTAACTTTTTTAAACCCCATGTCAACTGTTCTTGCTTAGTTAGCTTTTGACTATAATTTAGTTGGATAATAGTTATATCAACACAATAAGAGAAAGACTAGAAATTGTATCAATTAGGTGTTCACTGTGGTGTAGGTTAGTTAGGTACCCATTGTGTTTAATTTCATTCATTCGAAACTCATAAGGTCTATCTGCACAGATTCGGGCCATGCCCAGCTAGCTTAGCATGGCACTCCGTGAGAAGACGTTGTCATGCGTTTGTCACGCTTACGTCTCTGTCTATAGTTTGAAATTGAAATGTGATAAGGACAGCATGCGTGAGATAATTGTCGCGGCACGCCATGCTAAGCCTACAGGACGTGTCCGGGCCGTGGCCCGTCAGGAGGGAAAACAACACGTCGCCATGGCAACGTGTGTGAACGAATTCATAGAAAATGTATGGAATGATATTTTCCCTGATACGTCCCGATACTGCTCGACAAAAGCCTCTTTTTCGCTTTTAATCCCCTTCTATTATGCATTAGAATTGAAATTGAAATTCAAATTCTTTATTTTGCACACCATAGGACTTTTGACTACTTTTTGCTGATAAAACAGCCAATTTTATTTTCATCAAATTGTTCTAAATTTATATTCAATCTTTTTGCTAAAACACAAAAAAACTATACCTACCTTCCTAGATATTAATAAAACTAACCTTAGATCACTCCTAGATTTCACCAGTGAAAAGTCTGTGTTATCATTCAGGGCCTTGATTCTGTAATTTCTTGTTATTTTCAGTGTAAGGATATGGACACCGACACCGATAAGCCACTGAACTGAATTTTGGTAGTCTCTAAAATTAAAACTTCGGTGTGGCTGTCCTGTCGATGGTGACTTTGCTTTTTTTTTTAACACGTTTGATACCCATATTTTTTAATGATTTATTTTTACATTCGTTCTTTTTAGTGGCTGTATAGTCGAATGTCACTGCTTACCAAATATTTGAATGAGATAGAGTCGTTGCAGTGTTGCCGTATGTACGAATTTGTCCGTACACGTACGGAATTTGGGGTATTACGTACGGAGAGAAATGGCGTACGGATTTGTGTTCGGATTTTTAATTATTACACATTATAAATAAAATGTAGCACGCTTTCAAAAATAAAAGTGAATATCTATGTCGATTTCGATAGTTTTTCACTTCCCTCATCTCATAAATTATATTATTGAGTAAGTAATTCCCCATTCTAGACAATAACTTGTCTATGACAACTGATTGTCTATGATCGGGAATTACCGCAACATATTTCGTTTCGTCTGACAGAGGGAGCATGATACACGACTGACATGAATGAACGAAAGAGATACATTATAAATCCATTGTTGTTGTGGTTATTGTTTTGGCATAACGCGCTCATTACACGCATTGTTCTTTCTTAAAGTGAATAAAGTATTGCTGTGTGCGCAGCAGTTGAGCGTATTTTCTCTGCTATTAACTTAATAAAAACAAAACAACGAAATCAACTCTCAACAGAGACAATCGATACGCTTCTGCATACTAAACAATTGTTAGGAAATACGCCATGTTTTGATTTGAATGTTGATAATGATATGATTAAAAAAATTAATAAAGACATGTATAAATAATTCTTGCTATTGAATTTGTTTTTTTTATTGTACGGATTTCGTACGGAGTTTCAGATTTATTTTACGTACGGAATTTGTACGGATTTTACTGTCGAATGTACAGATTTTTAGTTCTTGTTGTATGGCAACACTGAGTCGCTGTCAGTTGTCATTGTCAGCGTTGTTTTGACATTGTTTGTGATAACTTGTTGGTGTTTATTTTGTGTTTATTCGTGTATTTATCCACTAAAATGACTTTATAAGTGGTGTAAAAATGACTTTATAAGTGGTGTAATCTAATTCTCCAAAACACCCGAAAAACTGTTTACCAAAAAATTTGAAAATTCGTAAAAAGTGGTTGCAGCTTGCCCGCATGGATCCTAGGAATATGTCTTATAGATCCACTACTTTTTCCTGTGAAGACCACTTCAATGTAAGTTAACATACCTAGAGATAAAAGATTATTGTACTAAAGTGATAAAAGGTACTAAAGTATGTTGTGGTTTTGAGGTTAGCTTATAACTTTGTTATTTTGTTACAGATGGAGCAAGATATTGCTAACTATAGTCAATATAAAAAGGATTTTTTTTTTAAATGCATTGATCGATGGAGCAACGCCTTCTAAATCTGATTGCCAACCAGATCGCCGGAAAATAACGTCTGATAAAAGTAGTACTTCTCGGCGAACATTCATAAAAGACAAAAACTGAAATGCTTCTAGAGCTCATTAGAAAAGAGGAAGAATCTCAACCTATTGAAAGTGCGCCTGAAATTTTTATTGAAACTCCTATAACGATAGGTATGTGAACTTCTATATTACCTACATATCCAAAAATAAAGCGATGTGAGATTTTTCATTATGTATGCCTATTATACTTAGTTTATTTCTCTACCTAGATGCTACTATCTGTGTAAGTTAATAAACAAGTGCTTCAAACTCGTGAATCAATTTCTTTGAAAACTATAGACATGACAGAGAAATATAAAGTCCTTATGCGATATTGTTGTTGTCAAGCCAGGCTGTATTAGCCAAGCTTCCTAAATTATTTTATAATGATATGTAAGTATTCATATTTTTTTATCTTTACAGAATCACCACCAAGAAAAGATCAATTTACATCAACCGAAAACGATCAATTTACATCACAGCTGAAAAGGCAGTCCAATTTAAGGAAAAATTGCATTATAGAAGTAAAGCTTTACCAACAACAATGGTGTCCAAAGATGTCGCACTTTCTCCTTATAAATTGTCAACTATTACAAGTTACACATCTCCATTTAAGATGGAACAGTGCAGTAATGTAATAAAGCCATCAAAAAGGGGTCTTACTGAATTAATAGGAGAATTGGGTTTATTGATGAAGATAAATCAGACAGTGAAAATGTAGAGGTTCCAAAACAGCCAGATTCATCATCATATGCACCTTCTTCATCTATTGTTTCCAACTCGGGTACAACCATAGCAGAAACCAACGAAGATATTCATAAAATACAGTGTTTGCAGCATATTTTGCGCCTTATTCATAGAAAACCTATGATGTACATTGGAATCTCTGAAGATTCATATTTTTTAGTACACCTGATTCATAAACGTATCCGTATACCACATGAACATATTTTGCTTTGTCTTAAAAAAAAAATGATTAGGGAGTACTTTTTCAGAACTTGAAGATAATTTTGGATTATCTCTGTCATATGCTAGTAAATTATTTTTAAAAAATATACCCTTGATTGCTAATGTGCTATGAAGTTATATTGTGAATATAGATGTAGTTTCAACTAAAAAGCCACTACCCATTTCATTTCGCCATATTTTTTACAATGTCAGCTGTATAATTGATTGTTTAGAAATTGATATTCATAAGCCACCTAAAGCCCTTTTCCAAGCACTTACTTGGTCTGATTATAAAAAAGGTAATAGGTACAGTAAAATATTTGATTTCATGTACTCTAAATGGATAGGTCAATTACATTTCACCTGGTTTTGGGAGATGGGCCACTGATGTTACAATATTACAAAATTGTGACTTTTTAGATTTATTAGGTCCAGGTAATTATGTTCCAGCTGACTGGGGATTTAAGCATGTTGAGCAAACACTGAATGCAAAGGGAATTAAATTGCTTAGACCACCAAGTGTCCCAGCAGGGTCAAAGCTAACAAAAAAAGAAGTAAGGCAAACGAAAATTATAGCTAGTTTAAGAATTCATATAGAACGAGTGATAAGGAGATTAAGAGAGTTCCACATGTTAAAACAATATCATGTTATCAACAAAAACATTCTACGAGTACTTGATGATGTTATCGTTAAAGCTTGTGCTCTGATCAACACACAGGACTCTCTTATAAAATAAGGAAAATGATGGGCATTAAAATGTACCTATGTACCTTTAGTTTTAGTTATTTGAAATATATGTTATTTGTTAAATAAATCCAGCATTTATTATTTTTCTAATAAAAAATCTCTCTAATGAACTACCTACCTAATCCTTGATAGGAATTGGTAGCTTTGTTTATTACTTTTGGAAGACAGTTAAATGACCCAAGATTACTAAGTTACCTATAATATCCTAGTATGTATGTAAGTACCTAACAAATTCATAGGCACTGAAATGTAGAAAGTGCTCTACTTCAAACTAATTTTTCAATCTTTACTTGTTAGGATGTGCACTCAAATTAGTTAGTCCTGTCAGTGAATAAATTAACTTGGTTTCAATGAACAATAGTTATTTATTGTATGATATTGACATACCTATCTGAATGGTGTTATGTAAAAAGGAAACAATAAGAAGTTAAAAATATTTTAATTAAATAGTTAGCAAAGACACAATGGTGTATGGTCCATAATGGTACCGTTACCAAATACATAGGTACCTATTATTATTATGATTATGAACAATATGGGATAGATATTTTTTTTCCAAAATAACTGAGGTGAAATAAATGAATTATTTAAATATTGTTCATTAAATATAACTGGAACAACATCCACTTTCTTCGTTTTTGCAAAGTCTGGATGTGCAGTGCACAAATATCCTTTTTTTTAAATTTGTTAGGTACATTTGCAGCGCACTAATTCACAGTTCATTACTTTTCTATCTTTTATTGTTTGAAGGTACTCATTTAGCAGAACTTGCACTACTGTCTGGAGTCAAAGCTTCTTTATTGCAAAGTTGTTCCACTGTTACAAACTTCAATGTGGTTCCAACATGGGAAAGTTTTGATTTCTTCTAATAGCACTCCACCTCTGTGCAAGAAGGCTCCTCGCTTCTTCTGTGAGACCACATTAGGAAAGCAACAGCATGTTTGCAACCGCCAGCTGATGCTGCGCAGTCTAAACATTGGCAGCTTACAATTTCCTCTTTGTTCTCGTCTACAACCATTGTCACATTGTAAGAACCCGCTTTCACTTTGTGTTCTGGACAAATCTTGCATTTAAGTGTGCAGACGCCAGACTCGCGACGCAGTTGCACGTAACCAATGGCATCGTCACCGTACGACTCTCTTCCACCCCTAAAACAAAGAACAAGTAAGTTAGGTACCTAATGAAGCTGTTTTTCGCAATGGTAGCTAAAATAATGCTATAAATCTTTAGTAGTTGAATGTAAATTATATACTTACACAGCAGTTTTCACATTCCCGAGTTCTGCAGCATAAAAGTCTACCGTCTGCTTTGATAAAATTACTCTCCATTTTAAAAAACTCCGAAGACAAAAGTAGCAGAAACATAAATAACAGAATTAATTCAGAAAATAACACAAAAAGCTATGATGCAGTTTTGACAGTTGGCAGCCATTAAAAAAACTATCGAAAGAAACGTCAAATAATTAGGGAATACGGTTTTGATGCGACATCATGAAGCCACTGAAGAAAATTTTGGTAGTCTCTAAAATTAAAACTTCGGTGCCGCTATCCTCGTGATCGTGACTTTCTTTTTTCTTTTTTAAACACGTTTGATACCCATATTTTTTAATGATGTTTTTTTCATTCGTTCTTTTTAGTGGCTGTATAGCCGAATGTTACTGCTAATTATATATTTGAAGAAAAAAGTGGCATGTTTTTTGTTGGTTGACATTATGTATTTATGTTTGACGGTGAAAGTCATTGGAAATTTGGAAGATGCGACTGAAATTGTAGAAAAACTGTTTAAAAACAAATTACTTCTGCTTTGGTAAGTAAGTAAGTTAGTCTTTTTTTTACAAATCATTACGTTGTTTAAATGTTCAAGACAATTCTTACTATAAAAACCTGATTGTTTTAGGTAACATCTTGATAGATTATACGGAGGCCCACCCTGACCTGGCACTAGGAAGGTGCACAAGGACGAAGGAGGGCCGCAGTCTAGCTTAAAGGCTCTGAGAGGAATGCGCCCTGATACTGAACAATGTAGGGGCAGACTGTAGGTACTCATAAAAACTAGTGAGGATTATTCATACAATATGATATTAATGTAGGTACTAACCTGAGACTACTCTCTGATCAACATTTATTCCTTTTTCAGAATTACAACGAATATAAGAGTAAACTCATAAGAAAAAATAAATCAGAAAGAAAAGACAAGTGCAACAGGAGGAAGGCAGCTGCTGAAATAACATTGTCTCAGGCAGAAGATATAGAGTTGCTTGCTGCAAAGCTTTCAGAAATATCATTGCATGGCTTAACACCAACTAATAGACGCCGCAGCCGTAGTCACATTTTGTTTGATCTAAAACTATTATCGTGACCTAATGTAAACCTATAGTGCAAATAAACGTATTGAATATTAACCCATTCAGAATGCTATAACTCCTTTTGAGTTTTATTTAATATATTAGAATTTGTTATGATTAACTACATTAATACGGTACTTATCGCTTACAAACATCTTAGAGCAAATATGTTACTTGTAGGTATTAAACTTTGAGTAGAATGTAGAAATTATTTAATAGGAATTTATTCTTGTTAACTATAGTGTAGTCTTGTTTTAGTAGTTTCATTTTGCAAGAAGCAATTGAGTTTTATTTATCTGAATATGTGTACGTTGTGGGTCTCTCATAAACTAGCTAGTAACTGTGTTAAATAAAGGAAGATATTGCAAAATACTATAGCCTTTTATTCTGAAATACTTATACATTTTTACACATTTATAATAATCTATATAAGTACCTATATAAAAGAAAGTTGTGTTGTTTACAGTATTTACATAACTACAAAACGTATACAGGCAAAGGTCCACAAGGAGGAAGATTCAAAGTCCGTAGGTAAACACCAACACAATGAAAAAACTGCAGCAGGAGATAGAGTAATCCAAACGTATATAAAATCAAACATGACACACACACGACATATCGGAATAGGTTTTTTTTCCTTCTTTACCTTCTTTCTCCTAGATATGAATTGTTATTCAAAGAAACATTATGTGTTTTTTTATCGATACTATATAAAATGTGAAGAGACATTGAAAGGACTTTGCTAAAATAGCAGTGTCTGCTCAAATGCAGTTTTGACAGTTGACAGCCATTGAAAAAAACGTCAAATAAATTAGGGAATACGGTTTTGATGCGACATCATGAAGCCACTGATTACGGGAATACCAAAATTTGCTAAGATGGCTCCGTGGCCCCACGATGGCGCCATCGATGTCAAAAATGTATCAAAAAACGAGTTTTGCGGAATACCAAAATTTGCAACCATGGCTCAGTGGCTTCATGGTGGCCCCATTGATCCCAATCAAGCCAAGCCATTTTTTTACAGAATACCAAATGTGTCAAAAATTGCTGTCGACAGTATACCGACACGATATCCACGGCTATTTTAACTTACAGAATCAAGGCCCAGATGACGCGACACTGGCCGAAAAAACTGTTTGCTTAACGAAAAAAGATTTGTATTCCATTCCATTTTTGAATCGCGATACTCCACATCGATGTTTGAGTTCTCAGTTTTGGTTCCTAAAACTCACCATTGATTGTTGAGCTGTAGTTTCCTATTGGAAGTTAAGTAAAAGGTTTCAATTTACGTTGGTTTTTGTTATGTAAATGAAAATGTGCGAATAGTTTGTGAAATATTGTAGTGGACTACAGCGCGCAGGCTTCAAAGTTTGAAAAACAAATTAGCGATGTTTTATGTTTCAAATTCAGAAAAGGGTCCAAATTATTTTAGCAGTAGGTAGGTTATTTTAAAAACGAATAACGTTTGAATTAAATAATTTCATGGAACGACCATACATGTATTTAAGAAAATTAAAAACCGGCCAGGTGCGAGTTAGACTTGCGTGCAAAGGATTCCGTACCAAAAAAGGCAAAAAAGTCACGTTTGTTGTATAAGAACTCCCTTAATTATTACTTTTATTCCATTTTTAGTATTGTGTTGTTATAGCAGCAACGGTAATACATCATTTGTGAAAATTTCAAAGCTCTAGCTACAGCGGTTCACGAGATACAGCCTGGTGACAGACGGACAGACAGACAGACGGACAGCCAAGATTCAATAATAAGGTCCCGTTTTCCCCCTTTAGGTACGGAACCGACCGTTGAGGTGAGTGATGAGTGTGGATGAAGCGAAAGAAGTGTGTTTGGATCGAAGCAAGTGGAAGAAAGTGGTCTCTGACTACCCCAATGGGAGAGAGGCGTGACAGATATGTATGTAGGGCTAGGAGCAGGAGCTCAAGTGAAACGACGAAAGGCTGATTTGAGACTAACTTTATTAGAGGATGAATATTGATTATAAAGTATTGATGCGTCATACCATGATCATACATCTCATCTCCATCCTATAAGAAAAAAAAAAAAAATGATGAAAAATACATTTTTTTTTTTTTAAAAAGAGTAAATATAATCCTGGTATACTTATAGGATTTAGTAATTAAGTAGTTACTGCATCTTAAATAATATTGATGATGCCCTTAATTTACATGATTATATTATGTGTTAATAGACCTTAAGTAATGCATCCTAATTAATATTGATGCCCTTAAATAACATGAGTTATTGTAAGTATATGATTTGAAATTAAACTTAAGTAACATTTTGTTTTGGTCATACTTCTGTTTCATTCTTTAAACAATTTTACTCTATTTTTATGTACGGTATATATTTTATTTTTCTTAATTATTTCAACATTTGGGCTGATGTCTCTCACTACTAAATATGGCCCAGAATATAAACTCTCTAATTTACTACAGTTTTCATTCTTAATTTATACCTTATCATTAGGCTTATAGACTATAGGATTAACTTTCTTATCAAATTTTGATTTTCTTTTCATTTTGCTACGTATCAAATTTTCTCTTGCTTCCTTCTGAGCTACTTGGAGTCTGTATTTTAGTTCGAGGGGATAACTGTTATGATTGTAAAGAGGTTCTACTACTGTTGATAAATTACTAGGTAAACTACATTTTTTGCCAAACACTAGTTCAAAAGGTGTAAATTTAGTCTCTGAATGAACTGTTGTATTATAACTAAAACACCAATAAGGCAACCATTCACTCCATGTCTCAGGATGGTTGTCTGTTTGTATACGCAAAAATGCACCTAAGTGCTTATGAGAATTTTCAAGAGCCCCTATGCTCTCATGGTGATAGGCGGTTGATGTTAATTTATTTATTTTTAAAAGCTTACATACCTCTGTAAAAGTTGTGGCGATAAACTCCGATCCCCTGTCAGTAGCTATGACTTTCGGTATTCCGTAACGTAGTAGGTGGTTGTTTACTAATGACCTAGCAACTTCTTTTGCACTTTTCGTAACGAGCGGGAAAGCCTCTACATATTTTGATAGTTCGCATTGAACTGTTAAGATATACGAATGATTATACATATCCTTATCTATGGGCCCTACTATATCTAAATAGATTTTTTCTAAAGCAGTATGAGCCGTGGTGGTCAGAGTCATCGGCTCTTTCCTATGTACTGCATATTTTTGTCTCTGACATTTTTCACATTTACTTACGTAAGTTGATACATCGCTTGGTAGTCCTGGCCAGTAATAGTATTTTTTAATATTGTTTAACATCCGTCTGATGCCCGCGTGTCCACTCGTGGGCAATAAATGAAAATCGTTAAGTATGACACGTCTGTCATCTTTACTATCTATTCTTTGCACGTCATGCAAAATGCACAATCGTGGACCGGTCCAGTCTTTATAAGACGATATTTCTTTTGTCAACTTTTCAATAAACAAATTGTTACTCTTGTTTTTCAGTATATAAACTTCATTTATGTTACATAATTGACAAAAACTAGCAAATTCCCTCACAAATGCGGCTCGCGTCATTTGCGATTGAGAAAATGGCTTCATATAAATAGTTGATTTTTTAGGTACATATATAATGCACGCACTTTCACTAGAGATTATTTCATTTTTCTTTATTTTCTCATAATCCTCTCTAGATATAAAACTTAATTCCACGGATTGTTCAGGTTTCACGTGTGTTTCCACGACTTTCGGTTGATCAGGCCGATTGTCAGTGGTCACAGTATCACTTGAACAATCTGAGGAGTCAATGATTTTCTGATTTAGCTTACGAGTTTGAGCCCTAGTCATTACATTAACCGCACAATCATACATCTCTTTCAGCTCATCTGATGTTAACCTAATGCGAGACAAGGCGTCTGCAGCTGCGTTGTCTGCACCTTTAACATATTCGACTGTAAAGTCGTACTCTTCTAACGCTATGTGAAATTTAAACAATCTGCTACTAGGGTCCTTCATATTGAATAAATAGACTAGTGGTTTATGGTCTGTTAATATCCGAAAATGCCGTCCGTAAAGGTACGGTCGAAAATGTTTTATTCCCCACACAACAGCTAACAACTCTTTTTCTATAGTTGCATAGTTGCATTCCGCCTTATTTAAACTCCTACTGGCATATGCAACTGGTCGCCCGTCTTTGTTCGACAAAACGGATCCGATAGCGTAACCTGACGCGTCTGTTTGCAAAGTGAATTCATTTTCTGGACTAAAGTCAGGATACTGCAATATTGGAGTGCTTATAAGAGCTTGTTTTAAAGTTTCGTATGACTGATGACAATTTTTATCCCAATTGAACTCTACATTTTTCCGACATAACTTATTCAATGGATGTGCAATTTCAGCGAAATTAGGAATAAATTTCCTGTAATAGTTTGATAGAGCAACAAATCTCTTTACCTCATCAGTTGATTTTGGAACTGGGTAATTTTTAACTGCAATAATTTTCTCGGGATCTGGCCTAATACCTTCACCTGATACCACATGACCCAAGTACAGAATTTCTTTTTTCATAAAATCGCATTTAAGCGGATTGAGCTTCAAGTTTACCTGACGGAGACGACTGAAAACATCTGAAAGATTTTTAGTGCTATCCTGAATATTTCTACCAAATACTATGAGATCGTCTAAGTAAACAAAACATTTGTCGTATGTTAAACCCGACATAGCAACAGTTATCATTCGGGAGAACGAATTAGGTGATATTTTTAGTCCCATAGGGAGGCGTGTCATTTGATACTGCCCTGAGCAAAATGCTGTATATTTTCTGCTATCCTCATGTAATTCCTGTTGGTAAAATCCGGAAAAAAGATCTAAATGTGTGAAGTAAATTGCCCCTGACAGTGAATCTAGAATTTCGGTAATGTTTGGAAGAGGAAACTTGTCGTCTTGTATCCGGTCGTTGAGCTTCCTGTAATCGATTACGAGACGCCACTTTTTCTCTCCACTGGAATCTAACTTCTTTGGAACCAAAAGGACTGGACTTGACCACTCACTTCTGGTTGGTTCAATAATTCCGTCGTCCAACATTTTTTTTATTTGCTTATCTACTTCTTTTTTCTGGGAATGAGGCAATCTGTAAGGTTTTACAAAAACTGGATTTACATTCGGCTTCAAATGAATAGTTTGTTTGAATAAATTAGTCGTAGTTAACTTATCATCAGGTAACTGAAAAATATCTGAATATTTGGCACACAATTGTTCCACTGAAAGTCGCTCTTGTTCATTTAAATGTCCCAAATTCAACATTGATAATAATTTCTTAACACGATTGGAATCAGTACTAGTCTTATCAAATGAACATACATTATAGTCGCTCCCATAACATATCTTTGGTTTAATTTTATCTAATACAACTTCATTTTCTGTGGTGTTCAAAATTTGCACCGGAATCCTACCATTCATTGGTCTTACAATAGTACTAGCAAGGAAAACTCCATTACTTATTTCCTCCGAACATATTACACAATCTTCCGTCTCTCTCGTTGTAATGTAATGAATAGACTCTGATCGGGGTGGGATTACAAAACATGATGGTTCTTTATTCCGAAAATCTACCACTAACTCTTTATTAGTCAAAGTTGTTAATGTAAAAGTATCATTTTTATAGTTTATAATTGCAAGATATTTTTTAAAGAAGTCATGTCCAATTAAACCTATCGTATCACATGGCAATGATTCAAAGATATAGAATTTATGTTCTAGAATTTCGTTCTGTATTTGTAATTGTAACCAAACAAATCCAATTGTAATAACGCTGCCCCCAATTCCATTAATGCATTGTAGTTCTTCTTCAAATGGAATGTTTCTATTCAATACATAATCATATTTCAAAGCAGAGATAAAAGCGCCTGTATCTATGAGCCATGTTTCTAAACAATTGTTTGTAATTAGATCTACAACTAGAGAACTATTGCACGTGAAGATATGCTTAGTCGCGAAAAAACAAGTTGGCATCTGACTCAGTATTGGTTGTGGCACGTGGCGCTTGCATGTTATTCGGATTTTGCGCTAACATGTTATTAGGACTTTGTGTAAATACATTTACATTATGCCGATTGCGATCCCACTTGTTTCTCGGAAAGTAATTATTGTACTTACCGGCTGCTCGACCTCGACCGCGACCACCTCTCTGAGAGCTGGGTCCGGCACCCCTCGACCAGTTATACTCGGCGCGGGGTTGGCCGTAGTATGATGAATTATGCCAAACAGCACGATGTCCTCGCGGATTACCTCTGGTCTGTCCTCGACCATGGTATCTTTGTCCGCCTCTTTGAACCCTATTTTTTGGTTTATTCATGTTCAAAATCTCACCTGAAGTGCTCGTCGACGCAACCTCCTCATCTTGAGCAGCTTGCACTGCATCCTTCAATGATGCGTAGTCTCTCGCAGCTATAATCGTACTTAAACGCCGATTTCGTAGGCCATCAGCGAATCGTTTTATAGCCATCTTTTCGTTTAAAGGCTTCAAAACTCTGTAGCTATTCGAATCACCGTTGGCTTGCGATATCGTCAAATCAACCATGAGTTCAGAGATCTCTTTACCATAATCTGATACCGTCTTATCATTTTGTCGCGCTTGTTGTAACTTATTTTGAATCGCAGTAGCAGCCTTTTTAGGTAACAGTTGTTCCCTCATATCCTTTAATAAAGACGCCACTGTTGTGTAAGATGAATTTAACCTTAGCTTAGCAGAAGGCGAAAGTCTTCCTTTAAGAACAAAATTAATTAATTTCTGTTTACATGCGGCTTTTTCCAATATAGAATCATAATATTCAATTCCATTAATCAACTCTTTTGTATTCGACTCTAGGTCGGTCATGACAGGTAATAAGCTCATAGCTATTTTTAATTCAAATTCCTCGGCCATGGTGGCTTTGGCTTCAGTACATAAAGAAACTATGTCTGTAAATAAACTTAAAAACAATTCAGAATAGTAACGTATACTTTTAACTTCTTGCTCATCTAATTCTTCAGACTGCGAAAATTCTTTATTAAATTCCTCGTATTTTTCACGAATTACATTTGCTGCACGCAACTTGTTTAAAAGTATATCGCCTGTTCTACGCTTAATTTCTAACTTAATAATTGATTTCCTAACGTCTTTTAATTCTTCATACAATAATTTTATTTTATTCTCCATAAGTAGGTGTAATGTGGCATATTAAATTTAATAAAATGCTTAATAAAATAAACACGATTATATATATGTACGCATTTCTTCCATTGTCCTGCTGCCTACCCTTTAGAGTTAGCGTGAATAATGTTCTATTTATAACTCATTACTAGTGTCTAAGTAGTCCATATAAGGATTACCGTCTCATCTTACGATCACCGCACTGCATGGAACGCGCACTAATATATGTATTACAAAAGTACTCACATTTTTGGGAATTTCGCACTCACTCACTGTTTTACTGTAGACGCGTCGCCTGGTCAGACTGCGCTTCCACCTGGTCCACCTGCGCCCATCCTGGCCATCTGCATGTCGGTGGCTCGAACGATCCTCTTGTTGAAACATGTATTGATATACCTTATCAGCAGAAATACCACCAGTATCAGCAATACAGCTACAAGCAGGAACAAATAGTAGCTCATCTTCTCCATATGTTCAGCAACGGCGTTGTTGGTCTGCGCAATTTCATTCTTCTGCCCAATTTGCGTGTAAATGTCGTGGTGGTCTATCGCTGCCTGTGCTGGTGCTGGCTTCGGAGTAGTATTGCCCATTTTGACACTCGAAGAAAACTTTTTCCACTAAACTTTCATCAAAAAACAACAAAAGTCCAAGGTTCTAATCAACTAGACCGGCGCACTGAGTCACGCGGCACGCGCGGCTAGCCGAACAAGGCAGGGTCGCCATGTAGGGCTAGGAGCAGGAGCTCAAGTGAAACGACGAAAGGCTGATTTGAGACTAACTTTATTAGAGGATGAATATTGATTATAAAGTATTGATGCGTCATACCATGATCATACATCTCAGAACCCTAAAAAGGTATATTTAAAAATAAAGAAATTTTAAAGCTGTAACACTACGCATTAGTCTTAAACCCATAAAACCTCCTTAACTCATAAAGCTAAAAGCCTTTTGCTAACAATGACGTGTCGATTGACGAATGTCAACTCAGTTGTTTTACGTGTCTTGTTGGTTTTCTTCTAAATTTGTTACGTTTATTTTAATTAATAGTGTTTATAGGTTCGTTTGTGTTCGCCTAGCTTTACAAAGCTAATTAAAATAAGATCTTGTAACAAATTGTCTAAAGCCGAGCATACCGTTATGTATAAAATAATGAAGCTATTTGTAGCAACCGTATTGTAATTATCACGGCGAGTGGTTCCGTAGATTGAAATCTGTAAATTTAAATAAATACCTAACGAGAGTTTACCTCTATTTTCTTACTAATTGTCGGTTGCTAGGAATAACAACTATTCTTTGCTAAATTATTGCTATAGAATACATTTGTATTTTGAAAAAACACATACATGCCTACATATCTGTCACGCCTCTCTCCCATCGGGGTAGACAAAGACCACTTCCCTAGACCACCCCCTAATTTTTATTTTTTTTAAATTCTACAATTAAAATGCGTATACTTTGTACATAATTTTGATGTTGCATCGAGCTGCAAGCTGCATTGTTTATGTTATTACAATATTTTAATATCCTATAAAAGACAATGCAACTCGGCCTAAGACTGGCCTCCAAATAAAATCTTACTACCCAGATAAATGAAAAAATGAAAATGAAAAATCATTGAATCCTATAGGTTTTGACAACACTTAGGACGATAATTTTTTAAAGTTAATGCTAGATTCGCAAGAGTGCAGTTTTCCCCCAGAGAAGAACCTAGCAAGAAACTCTGTAGGGTTGCTTTTTTCAATTTAAGTTTTACAAATCTCAACATAATATGCTAGAGTATACATCTAGACTGCCACCACATTTTATTATGGCGTCAAAAATGGCACACGTTTCATTTCTGGGCCGTGAGTTTTTTTCCGGGCCCAGTACACAGCCCAGTTTTTTGCATTGTCCTATATACTTACTTAATCTATCTACACACCAAAGCCGCCGGCATGCTGCCGGGCTAGGCCGCCGGCTTTACGTCATAGACGGCTTTAGTGTATAGATACCATTAAAGTCCAGATACAGCCATATCGAACCAAATTTATCAGTCTAGTCTTTAGACCATAATCGCCCTGTCTAGGTCTTAGGTAATTAACCCTAGGCAATCTAGTTAAACCTATATCTTGATAAGAGCCAGACCACCATCTCACGGCCAATGGCTTCCTTAATTGAAGTTAGTCTGGTCTTAGTATATTAAATTTACATGTTATAGTTATACAGGTCGTCGCTCCATCGTTTCTTGGGCCTACCTCGGCGACGTTGGCCGTCTGGCACCCAATTTGTGGCTATTCTTGCCCAGCGCTTCGAATGCATGCGACTTACATGGCCAGCCCAGTCGAACTTCAATTCAGGGAAGATTGGTGGGAAGCAGCAAATAACAGGAGTGTTTGGAGAGACATGGGAGAGGCTTTTGCCCAGCAGTGGGACGAAATAGGCTAAAAAAAAAAAAAGTTATACAGGGTGTAACAGAAAGGGGGTATAATGCCGAAACATAGCGATAGTCCTCATGAAACTGAAAAACTTTCCCGAAAGAACATGGGTCGTAAATCGAAAAAAAATTTTGAATCGCCCATACTTACACGATCAGCTGATCGCGGGCATTTTGTTTTGGGTTTTTTTTTCGACTTACGACCCATATTCCTTGGGGAAAGTTGTTTAGTTTCATGAGGACTATCGCTATGTTTCGGCATTATACCCCCCTTATGTTACACCCTGTAACATAAGGGGTCGTACGTACTTGTAGTAAAAGCTTATCTCTCCATACTTGTGTTTAACAGTTTTTAAAAATTCTATTTCACTCTTCCCTCTAGCAAAATTGCATTTTTACCTGAAACAAAAAAAACAATTTTTAATATTTTAAAAACTTACGTATTGACTCACTAAAGTTACTTATATCTTTATAAAGAATAAACGTTCAAAAATGGAATAAAAAACAAAAGAATAAACGACAATAAAAAGGAGGTCTACTTAACAAAATTGACAGCATTGAAAGAAAAAGAAAAGCGGCCATTTTTGAAAACGGAACGTTCTATTGTAACGGACAAACTCAAGAACGAATGGGAGTGAATGAATTGAGGCCTGTGTTCTTAATTCAAATGTAAATTGGTCAGGACACAAAAATGAATAGGGATGAAATTGAAAATACATAGAGAGGTATTTTATTAGGTACTGTTATTATTTGTTTCTAAAAGATCTTAAGAATTCATTTATCGATTAAACATTTTGTTGTCTTCATTTTATCTTCGACGAAGATAGTAACAGCTATAGTTTTGTTAAAGCGTTAATTTTAATTGGAACACTTACTACTAATACCTACCTAAAATCAATTGCATGAGGAAATATCTTTCCTCAAGGCAAATACTAAGATACGACAATTAAAAAAAAGTAAGAATCAGCTGTTTGATTTCATAAAAAAACTCCAACCCATGTTTCGTAAAAAAACTAAGAAAAAAAAGAAAATATTTTCAAAATGTATTAAAAATTAAAATACTAGAGGCCCGCGACTTCGTATGCAATTATCGTCGTATTTTGGAAGAAAAACATATCTCAAAATTATACAGCCTATGTTTTATTCTGATGTATAAGCTAAAATATTACCAAATTTCATAAAAATCTACTCAGTAGTTTTTGCGTGAAAGAGTCACAAAACATCCATCCATCGGCACAAACATTGACATTTATAATATTAGTAGGATTATTTTTAAACGTCAACCCGCGTAACCCAACCGCCAGTGAATAAAAGCCTTCTTTCCTTCCTTTCCGTCCTTTTCTTACAGGTCAAGTACCCACATACCTCCTTCTACTCAGAGAGCAAAACGCACCTTTCATTCTAGAGTGTCCTCGCTTGCATTCGTATGCACTTGAACTGCAAAGTGCACTTTTATGCACTTTTTGTAAAGTGCCCCATGATGTACGGGTTGAAATGCTTTAATATGCATTATGGGTTTATAATGAGGTTTTTTTTCGTTTTGTTAATATCATATTTTTTTAAACGTATCTATTTTTCAAGTATCACTCGTGTATAAGTTACTCTTTAACATTTTTTATTTAAGTTTTGTAACATTTTTAATCGTTTTTATGAAAAAAATCTGTTAAAAATATTATCTACTAAATACAGGGTGACTTTTAATAAGTGAATGATAGAAAAAGGATATGCGTGAACTCGTATATCAAACAACTTTTACTATGGGATCAAATTCATTAAAAAAAATCTCCTATATAAGTATTTAACCCCCCCAAATGGTGCATATTGTACAGGGAGTTCAAATTTTTTTGAATAATTTTGAACTTGGTCTCATAGCGAAAGTTGTAATCACGATTTCATGCATATCCTTTTCCATCGTTCACTAATAAAGGTCACCTGTATATAATGGAGTGGTAGCTTATTTCGGCAACTTGTTCAAGAAAGGCCAAATCAAGAGTATCCTAAACCGACGGACATGTATGAGGCGACTGATAAGTGTGGATGCAGCGAAAGAAGTGTGTTTGTATCGTAGCAATTGGAAGGAAGTGGTCTCTGCCTACCCCGATGGGAGAAAGGCGTGACGGAAATGTATCTATGTATGTACTCTTAACTACCTATGTTAGCTTATATTTTCTTCCATTTTCAAACAACAGATACGAAAGTCACTTTTATCCTACCAAGTCATTTATTACATTTAAAAATCTCAGACGAGAACTCTGAACAAAAACCCAGACGTAATCCACACAATAGTAAATACCTGAGAATTTCCCCTACCATTCGACTCGTTTTCTCTATTTATAATAGCACTACGTCCACAACAGCGAGTAAATACCTCAGGGCATTATTTTCTGGAGGAACTCAAGTGGGTATTCAGACTGAATGGCTAAGTTTTCGAGTTTCAAGAGTAGGGGAAACGAGCCTATTTTAAAATTCATTCGCGGGTAAAGTGATCTTCTTATTTTATAATTACCGGGGTTTTTTTAGCAAGGCCTCAATTATTTTCTGCCTTTTTTTTTAAACGAGATGAGGTGGAGTCTAATTGGGATTACCTTTTTTGTTTACGCGTTTTTTTTTTTGTAACGAGCCTCAGAAAATACGAGTAACTGTTTTTTTGGTAGTTTTTCTCTGTGTAGTGGTTTTGAGTTCAATTTTCGTGGAAAAGCAACTTTTCGTTTTTGTTTTTGGACGCGAACTGAACTTTGACTACGCTTTCGTTTTATAAGCTTCTCAACTCACGCAGGTATCTATGTATTTCAAAAATTCAGCTACAATAAACAACCAGTTTCTTAAAAGGCTGTTAAAGTTAATTATACATTAAACATCATGCCTTCTAGAGACTACATAGTGATAAAATTACTAGATATTAGACTTATTAGGGGTTACTTACGTAAGGAGTTAGTTGATGAAAACGGGCATTATAATCTCTAAAATAAGTAGAAAAAATGTATACGTTGAATTAGTAAACGATACAAAAAGATATGCATGTACTCGTGATAACAAACAACTTTTACTGCGGGACCAAGTTCGAAATCATAAAAAAATGTTCCCCCATACTATCAGCTGGTGCACTTTGTATGGGGAGTTCAAAAATATTTGAATGTTATCACGAGTACATGCATATCCTTTTCTATCGTTCACATATTTAAAGTCACCCTGTAGGTAAATAAAATTTTGCCCCATCTCTACCTAGTTTACAAACTTCTTTATTTTGCATAGTCTAACAATAATATCCCGTTGTCTCGTACGGAATTTGCAATTTAATCACATCTTATATAACATTCCTCTACTTGTTTCCTTGTTATTTCATTTAAAGGGGAAATGTATTACATAGCCAAGTTTGAATGAACCCTGACTTGGAGGAATATGTATGGGTGTGCAAGTCTTTTCAAATGGTTAAAGTTTTTTAATTAAAGTTTTTTATGTGGAATGTTATGTTAATAAAAATGACGAAATAATGACAGTTTTTGATAGTTTTGTCTTATTTGTCTTAACATTGTAATGAAAATTGTAATTTTGCTATGGTACATTACATTATACACCATAAAAAACTAAACGGGATGGAGAGCAAGGAGCGAAACCTTTGCCCAGCAGTGGGACATGATAGGAAAAAAATCTTTAGTTTTTTTATAGAGTTATCCTAAACTAAATCTTTCCTATCACAAAACTAAATCGTTCAATAACCTTTTTATTAAAAAAAAACCCGACTGCATTTACAAATGCATTTTATTTTGATGTACCCAGTGTCACTCTCACTGTAAATACGAATCTAACGACACCTCGCAAGCTTACATCCATCAATCCGTTTATGCTATAGGGCGCGGCGTGCCAAAGAATTAAACATACATAAATACTCTCGAAAAACATAACCCTCCTTTTGGCGCAGTCGGGTAAAAAGTAGCTATAAGGAAAGTAAGGAATTAAGTTTAAAAAAAAATCAAAGGAGCATGTCCAACATCGTACAAATTCTAAACAAACATGAACCCCAAAATAAATTGAATGTAAAACTCAGTTCAAGGTACTCTAATGTTTGTACGGAACCATGTTTAAACTTTGACTTTATCTCTAACTTACAAGAAGTTAAGTAATAAAGAACTTAAATAAAAAAAAAGTTTACCGGCTGTTTTTTTCCTTGTGTTGACATAGGGTCGATCGTGTTTTGTTTCCTTAGCGACGCTATGTTTTTTTTTCAGTACCTACGTGGTTTGATAGAAAATCGTTTAAAATTTTGAAGTTTTGCGTTTTCATGTTCAAAAAATACAATTATAATGATATTTTTTGGATTCTTGAAGGTACTAGATAAATCCAACAAATATTTATTTATGTCGATGTTTGTGCCGATGGACGATGTTTGTTACTCTTTCACGCAAAAACCGCGAAACAGATTTTAATGAAACTTTAAACTATTGTAATGTGCACAACAGAATAATACATAGGTACGGTCAGCGTCATAAGTCGATGAACACATTCAGATTTTCAAAAGTAAAATACACCGTTACTAGAAGAAAATCGCTTAGCAAAAATACTCCAGAGTTATAAATGAACATCCAATAAGGTTCAAAATAAGTATGGTGTATATTACTTTTGAAATTCTGAATGTGTTAATCGACTTGTGATGCTGACTGTACGTACATAAGTAGGCTATTCTATTTCAGGATATCTTTTTTTTTCGATAACATGACGATCAATGCATACTCAAGTCACAGACATCCGCTAGTCTAGTATAAAATATCCATTTCACTTAAAATCCTTCTAAAAACACTCTAATTCTTTAAAGAGGTAAGTCTAGCATTGAAAAAATAAGTTGAAAATCCAAAATGGCGCCGACCCGTTCGTTTTAATACCTATCATACAATTGCAGTGAATAGCCATTCTGAATCCCCCCCTCTCTATTATTTTTAAAGTGGTTTCCACTTACAAGATGGCGGGAAAAAAAGGGATGTTTTGAAAAGTGTTTTTTTTTCAATGTCTGTCAATTAATTCGGTATTTTTACGCTAATTAGGTATTTGAAACTGCGTTTTTAATTGTCATTGTAATGTATGCGGTTTTTTATCTGAAGGTCTTTATTTATCACATCCAATATATACAAATACAGTTAGCCCCCGTTTCACTATCTATAGATAAAATTTATCTGACAGATATTTTATACCTGTCTCTGTCTAAAACTTCATGTTTTATGAAGTAGACATAGGTTTATCTGTCAGTTAAATTTTATCTGTAAGTGTTGAAATATGGCCTAAATATTAAAAAAAAAATTGCCAACAGTATTTTACCTAAAACAAAATTTTACCTCAAAAATCTTCATTTACCTGAACAAAATAAATGTCTTTTACCAAACACCTATTTTGTACAAAATAGAACCTTATTAGTATGACAAGAGTGTCCCCTACATCTTTTCAGCAGCTAGTTAGGTATTCACAACCGACTAGGTCTTAAATCTAGGTTCACTACGTAGCCTAGACGTCTAGAATAACATTATACCTATTTATTTTGTGTATTCAAAGGTATTCCTTACGAATATTTGATTTCGGTTTCCTGATTTTGTTACCTTTTTAACAAACAGATAATTGTGTTTGAGAAATGTTTGTGACGTTTCTGTTTTTTTAGTTTTGAATCTTTGAGTATAGAATATATAAGGAGGTGGCCCCATTTTTTTTTTCATATACAAATGAGTTTATGACAGCGTGCCAAGGTTGGCTAAAGTTTTTCATAGTTTTCTAGGTAGATGACCTGTCAAACGATAAGAAATTTCATACAAAAAGGAAGCCATTTTGCGTCAGACCAGGCACGCAGATCCAGACGGTATGGCATCTCCTTACATATTCTATACTCAAAGTTTTAAATAATGAATAGTGTTGCTAATTATGGACATTCGTTTTATAGAACTTGAAAATTGAAAACACTTTTTTCGTCGTCATTTTATATTTAAAAACTCATACGTAGTCATTTTTTCTTAGTAACTTCCTCGTACATAAAAATTAAACAATACCTACTTAAATAGAAAATACACGTTTTTTAGAAAAGTCAAATCAAGAGTACCTTAAACCGACGAGCATGTGTGAGGCGACTGAACGAAGAGGTGTGTTTTGATCGAAGCAAGTGGAAGGAAGTGGTCTCTGCCTACCGCAATGGGAGAGATACGTGATGGATATGTATGTATGTATGTACGTTTTTAACCTACAATATCTTTTCAAATACTTTTTTTTTTACAATCTATCAAACATACTGCCACCAGACGCATCCTCACAAAATATTAAAACAGAAAAAAAAAGTAAAACCGATTCAATTCGCTGGGTCCATTCAGTGTTTTTTTTTTCTATTTCCACCGAGTCCTGTGTTGCCATAGACAATAGATATTGTGCACGAATATATGGAAAATGTTGCCAGGACAGGCATGTTGTAATTGTATTACGTTTAGAGGTAGGTTTTGAAAAGTTTTTCATACGTTTTAAAATGTAGGAGTTTTGTGAAAGTATATTTTTGGGCAAACATTATGTGCGAAACAACAAGGTATTGTTTGTTTTTGTTTTTAAGAAATCTAGCTCATTTTGTCAATATTTGATTGAAATATCTGAAGACACATTTTAAATATCTATTACTTAAAGCAAAATGTTAGAAGGTAGATATTAAATTAATATATTATTAAAATTAAATGCAGAAAAATTTATAATAATCATACCTTGACAAAGCAAATCTCGAAATCAATATTGAGAAACATATTCTATCCAAGAAGCTAAATATTTCTTCTCAAGAAATGATCTCATGACCTGAAACGCAAATTATTTTTTTGAGAGTTTTTTAGTGTAAAGAGATAAAAAAATACATGTCGACGAGTCATCGAGAAGTGGCGTTTAAGCTTTTAGTTAAAATAAGACAGTGGGCGTGTACTGAACAAACTAGCTTTATTGCGTAGTTTCCAAATCACGTTATAAAATAACAAGATGTACGTGATGTCTTCCGATATCTTGTCTTGACCGTTATCAAATCCACACTCAAACAGAATCCATCAAACATGACAGCATCACAAATATGAAAGCGCCAAACTGACAACCAGTCAGAAACATGCCAGTTCTTGCATTTTAGCAGTAAAGAGTTTGCAAATGATTCCAAAATAGCCTTCATGAACGTAATCTCAGCTGTTCTCCGACATACGTAATATTTAGTTACCAATATAATAAGGTACATGGGCAGATTACGATACCTGCTAGCTTAGCATGGCACTCCGTGACAAGACGTTGTCATGCGTTTGTCACGCTTACGTCTCTGTCTATAGTTTGAAATGTGATAAGGACAGCATGCGTGAGATAATTGTCGCGGCACGCCATGCTAAGCCCCCAGATTTCGGTATTATTTCATCCATGAAAACCTACTATCAGGATTCCACAATAATAAAAAATACCCTACAGATAAAGTAAAAGCTCGTAGTAGATATAAAAGCATCCAAGTGCAGTGTTGCCATTGACAAAAGCCGCATTGCACTGGCTGTAAGTGTGCCAGTGTTGCCAACAATTGCGCCTTATCTGCATTTACGTCCCGCTTGATGTATGCATCGGTGTGCAGATAGCCACTTTGTAGGGTTGCCAGCTATTTGCTAAATATTTTGATATTTTAAAATATTCTCGAATGTGTTTTTTAAAGAAGAATTTTGTAAATACTACGGCAAAATTCTCAAATTTCCATAGGTAGGTATACTATTTATAAAACTAAATTGATAATACTTACATAAAAAAGTTAAGTTTTAAAGATAAATAAAAAACAGATAAATCATTTCAAATTTTAGAGTTTTTTAAATTTCAATAGCAGTGTCAATTAGCTTTTTGCTCTAAAAACATGCAATTGATTGTTATTTTTTTTTTTGTTAATTCTACCATTTAAGATTCTGTCAATGGAGTGAAATACTGCTTACTATAATTATTATAGTTTGCTGTAAATATATACATAGTATAAACACACAAACATCTCTTTACATCACAACAATGTTTGTTTCCATCGGGAATCGAACCCACGACCTGCAGCATAGCAAACATCATTATCATTTAAGAGCCAGACTCTTGTAGGTGGAGTAATCGCCATCTTTGTCTCTCTTCTGCCAACAATTTGACTTCCTGATACGACACGACGTTAATTTTTTCCTTCACTTGATCGAAGTAAGTACGTCTTGGTCTTCCTCTTCCTCTCTTTCCCTCAATCTTTCCTTCAATGATGTTCTTTAAAAATTCGTCGTGTCGTATCAAGTGCCCTATAGCAAACATACCTGCAACAAATTTATCAGACAAATCCGAATCACAATCAATCTATCAAGTTAATATCCCAATTTTTAAACTGGCAACCCTAATGGTAACAGACTAATTTCACCCGGACAGAGTACAACAAAGGCAGAATGTTAACGCGGATAAAACGCGGGTAATAGTCGTACTCATTGCGCTCTTGTTTATTTTAACTGGTCCTACTGACGTTTGTGGACTATGTCGTTTTAGGGTAGCTGGAATTTTGGGTTTGTGCTGGTCACACAGAGTACTTAATACTGATTACTACATAAAGTTACAAAAATATCTTAACCTACTAATATTATAAATGTCAATGTTTGTGCTCATGGATGGATGGATGTTTGTTGCTCTTTCACGCAAAAACCATTGAATAGATAAGTACTGTTTATAAAGTACATTGCATTTTTTCTAAATTAAATGCAAAAACTTTTTTATTTACTATTCTTATAAATAACCTCCCTTTATTTTAATACATTGAAACAACAAAAAAAACTTATTTAAACATACATCCCGAATCTGACACTTTCTTTATAACAATAAAAAAACGCAATCGCCACCCGATACCGCACTCTATAAAAACAATAACAAAAGACGGTTGACTTCCTGACCGTTGGTAGGATGCACGCTTGGATGCGCATACGCATAAGGGATAGGGACGGGGGATGGGTTAAATAATATGTAGGTAGAAGTGGGGGTGATATGTCTTTAGAGAGTTGCGAAGGTGTCAAAAAGTAATTAGTCTTTACAATAAACCATAAAAAGTACCTATTCTCACTTGTTAACACGGATTTTGGTGCCCAAGCTAATATACATAGTTCCGATAAAAAAATATCAAATCCGACACAAGATAAAACAGAACACAATGTAATAAAAAGCATATAATATCTTTATTATCTACAGGAGCCCAAGTCTGCTAATTAAAATAGCCACAGTTGTGTGTCGGCAGAGTGTCAATGGCAATTTTTGACACATTTGGTATTCTAATAAATAATGGATTATACTGATTACGAACAAATCTGTCAAAAATGCCATTGACACTCTGCCGACACACAACTGTGGCTATTTTAGATTAGAAGACTTGGGCCCCAGATATCTTAATAATCTACCTTACCTGTAAAAAACGTACTAAAAAAGCTACCAAATTAAATTGGATTCCCCTAATAGTTGTTGTCCCAATGACCTTGGTGGTGCGGCGAGGGGAACAAGATTAAGGATATGCGGTTCGATGCCCACTCCTTGGAAGTGCATTTATAAGTTACGATTAGTTTTTTGTGTGTCCCACTGCTAAGCAAAGGCCTCCCTAGCTTTTTTACATACATCCCTATCTCTGGCAAATTCTCATTTAGCTTTTCAAAAACTTTTTTAACCTTAACTACTAATTAGCGCATTAGGAATTAGACTCCTACCTAATCCTCGGGTTACCGGTTACATCGATAGATATTTACAAATAATTAATTATTTATTCATACATACTTATATACATACATATCCGTCACGCCTCATTGGGGTAGGCAGAGACCACTTCCTTCCACTTGCTACGATCCAAACAAACCATATATTTATTCATATAAAATTTATTCTGAATATTATTTTTAGATGGCGAATGCTCCACCGACACGAGCCTAACTCTTAAGTTAAATGATGTAATAGGCCTTTACCCAGCTGTGGGATATAACAGAATAATAAAAGTATAATACATTAGTACCTCCTATGTCAAAGTAAAATAATTTTATTCGCAAATCACAAGATAAGAATCTAGCATTAAACTAGGATGCCTTTATTCTTCTCTTCTTCTTTATCAGCCCATATATGTCCCCACCGAGGGGCAAGAGCCTACTGATTGTGTGATTAGGCCGTAATCCACCACGCTGGCCAAGTGCGGGTTGGCGGATTTCACATACACCTTCGAATTTCTTCTCTGTAACTGCCTTTATTCAAAGTTTTATAATTCTTATAGATACACATTTTTTGATACACCTAAAAAGTCATTTGTTAACCCATCGCGTGTCGCATCAATCGTGTCGTCGATTATAAATCTGAACTTAAACGGACGTGCTCCCTCGTCGGATTCACGCTCGACTGCCTTCCACCACACTACAGCTCACTATAATGTCACTTATTTACCTCCTTTTCGAGTTCTAGACTATACAGGCTTTAGTTTAGTTTAAAGTCTTGAGGAATGTGGATGAAGCAAAAGAAGTGTGTTTGGATCGTAGCAAGTTGAGGGAAGTCTCTGATGGAAGAGAGACGTGATAGATATGTACTCGTATGTATCCTACTAAGATTATAAATGTCAATGTTTGTGCCGATGGATGGATAGATATTTATTACTCTTTCACGCAAAAACCACTGAATGTAATTTGATGAAACTTGGTAATATTTTAGCTTATATATCAGAATAACACATAGGCTATATTCTCATTATTTAAAAAAAATCGAACGTACGGACCTAGATCAAGGTTTACTAAATCAAATGATACGAAAATTGTCTAATTACGGATAGGTTTAGGGGTTGGGAAACGTTATGGCCCGAATTAATATTTTTATCGTCTCACAATCCTCTTAAATTATAATATAATGACACGTTATTCATTCAGTAGTTAAGATCCTATGGTGAAACATACATACATACTCGTAGACTATCAAGATCATTATTTATCTTTTGTCATAGTCGTAGTCGAATAAAAAGTAGGTAGCTTAATTAAGTAGATACCTAACAATAGAAATAAAGTTTTATTAATAACTTGGTCTGAGTCTCTAATGGTATCTACACACCAAAGCCGCCGGCTTTTTTGACAGCTGCCGTTCGTATGACGTAAAGCCGCTGGCCTAGCCCGGCGGCGGCTTGCCGGCGGCTTTGGTGTGTAGAATAGCATTAGACAAGCATGAAAAGAACATTAAATTCAAACAATTATTTTTAACAATAAAGTACTGAATACCTATCTATTTCTCAACTATAAATATCCATAAATACAAGTCTATAAAATGCATAGAAAAAGCACTTTTCTTCCTAGTTCCACGCTACCGTGGGAGCGAACTGGTGTACAATGAACTTTCGTACCAAGGGGCGAAAGTAAGGAAAGATGTCGTATAACACTTTGATGGAAGATTTTCATACTAGGAAAGTGTTAACTTGCTTTTAAGTTAATGCTATCTACACATCAAAGCCGCCGGCATGCCGTCGAGCTAGGCCGGCGGCTTTTCGCGGAAGTATGCGAAAGTTTTCCCGCGCTCCCGTCTAGAAGCGGCCAGTAGGAACACCGTGGGGTTTTAGCCGGTGGGAGTCCGGCATAACCCTTCGTCTTTCTCCGAGACGGAAGGGTATCCATAACGGATTTCCCCACGTAAAAAAAAAAGGCCGGCGGCTTTACGTCATACGAATGGCAGCTGTCAAAAAAGCCGGCGGATTTGGTGTGTAGATACCAAAAGAATTGTAAATTCCAACTTTGAAATATCATCCTGCTTAGCGCCCGTTTCAAGATGTACTGATAAAATTTATCTGACAGATATTTTACACCTGTCACTGTCTTAAACGTCATGTTTTATGAAATAGACATAGCTTTATCTGTCAGATAGATTTTATCTGTACATGGTGACACAGGCCCTTAATTTGATAAATGCCAACTGGGCTACCATCGCTTAATACAACCTTAATTCGAGCTAAAAAAGTCTCTTAGCAGACTAAAGTACATTTTTTATAATTATCTTTACATTATAATAGAGAGTGCAAAATGTACTATCTTAGGGCACTTGTTAAAGGTGTGTATACATTGGCGAACTGTAACTGTAACCAAACAGTAATCCAAGTCTGCTAATTAACAATATTCTCAGTTGTGTATCGACAGAGTGTCAATGGCATTTTCTGACACATTTGGTCGCAATTAGTGTAAGCCATTGTTTAAAAGAATTCCAATACATCCCCAAATACAGTAACGAGGTTCTAGTGTGTACGCGTGTTACAGTTACCCTTTGATACGCGGTAAAAACCGACAATCGTTGGCTCGCTGCGAGCCGCTCGTGTCGCGTTCGTCGCAGGCTCGCGAACCACGTACACACTATGTTTTAAGGGTTAACCACACATTTCCGATGACACGTCCCTGACGAAACACGACAAAAATCGGTTACGTACAAATTGTATGAAATTGTCCACACAGTTCCATGTCAGGCGTCACTGAAACCCAAAAGGTGAAAACGGACCCTACTACAGTTAACTGAGCCTTGGCTGTCTGTCTATCTATCTATCTGTCTGTATGTCTATCTGTCCATCTGTCTGTCCGTCCGTACGTCCATCTGACGTCCGTCCGTACGTCCATCTGACATCCGCCCGTCCGTCTGTCACCAGGCTGTATCTCATAAACCGTTACGTACCCTTCCTGCGCAAGTCCGACTCGCACTTGGCCGGTTTGTTTAAATATGTGGAATATGTGGTTACCCTTTAGTTACAATACATAACGGTTACAGTTACAGTTCACCAATGAGTACAAGCCTTTATAGTTACATTTCACCTCTTCGCGCCCCTAGTTAGTTCCCACGGTAGAAGTGTTTAATATTAATATAGTCTGGAATTGTTACACTCTGCTTAACACTGTGTTTATCACTCGTGTGTTTGGGTTTTTTTATCGTTTACTGTGAGGTTGGTGTTGTCAGTTTAAAATAATAGTGTAACGATTCTGGTTTTTGTAAGTAATTAATGTTATTGTTTGGAAAAGCTTTCAATATTATAAATGTCAATGGATGTGAGAATGTAATTACTCTTTAATGCAAAAACCAATGAATAGATATATCTTGGCAAACTTATAGAACAATTTAAAATAGTCCAAGCGACAAAACCCCTTTTTTACAATAAACAAAAAAAAAATTGCCTGTATGTTATTTTGACGTGCAAGCTAGGTACATTATAGTAAAGTTTCATTAACTTCATTAGATGTAAAAAAGGGGTTTTGTCGCTTGGACTATTTTAAATTGTTCTGTAAGTTTGCCAAAATATGGTGATAAATGCTTACAAAATTATGGACAGTCCATAATATCAGTATAATTTAATCGGCAAAAGACGTCAATTATTCAAGTGAAAGTATTGTCACTAAATATCACCATCTGGTACAAATCTCAAGCACCCAAGTGGAACAAACCAACCATTTGCTTCCTTCGTAAGGCTTCAAGTCTCAAATTTCATAACAAACACCATTTTAACTTGACCTCTCATTTTCTACCGCTCCTTTCGTACGTAGAGGTCTTGTTATACTAGTTGCATAAGTTTTTAGTTTTTTTTTTTTTTGTAAGAAACGGGAAACCAACTGTCGTGGCTGTTTAATTTTCTCCTTTTAGTTGCAGAAAGGGTTTTAAAAGTTAATTATTCATTAAACCATTACCTTAAAACAGCTACCTAATGGCTACTAACTGCCAAACGGCGTCGCGGCAAACCACGGAAAATGAAATGAAATGAAAAATCATTTAAATCTGTAGGTTTTGACAACACTTAGGACGGGTCATTTTTTAAAGTTAATGCTAGATTCGCAAGAGTGCAGTTTTCCCCAGAGAAGAACCTAGCAAGAAACTCTGTAGGGTTGCTCTTTTCAATTTAAGTTTTACAAATCTCAGGCATAAACACAGATACATTATAATAAAATTAATATTTCAAAAGAGCTATCCATAAATAAATAATAAAAATTTGACCCCGCAATATCCAGGAAAAAGTAAGGTAAGTAAATGGGAAACAGAGAAGTGAAAGGCTTAGAAAAGGTGGCGGGATGAGCTGGACACCTTCTTAAGTACCTGGGCGGAGGAAGCTCGAGACAGAATGTCATGGCGGATGAGGAGAGAGGTCTTTGCCCAGCAGTGGGACACAAAAGGCTAGATTAGAATTAGAATTCATTAAAAATTCAATTCAATTCAAAAATAATTTATTCGTAGGTAACATTAAATTTACACTTGAATTCGTCACAAAGTAAAAAATAAAATAAAAAAACATAATAATGAATTTAAAGAACCAAAAAAAGAAAAACATTAAAGGAGGGAAGCTACGCTGACTTCGGAAGGCACCCCAGAGAAGAAGCCAGCAAGAAACTCTAGAGGTTGCTCTAAATTAAGTCTAATCTTCTTTTTTTTTTTGTTCTTTTTTTTCTTTATTCCTTTTTTTTATCTTTTTTTTTTCTTTATTTGTCAAATTACCTAATGGTGACCACATTACATGTTTTTAGTAACATTTGTAAACATTTTATAAAAAACTTTTAGTTTACTATGTGCCCGTTTCTCCACCTACAGATAAAATTTATCTGACAGATAAACCTATGTCTATTTCATAAAACATGACGTTTTAGATAGAGATAGGTATAAAATATCTGTCAGATAAATGTTATCTATAGATGGTGAAACGGGCCCTATGTGCCCGTTTACTACAGATAAAATTTATCTGATAGATATTTTATATATGTCAGATATTATATTATATACCTGTCTCTGTCTTAAAACGTCATTTTTTAATGAATTAGATATAAGTTTATCTGTCGGTTAAATTTTATCTGTAGGTTGTGAAACAGGTTTTTAATGTAAATGCGTATGGGAGCACAGTTATATGTAATTTTTAATTGATTTTGTTCTAAATAAAGCTTTTTAATTCGTCATTATTAGCCCATATATGTCCCCACCGAGGGGCACGAGCCTACTCTCATACAGAGAGTGATTAGGCCGTAATCCACCACGCTGGCCAAGTGCGGGTTGGCGGATTTCACATACACCTTCGAATTTCTTCTTTGGCGTATACAGGTTTCCTCACGATGTTTTCCTTCACCGTTAGCAAGTGGTAATCGAATAAATTGATCCGTACATGAGAAATAAACTCAGAGGTACGTGCCCGCGCCAGGATTCGAATCCGCGCCCTCGGAGTTCGAGGAAAGCGTTCTACCAACTTCGCTACCACCGCTTCATAGCTTTTTAATTAAAAATATTCAATTCACAAAATATCACTAAAATTTCAATTTTCCATAGAATTGAACAGCACAGTAACTTGCTCATTGAAAACGTTCAAACAAAATTAAACTTTATAATGCAAGAAATAAAACTTAAAATACAAGAACTATTAACTGCAATGTCTTATAGCACTTGCATACAAAATTAGATTTTAACTCCCCGACTGTTATTCTATGACAAAAGCAAAGGAATTTAGTTCTTAAGTTCAGAGTGTTAAAACACAGATTTGCGTAACAATTCGCAAAAGCATTATAGTCTAGGAGTTGGTAATATTATTTTGTATTTCGCGAAGATTTCGCTCGAAGAAAACTGGAATAGGAAAATGCAGGTATTTTGTAGAATGGCGGGTGTTTGACTGCAAATTGTTGCACAATGCAATTTTGAATTGCAATTGAAGTTTGAATAGAAATTTAATAATATAACTGTGTAAATGCCTTATTGTTAACTGAATAACTTTTTTTAGGGTTCCGTACCGAAAACGGAACCCTATTACGGAAACTTGGCTGTCCGTCTGTCTGTCTGTCCGCCTGTCACCAGGCTGTATCTCATGAACCGTTATAGCTAGAGCGTTGAAATTTTCACAAATGATGTATTACCGTTGCCGCTATAACAGAAAATACTAAAAATAGAATAATAATAATAATAATTGAGGATTGGCTCCTATGCAAAAAAAAGTGATTTTTTGCCTTTTTTGCGCGATATCAATAGTGAATGGTGCGGAACTCTTCCTGCGTGAGTCCTACTCGCAGTTGACCGGTTTTTTGTAATTTAAAGAAATCTAATATTAAATACTTTAAATGAATATTAAACACGATTGTGAGACACTTAATAATAATAAAAAAACTTATTGTGCTACTAAAAGGAATTTCTACTTTTATACCCAAATAAGTAGAAATTAAATATTACACAAAACTTTCTTCTATAAAAAAGCCAAAAAAAGACTACCTAAGTATTAATTTTATTCTTAGAATTTTTAGTTATTCATAAAAAGGCAATATTAATTAAGTACTAACGCACTAGCAGTTGCAACGCTCTATTGGCGAGGCAAAGATTCTAACTAGCGCCTCTAGTGTCAAAATTGTGAAGCTATCTAAGAACGACACTTTGACAGTTTTCGTTACAATTAACGTCAGGGAAAAACATAAATAATAAATACAAATCTGACATTGAAGTTACAAATAAACAAACAAATTGTCGTTCTTAGACAGTTTCTAAATTTCGCCGCTAGAGGCGTGCGGATAATCTTTGCATCGCCAATACTATAGTATAAAAACCGCGCTTGACACAAATGTCAAACTACATCACACGTTAAACCGCTGAGGCGGTCCAAACGCGAGTGTGTAAAAACCTTAAATACTTCAAGTAAGAAATCCTTTTGTAAATCAACTACAATAAGTAATTGGTAAATTAAATTTATATTGAAAATACTGTAATAATAATCAATGTTTGTGCCTATGTATGAATGTTCGTTACTCCTTCACGAAAAAACACTTTTCACTTCTCTCTCTGTGGGGTCTGCAGGAAGAAATTTCTTTTAGAAATATGCTGTACCTTTTGTATAACTTCTTTCTTTTTCTGTCTCTATGTACTATCATCTTACAATAAACTGTTAAATAAATAAAAGTACTAAATAGATTTTTTAGAACTACTAAATAGACCGCAACCATTATTACCTATTCTCGCTATTTCTTACCCTAAGGTTGCCTGGAAGATATCGCTACCTAGCAATAAGGCCGCCTGTTGCTTCTTATATTCTTGTTTGCGTCTGTACCTTATATATTTTGTGCAATAAAGAATATTTGTATTGTATTGTAAATTTCGATGAAATTTGGCATTATTGTAGCTTACCCATCAGAACATAGGCTATATATAAGGTGACTTTAAATTAGTGAACGATAGAAAAAGATATGCATGTACTCGTGATAACAAACAACTTTTACTATGGGATCAAGGTCGAAATCGTTCAAAAATTTTTGAACTCCCCATACAAAATGCACCAGCTGATAGTATGGGGGAACAATTTTTTTTTGTGATTTTTAACTTGGTCCCATAGTAAAAGTTGTTTGTTATCACGAGTACATGCATATCCTTTTCTATCGTTCACTAATTTAAAGTCACCTTGTTTAAGCTATATTATTTTGAGATATTATGTTTTTTTCTAATATATGACGATGAATGCGAACGAAGCCGCGGGCAGCCTCTAGTTATTATTAAAAAAAAAAAAATAGCTAATTGATATTTTCTTTGATTTGTCAAAAAATTGCGCAAAATTACTAAGAAAAAGTTCTTTGTTCTGTAATAGTATCCTAGCTTATTTGTCAACAAAATTGTTTTGTAATTGCTCGCTAAAGTAATATAGGATTAACTTTCTTTATACGAGCTTATAAGAAAAACTTGCTTTGACGATATATTTTATTGACAAATTTATTTTTCTTTTTACTTCTGACTTCAAAAATATGAAATTCAAAAAATATCCGCTTATTTATATGTATTTAAGTATAAAAAAGTTATACTATAAAACATTTATGTCATTTCCTTACAAATTCTATCTACTACCTACTCACCAAAGCCGCCGGCATGCCGCCGGGCAAGGTCGGCGGCTTTTCGTCATACGAATGGCAGCTGACAAAAAAGCCGCCGGCTTTGGTGTGTAGATACCATAACACGGGAAAAAATCATAGTTTATTTGCTTGATAAACATAAACACCCTATGTACATACATAAAATCGAATTTTTCAATACATACCTATTATCTAATCGGGGACTCAGTCAAGAAAGGCCAAATCAAGAGTACCCTAAACCCACGTGCATGTATGAGATGACAATGAGTGTGGATGAAGCGAAAGAGGTGTGTTTGTATCGTAGCAAGTGGAAGGAAGTGGTCTCTGCCTACCCCAATGGGATATGTATGTACCTATTATCTAATCTAATTTGGCCATTTGTGTCCCACCGTTAGGCAAAGGCCTCTCTCTCCTCATCCGCCATGACTTTCGGTCTCGTACTTCCCCCGTCCAGCCACTTATGAAGGTGTCCAGCTCGATACCAATATTAATTAGTACATCAACTCCTACACCACTAAAATAAAATACTTCTCTATCTAGTTAAGTAGTTGCTTTAATGTCTTCAAATGTATTCCCCCTCCCTCCGCCCCGTTAGTTCTTACTACACCCCGCGGTCGTCTGTACCTTTACTATGGAACTTAGATAATATCGCAAAAGTAGTCTACAGGGCCCCAAGTCTGCTAATATAAAATAGCTTCAGTTGTGTGCCGGCATAGTGTCAATATCATTTTTTGACACATTTGGTCGCAATTAGTGTAAGATATTGTTAAGCAGAATACCAAATGTGTCAAAAAAATGCCATTAACACTCTGCCGACATACAACTGAGGCTATTTTTAATTAACAAACTTGGGCCCCTGTGGGTACATATCTTGGCCCAACATAATAATTAGTTATAATAATTATCACTTTGTAATTAATATTATACAAAGATTTACGGAAATAAATCTTATATAGGTACATAGTATGAGCTTTTTTTTAAAAAAAAACTAGTCTACATTAACAGCAAATGCAACCCAATAGTAAACGCACAGGATATAATTTCCATTGCTAAGTACTGGCTACTACATTTACAAGATTCGGCAATAGAGAGATAGAATCTTTTAGTCAAATACTTTTTTAGTATTCTAGTTTTTTATTTAGTATTCAATTTGTTTGGTCTAGATTTTTTGGGGTCTAGACTTGTAGTCTTTAAGCCTACGATTTATATGGGTCAATTAGACCCAGAACACACTGTTAAACGCAATTGCAACGCAACTGAAACTGCTAGTTACTCCTTTAGAAAACTATTAATAATAATTATATATTACGCAACTGAAACGAAACGTTTCAAACTAGTTGCGCCGTGTGTGGTTTTCTAAAGAAGTCTATAGCAGAAACTTCGATGCAACTCAAAAGTTACTAGCAGTTTCAGTTGCGTTTTGATCGTGTGTTCTGGGACTTAGTCTCGTTTTAAACAACTGTATGCTTATGTATGAGGTGACTGATGAATGTGGAGGAAGCGAAGGAAGTGTGTTTGGATCGTAGCAAGTGGAGGGAAGTGGTCTCTGTCTACCTCGATGGGAAAGAGGTGTTTTAGATTATGTATCCGTGAATATGATAAACATACATACCTACATAGGTACATATCTATCATGCTTCTTTTCTACGATTTAAAACGATCCAAACATACCTCTTTTACTTCATACACATTCATCAGTCTTTATTTAACATATAAATAATATCAAATAGGTACTAAAAAAAATTCAATAATTTCTGAACATATACTATATATTTTTATACAAATTACGAACCACGTACACATTTTTATTCAAATTATTTAAACTTGGAATCCTGCATAAAAGGAATATTTCAATTTTGAAACGAAATATCTGATGACGATCAATATCGTGTAATGATTGCGACCTATATACGTTTTTAACTTTAGGGTTGACAGCGGGTCAGTTATGCCCATTTTCACCAACTTACTCCCTTTGAGTATAGAATATACAAGGAGGTGCTATACCGTCTGGATCTGCGTGCCTGGTCTGGCGCAAAATGGCTACCTTTTTGTTTGGAATTTCTTATCGTTTGACAGGTCATCCTACCAAGAAGACTATGAAAAACTTGGCGCAACCTTGGCACGCAGTCATAAACTCATTTGTATATGAAAAAAATTGTTGCACCTCCTTATACTCAAAGCTTACTCCTGACGTAAGAGAGTCTTAATGACACCTTCAGTACAACTGACAACGTCACTCACAGTCTCACATCCGTTGGCATAAACATATTTATGTAGTGTTTTCCATGCAACAGCCCTAAAAAAACGCAACGAAGCAGATTCCGCCGGCTTTAACTAGTTGTCGTACTCAGAGCGGCCAAAATTTTTTATTTTAAGGTATTTTTATGCATCGTTGCATATTATATGCAGATGGAGGTGCAGAGGCATTATACGGGGTGTAACAATAATAATATAACAAGGTTAAACATGCTGATAGAACTTGTTAAACGAAAGTACTTTGCCTAAGGAACATGGGTCGAATATTTTTCTTTTTTTACCGATCAACGTTATAATTCGATCTGTGTTCGTTTGAAGTTACTCAGTTTTAAGAATTATGTTTGGGTTGGTTTTGCGGCTTTTTGTTATACCATGTATTTAAGTAAGCCACATTATACTATAAGTAAGCTGCGACGTGTTTTTTTTTCTGTTTAAAACATAAATAATTGTATAACTTCTCTTTTTTCTGTATCTTTGTACTATCATCTTACAATAAACTGTTAAAATAAAATAAATAAATAAATTAATTAATTATTTGCATCATCATGTCAGCTTATGGACTTCCACTGCTGGACAAAAGCCTCCCCCAAGGATCTCCACAACGACCGGTCTTGCGCTGCCCACATCTAATGGCTTCCAGCGACTTTCACCAAGTCGTCAGTCCACCTTGTTGGAGGCCTTCCCACACTGCGTCGTCCGGATTTGCATGAGATTATTGAATAATACATAATCTGTTACGCTTCTCTCCCATTGGGGTAAAAAGACTAGAAGAAAATTGGAGGGACACTTGCTACGATCCGAACATATTTCTTTCTATTTAAGAATATTTGCTTTTATCCCCTCCAATATAACAACATGCACAAAAACCACATTTTGCCACCTAAAAAGAACACAACTAGTTAATCTAAAGCACAATACAGGGTGTCCTTCCGTTCGTCAGCACGGCAGGTACGTTCCGCCTTCCAACTTTGATTTAAGCGCGTACCGAGCTACAAATCACCACACCCTGTATAGAGAGGTTGAGTTATAGACACCCTGTGTATAGGGTTGGGCAGTGTTGTTGTAGTGAGAGGATGAAGTGAGGCATAAGATCTTTAGTTTTATGACATATTTTCAAAATTTTAATCGCCAATTTAAAAAGAAACTAAGATTTAATATTTGATGGTCAAGGGATATGCTAATAACCTTTATGATTCATGAGTGGGGTCATAAAAGGGGTTTTACTTCCCACTGCTGGGCAAAAGCCTGCCTCCTAGCTCTCCATCCAGTTCTGCTGGGCGTCAGGACCTCCCATTCTTTGCTGAATGAGTCAAGACTGACTGTATCTGTAACATGTCACGATCCTTTAACGAGCCAACTCACGAAGAGTATTCAGCGGAATTCTGTAGATCACATTAATGGCGAATGAGTGAGTCTGTGAGTCAACTCACTGACTCACTCCGTCCCATCCCTACTGAACCATGGTCCCGGAACGCTAGCTACCGTAGTGGCATTCAGCTGAATTCTGTACTATAAATTGATGGCAAGTGAGTGAGTCTGTGAGTCAACTCACTGATTCACTCCGTCCCATCCCTACTGAACTATGGCCCCGGAATGCTAGCTACCGTAGTGGCATTCAGCTGAATTCTGCACTTGAAATTGATGGAGAATGAGTCTGTGAGTCAATTCAATGACTCACCCCGTCCCAACCCTACTGAACCATGGTCCCGGAACGCTAGCTACCGTAGTGGCATTCAGCTGAATTCTGCAGCAGGCATTGATGGCGAGTGAGTGAGTCAACTCACTGACTCACCCCGTCCCAACACTACTGAACCATGGTCCCGGAACGCTAGCTACCGTAGTGGCATTCAGCTGAATTCTTGATGGCGAGTGAGTGAGTCTGTGAGTCAACTCACTGACTCACCCCGTCCCAACACTACTGAACCATGGTCCCGGAACGCTAGCTACCGTAGTGGCATTCAGCTGAATTCTGCTGCAGGAATTGATGGCGAGTCCAACTCTATTACTTTCTCTCACTTAATGTAGGTTATTATGAGAAAGCTTTTATTTATAAAAGGCCGTCTTTTTTGAAAGCTGCCATTTGTATGACGTAAAGCCACAGGCCTAGCCCGGTGGCATGCCGACGGCTTTGGTGTGTAGACAGCATAAATTTTTCAAAATAATGCCGATAAATACGACATAAAACTCAACACATTAAACGTTAACTCAAACAAATACAATAGTCGTTTAGCGTTTAAAAACCGTTACATAACGGCACGTTATATTTTTACGACACATTTCATTGTACAATGTAAAAAGCGCTTTATTTCCAAATTTTTGTAACTACATTGTTACTGAGAGCTTTTGTCGAAGGTATGAGTAGCTTTATTAAGCTGAGCTTTTTCGATGATAAGCTTTAAAGCTTCCAAGCGGACGTAAAGCTCGAAAATGAAAGGTTTGCGTAATAATGATATAGCCATTTTAAATTTTGGACTGAACTTTCTGTAACATTGTCCCCAAAAGCTTCTGTGTTAGCTAAAGCTTTGTTTAAAGCCTACAAATGTATAGAACTTTTAACTTTATGTACTTACTAGAGGCTGCCCGCGACTTCGTACGAATTTATCATCATATCTTGGAAAAAAATCATGATATCTCAAAATAATATAGCCTATGTGTTATTCTAATATATAAGCTACAATATTGCCAAATTTCATCAAAATCTATTTATCAGTTTTTGCGTGAAAGAGTAACAAACATTCATCCATCAGCACAAACATTGACATTTATAATATTAGTAGGCCTCCAACAAGGTGGACTATTTGGTTAAAGTCGCTGAAAGCCGTTGGATGTGGGCAGCGCAAGACCGGTCGTTAGTAGAACGCTTGCCTCGAATTCTGAGGGCGCGGGTTCGAAACCTGGCACGGGCACGTACCTCTGAGTTTATTTCTCATGTACGGATCAATTTATTCGATTACCACCTGCTAACGGTGAAGGAAAACATCGTGAGGAAACCTGCATATACCAGGGAAGAATTCGAAGGTGTATGTGAAATCCGCCAACCCGCACTTGGCCAGCGTGGTGGATTATGGCCTAATCACTCTCTGTATGAGAGTTGGCTCGTGCCCCTCGGTGGGGACATATATGGCTGATATCATAACATAACAAGTTATAAAATTAAACTAAAGAACTTAAACTAACAAGACATCCATACGAAACACGTGGGTAAGTATACATCAAGTTAACTGCTAAAGTTATGAGTTAACTAACACCTGTTACTTATTAGAGTTAAGAGCAACTACTATATATCAGCTGTGTAAGGGTAGCAGATTGATAGAGGTGCTATAACAGTGCTATAACAGTGTTATAACGGTGGAACTTTAGTTCTGTAAAGAGACTAGAGACTGTCTTCGACTTTGAACACTAATATCGTCTTATCTTGGAAAATTTATGCAATATCTTAAAATAATATAGCTTGATGTGTTACATACATACATACATATCCGTCACGCCTTCTCCCATTGAGGTAGACAGAGACCACTTCCTTCCACTTGCTACGATGCAAAGACACATCTTTCGCTTCATCCACATTCATCAGTCGCCTCATATATGCCCGTCGGTTTAGGGTACTCTTGACTTGGCTTTTCTTGAGCAAGTCCCCGATTTGATCGAGGTACGTTCGTCTTGGCGTTTCGTTAATGTGTTATTCTAATGTAAAAGCTACAATATTGTAAAGTTTCATTAAAATCTGCTTAGTAGTTTTTACGTGAAAGAGTAAACAAGCATTCTTATATTCATCATTTCATCCATCGGTACATACATTGAAAATGATATTATGTGCCCGTTTCACTGTTTCCAGATAAAATTTAACTGACAGATAAACCTATATCTGTTTCATAAAACATGACTTTTGAGACAGAGACAGGTATAAAATATCTGTCAGATACATTTTATCTGTAAAAGGTAAAAAGGGAACTAAGTAGGTATCGTAAATTGGAAATAAACAATAAAACTCATATTCACATCTCATAAACATACGGTCAAAAAATCTCTTTTGACCAGAATTTAACGCCTCTGCTATCTCTACATCCTCCTGATTTATATAACGGGGGGCGCAACCCAAAACTACTGTCATTAGTCAAAGCATCGGTTTTTTGCGCCCCCATCCCCTTTGCGCCCCTTTAGCGCCTCTAAGTGATTGCTTGCGGACAGTCCCGACTGTTAACTGGGTTTTGGGGACTGAAAAAATGTGATTTTGAGGAATTGTGGTCATTTTTGAAGGCTACGGTACTAACAGTGACGTGTGACGTTAAATGACGTTTAAATCATACCTCATTACTTTAAGTATAGAATATATAAGGAGATGCCATACCGTCTGGATCTGCGTGCCTGGTCTGGCGTAAAATGGCTACCTTTTTGTATGGAATTTCTTATCGTTTGACAGGTCATCTACCAAGAAAACTATAAAAAAACTTGTGCCAACCTTGGCACGCTGTCATAAACTCATTTGTATGCGAAAAAAAAATGTGGCACCTCCTTTTATATTCTATACTCAAAACCTCACTCTCTGCATAAATGAGGAAGGAATATAAGGAGTAGCCCCATTTTTTTTCATAAAAAAAATGAGTTTATGACAGCGGGCCAAGGTTGCGCCAAGTTTTCTCATAGTTTCTTGGTAGATGACCAGTCAAACGTTAAGTAGTAGGTACCGTACTAAAAGTAGCCATTTTGCGCTAGACTAGGCACGCAGATCCAGACGGTATGGATCCTCCTTATATATTCTATACTCAAAGCTCTGTATAGTATACTGGGTATTAGGAAAAGTATCACTTTCCTTTTAACCAGGTATAGTGTTAGTGATGAATGAAATTCCTAATTCAAAATGAGTTCAAAAATTTTTTTTTCCTGGAATGTGTTCTACCTCACTAACACTATACCTGGTTAAAAGGAAAGTGATACTTTTCCTAACACCCTGTAGTATACGTCGTCCGTGTACGTCACTGAATATGTTAAGTGACGTAAGCAAAATACTAACCTTTTAGCTGTTAAGTTAACCATTTTGTTTTCCATCATCATTATCGACCGTTGGGAAGTCCACTGCTGGACATATTTCCTTATTCAAATTTACGTTTTTGTTCTTTTTACGGAGTGCCCGTTTCAATATTAACAGATAAATACTGACAGATATTATACATCCCATCATTATGTCAGCTTATGGACGTCCACTGCTGGACAAAAGCCTCCCCCAAGGATCTCCACAACGACCGGTCTTGCGCTGCCCACATCCAACGGTTTCCAGCGACTTTAACCAAGTCGTCAGTCCACCTTGTTGAAGGCCTTCTCACACTGCGTCGTCCGGTGCGTGGTCGCCACTCGACACCTTATTTTACACCTGTCACTATCTAAAACATCATGTTTTATGAAATAGTCATCTATTGCTTTATCTGTAAGTAAAATTTTATCTGCAAGTGTTGAAACGGGCCTTTATTCTTAACTCTTACATACATACATATCCGTCACGCCTCTCTCCCATTGGGGTAGGCAGAGACAACTTCCTTCCACTTGCTACGATCCAAACACACCTCTTTCGCTTCATCCACATTCATCAGTCGCCTCATACATGCCCGTCAGTCTTTCATAACAAGCAGCAAATTAAATAAAGTACGCAAATAAGTTGAATCAATCGATATAGTAAATAGTAGACAGCAAATGAAACAATGTTATTGACAGCTCAAACATCCACTTTGCAACATTTACATTACGATGAAATTACTCGGGCGTTATCTTTAATTATTACTGGATTGTTTCAGTTGCGTTGTTTCAAAATACTATAATAATGCAATGAGATAGTTTAATTTATTAAATAAGTTTATTGTAAGAAGATAACAAAGACAAAAAAGGAGTTATACAAAAGGTACAGCATATTTCTAAAAGAAATTTCTTCTTGCAGACCTACAGAGATAGTATTGTTAAATTGTTTTGAGACATTTCGCGTTTTGCATTATTATTTTTAGTCTTAGCTTCACGGAAATTTAAATAAATGTTTATACCTGTGTGTTTTAAATTGTAAAAATGTACCTAACTGTTTCTAAAAAATGTGAAACTTGATTTGAAAAGTGCAAGCCAACAGAACTTCCTGCTAGATATTCTCTGGGAAAAACTGATACCTTGTGAATCAAGTATTAGCTTTAAAAATATAAATAATATCAATATGTTTGCCTATGAAATAAAATTAATTTGAAGACAATTATTTAAGGAGCTATATTTTAAGTAAATTCCCTAAAGATATAGCAGCAAAGTATACTTCAACCCAGCCAACACTTTGACAATACGCGACCACACATTACACGACAAAAGGTAATAATTAACAGTTTTTCACTTGCAATATTCACAATTTAATTAACAATTGTATCGCATTTCGGTAATTTCTGACAGATCTGGTTTCCAATGCTGATTGCGTTTTGTTTTTGCTTCGCCATGTTTTATAGTAAAGGAGTTGAAGAAGGAAAAATAATTTTACTGAGTGGTAATGATTTTGACCAAAGGAAAATTTTTAAGGGAGGCGTTTAGGCTCTAAAGTAAATTTTAAGTCCCATAATATGCTTTTAGCTATAATAAATATGAGAACGGACGACAGAGAACAGAGTGGCGAAGACTCCACCGACAATAGTGACGCTTTTAAATAATAATAATAATTATTAACCCTGAATTCTGTAGCAGCTTAACTAAACTTTAAAAACAAAGATGATGGCTTTGCTCTAAACATACTTAAAAAAACTTGGCTAAAAAACAACACCATGATCGTCAATTTGACTTTTTTTACCACCTAAAAAGAGATACTCGTACTGACTTACTTAAAGTCTATCTTCACAGATCTGGGCCGTGCCCGGAACGTGTCCGGGCCGTGGCCTTCAGGAGGGAAAACAATTCATCGTCATGACAACGGAACGAATCCATAGAAAATGTATGGAATGATATTTTTCCCTAGATAGACCTATACTTATTACGCTTTATATCATCTAAAAATAGATTCATTTAGTTAGATGCTTTTTGTGTAGAGTTTTCTGTCCCAACTCTCTCACTATTCCACCATTCCACATTATTCTCACTATTCATTGTTGCAATTATAACCTATCGTCACTTATTCCTGTTATTGATATTTCACATATTAAATAGCTTATCGCCGCAAATAATCGATATTAATATTTTGTAATATCAATCATTTTACATTATCAATGGTTTTAAATTGTGAACATGCTATATTTTTTTTTTATTTATCATCAGCCTATAGCTGCCCACTGCTGAGCATAAGCCTCTTTAATTTGTTTTCAATGCAACCAGTTTTTTATTCCTTTTATAAAATACTTTGAAATTGTAACTGAAATACTCTGCTGGGCAAAGGCCTTCTTTACTTATTTGATGAAAAAAATTATTTCTGTTAATTATCAATTAAAAAGTTTGTAAGGAAGGGCCCTTTCATCACTTACAGATAAAAAAAAATTGACAGATATTTTATACCAGTAACTGTCTAAGACGTCATGTTTTATGAAGTAGATATTGGTTTATCTGTCAGTTAAATTTTATCTGTAAGTAGACTAAGTGGTGAAACGGGACATAGATCGATTTAAAATGTTTTTTTTTTTTTTCTTTTTTATATGTGCCTTTATTAAAGCAAAGAGTCGCTAAATCAATCCATCAAACAGCCGAGATAATTACTATCTCGATAAAGTGCTGAAAAAACGCGCTTAAACAGCTACTTCTTTCCCGTTTGATTAATTGCTTTTAGGGGATAATAGAGGTAATAAAAGACGCTTTTAGTGTTATAAGAGTGCAAGTATTATACTAGGGAATATTTATAACAGACTAATATTTGCTACGAATTACAAAATGACGACTGAACAAATTCTATGGGTTGATTCCTCTCGCTTAAACATACATACCTACCTATCTGTTACTTCTCTCTCCCGTCGTGGTAGGCAGAGACCACATCCTTCAGTTGGGGGATGCGAGGACAGTAAGTCAGGTGACTTTAAGCGTTTTTTTTTTTTTGAAAAGACCATGTTACACTGGCTAGAACTTTGCAACAAAAAGATCTTTTACAAAATCGTATATTTTTTCTAAGACAAGGTGGACCGACGACCTGGTAAAAGCCGCGGGAAGCCGTTGGATGTGGGGAGCGCAAGATCGATCATTGTGGAGATCCTTGGGGAAGGCTTTTGTCCAGCAGTGGACTTCTATAATATTAACACAAACCCGTCAGAACCACAGACAATAAAACACGCAAACAGAAAACCATCAGTATTCCCAGTAAGCAATACAAACAATATGCAGATATGAGCAGCTGTGACGTATTGACAGCCTGACAAGGGTACGATGAGGGTACCTAATCATAATTCTTTGTGTTTTTTCCTTCGGGAAAAACCTATTTGCACTAGTGATTCTTTATTATGAATTTACTTGGGTTTTTGTACTTTGTTTTTTGGGTAATCATGTGTGTTAAAAGGTTTTAAAAGTTTGGGGTTTTATACAGAGTGGACAACCAACAAGGTACCCTAAACCGACGTGCATTTATGAGGCGACTGATGAATTTGGATGAAGGGAAAGAAGTGTTTTTGGATCGTAACTAGCTACGAGGGAAGTGGTCTCTGTCTACCCCGATGGGACAGAGGCGTGACCGATACCTATGTAATATGTACCTACTTATTATTCTATGAGTTATTCCTATTGTCTAAGCTAAAGAGCAAAGTTTCATCAAAATCAATTCAGTGGTTAGATGAGAGAGGTTAGATGCTGACAAAAATGAGACATTTCGACTTATGTTTCTAAAGAAAAGTTTTTCAGTTTCGTAGGCAGATATAGATTCCTTTTTTTTTTTAGATTCATGTTACTAAATAGGTTTTATATGAATATGTATGAGAATATTCGATAGGTAAGGTACCTCAATCGGACAACAAAACACATAAATAAAAATGATACAAAAACTACTATTAATCGGAAATAGCTAAAGTTCTGACAGCCGATGAAAAGGATACCGCATACATATTTCCATGATTTATGGTCTCAGAACTCCTATACCTTTTTACCCTTATAGCACTTTTACACTTAAGACCTGTAGAACCGCAGACCAACCGCATTGGCATTTTCCAAAGCAGGTTAACGGCAATACCGATGAAGTAAAAGAAGTCAGGGTCCATACTTGGTACTGGATACTTACTTTTAAACTACCTTGTAATACCTAAGGTGCGCTAATATACATTTGAATTGAATTGAAGTGTGTTTGGATCGTAGCAAGTGGAAGGTAGTGGTTTCTATCTACATCAATGGGAAAGAGGCGTGAATTATAATTATGTATTTACCAATGTATCTGCTACTTGTGATCAGTATTAATATGGGTGCATATTCATTGGCAGATTGGCGAGAATAGCCAGAGCCGCAGAATGGGTGCCGGAAGACGGCCAGAGCCGCCGAAATAGGCCGAAAAAACGATGGCGCGACGACTTGAACACATTTAGCGAAGATTAGTAGGAAACCGCCACCAACAGAAATGTGTGAAGAAGCATGGGAGAGTCTTTTGGCCAGAAGTGGGACAACACAGGCTAAAAAAAACATTGGCAAACTCTAAGTAACTGTAATCTTTGCATGCACTGTCACAAATAACATAGTGTGTACGTGGTTTCCGAACCTGTGACGGTTTTTTGCTGCGTATCAAAGGGTAACTGTAACACGCGTACACACTAGAACCTCGTTACTGTATCTGTTCGGTTACAGTTACAGCTCGTCAATGAACACGGACCTTTCTGGAACTAGTGCTACCATAGCGGTGTATGTAAAAACCTCCTTAGAACCTTTTGATAAGCATTCAATTCTCGTAATTTCGAAGCAAGAAGAAGTTTGTAAAACTTGATAGATTAACGTCGAGGTTTTTTGGAAGTTTTTGAATGTATTTAGGTTGTTTCGGTTGAGATGGTTGAAGAGAAGAAAAAT